>VZRF01002173.1:87003-102973 GCA_013396875.1 Vireo altiloquus
GACTTCAGGTAACTTCAAAGGTTGGACCTCATGATCCTGGAGGCCTTTTCCAACCTTTAAGTATTTTATTATTTCCAATATTTTATTATAGCTGAGATGTGAGTGACAAAGTGCTAAAAATTATGGGCTAAAGCCTGAGACAACACAGGCAGGAGTTTTTCTCATCAGTAAAATCAAGCCTGTCTCAAAATCTCCCTTCTTATTAAACAAACTCTTCTTACAGAGGTAGAGATGAGAAATTGTTGGTCAGTGTAGAACACGAGTTACTTTAGGACAGAAACAATGACAGGAAAAACCTGTTCTGGGGACAGAATCTGTGCTCTGGAGTGGACAAACTTCAAATAATTCCCTTCTTGTTTATGCAGCTGAATAAGACCTTCAGCAGAAGGCCTTGGGATATATTTAAGGAAACCTGGAGCAGGTTTTCTGTTTCTGATATAGTTTATCCATTAACCCAGTGTGCAGAAGTGAGTAAAGAGCCAGAATTATGGATAGGGATGGGCAGAGGTATTCAAATTCCCAAGTATTTGAAATAGGTAGGATCAAATAATAATTTTCTCAAAGTTTTCAATGTTTTGGGGATAAATCTGGTGTTAAATAGATGGAAAAAATCACAAGCCCTATATTTCTTTATATTATCATCTCTAAGAGGAGCCTAATGTCTTGGAATTATCCAGGGCATTAAAGGCATCAGTGGTTACAGATTTACACTTTGTGGGCAGTACTTAAGTTAATTATGGGGCCTAGGGAGTCATCAAAGGAGCAACTTTCTTCCATCACTTGGGAAAGTCTGGGATACTGTCAGGAGGTAATTTAGTTTTGATTTGTCTCAACACTGATTGTCAGAGGCATGTGGAGGAGGGGTTGCACACATGCCACTCGCAGGAGTCAATTAGGAGAAGATGGAGATAGCCTTGTCTCTGAGGGGATCTGGCAACCATTTCACACCTCACATGGGACAGGCAGTCAGCAGGGGACCAGCAAGGACACTGCACCCTCCAGAGAGGTTTCTCCAATCAGATGGAGAAAGGTCCCCACCCATGGACTGCAGTGGAAGGCTGGNCAGTGGAAGGCTGGACTGGACCAATGGTCTCCTGCCAAAGCAGGCAGACTTTGGGAGGAGCCGGGGGCATTAAAGTAACAGCATCACAAGCTCTGGGGGCTTGGTGATTGGGTTTTTTAGAGTCTTGTCTTTTGGGCATTTTGAGTCTGGGGGCCTTTTGAGTCTTGTCTTTTTGCTTTGGCTCCATCCTGCTGAGGTCTGCTTCTTGCCCCANTGTGTCCAACCCTGCCCACCCTCCATTCCAGCCCATCACAATCCCCGCCATGACCCTGTCCATGGTTCTGGACCTCCTGCCTGAGCCCGTCATGTCCAACTCTGCCCACCTCTGATCCAGCCCATCACAATCCCTGCCATGACCCTGTCCACGGTTCTGGACCTCCTGCCTGAGCCCGTCATGTCCAACTCTGCCCACCTCTGATCCAGCCCATCACAATCCCTGCCATGACCCTGTCCACGGTTCTGGACCTCCTGCCTGAGCCCGTCATGTCCAACTCTGCCCACCTCTGATCCAGCCCATCACAATCCCTGCCATGACCCTGTCCACGGTTCTGGACCTCCTGCCTGAGCCCGTCATGTCCAACTCTGCCCACCTCTGATCCAGCCCATCACAATCCCTGCCATGACCCTGTCCACGGTTCTGGACCTCCTGCCTGAGCCCCCCATGTCCAACCCTGCCCCTCCTCGGTTCCAGCCCATCCTGATCCCTGCCATGACCCTGTCCATTGTTCTGGACCTCCTGCCTGAGCCCCTCATGTCCAACCCTGTCCCCCCTCGGTTCCAGCCCATCACGATCCCTGTCATGACCCTGTCCAAGGTGCTGAACCTCCTGTCCGAGCCCCGTGAGTCCAACCCTGCCCACCTCCAATCCAGCCCATTGCGATCTCCGCCATGACCCTGTCCAGGGTGCTGCACCTTCTGCCCGATGTCCACTCGCTCACCTCGTGTCCAGCCACCCAGCACCACGGGAGCTGTGCCTATGGGGCTGTGCCTCTCCGAGAGCTGTGCAGGCTCCTTGGCAGGCAGCATGCACACACCCTGCTGCATGGACACCGACAGCATTCCAGCATTCCCCATCCTGCTGGTGGTAACGCCCGCTTTGCCTCTCTCTGTCTCCGCTCTCTCTCTCCCCACCATACTTTTCCGTTTTCCTTCCCCTTTTTCTGTCTTTTCTAGCCCTCTTTAGAAGGGCAACTCCTTTTATTTTTATTGTTTTTCGTTAACAATAAAGGGTTCTTCAGGTACAAGGCTGTCTCGTTTGACTTAATTTCGTTCTAGACCATCTATTTTTAAAAGAACTCCTTGCAGGTCCCCACAGTGGAACACTACAGATACTTAACTTTGAGATTAGCAGTGATTAACTGTAGCCTACGTGTCTGGATGGAGCTGTGGTTGTGATGGAGATCCCACGATTGGAGTAGGAATTCCAGCTTTCATTTAATAGTTATATGGTGGTAGCCTTGGACTAATCTGATTTTACTTAATTTTGGGCACTTTTAGTAGCCCTGTTACTTCAGTTATGTCTAGGTGATCTTTGAGTTTGCCTGGTTTAATTTTTGGGGTGTTTTAAGCTGATTTGATTAAAATTTTTGAGTTTGAGTTTGGAGGAAGTTTAGAACAAGACTCAGTGTGCAGTTTTTATAGACAAAATCTGTGACCAGCACACTGTGTCCTCTGGGATTTGGCACGAATGGTGGGGAGAAGGATGAGAAATGGGGAGAATTTTGATACTTTGGATAAAAACAAGCCTCAGTTCTGTAACCTCCAGTTTAATGAATGGGCATTTCCAGCCAGGCTCGTACCAGTAGAAATTAGGCAGGTTGTTCACATGCAAATTCCTGTCTGCTTTGGTGAGTAACTCTTGTCTCAGATGAATGCTCATAATCTACTCATTGACAAAGGTAATAAATCCGATAAGGGCTGTCATCAGCTCAAAGAGGAAGGTAAAGGAAATCTAGAGGGAAAATCTCTAAACTAAAGCAGAGGAACTTTTGTCACTATATTAATTTGCTTATTAATTGGCACAGAATGCACACTGCTGAGAAGAAAAGGCTGGCAGAAAAAGGAGGAGGGAAAATAAAACAAGAGCTTCAAATTGTGTAAAAGGAACCAAGGGGACCATTATGATGCTATGTCAAAGGATGCTGAGTGAAGTTCATCTGTCACAGCATAGTTGTCATAAACTCATTAATTATTAGGCATGAGGGAGAGCCTGTATAAAAGCCCTGTTATGGCAAAGCAAATAAAACAATACAAAATAAACAAATGAAACTTCTACTGTGTGGTCCACATGCAAATGACCCTGGTTTGTCTTTGCTTGCCTCTTGACCTACATACTTAATTTTTCTCTCAGAACGATGCTCATGTGAGTCCTTTCATTTGTCACAGCCTTACACACACATATTATAGTTAAGGGTTAGGAATGCCACAGAGAGCCAGTTGCATCCTATTCCTATCAAACTCAGCTCCAGCATGGAAAAAATTAATTCCTATTAATATAATTCATCCAGTTTTTATTAATGAGGTCTATTGAGGGAGGAGGTCCAAGCCATTGGACTGTGACTCAGATAATTTCCTAGTTCCTTCTGTGACCTTGAGCAAGTTGCTCAATATCTGTGGCTGGAATTTTTTGAGACTCCAAAGATTTTAGAAGGACAGTAAAGCTGATTGATTGTTCTGGTTCATTGGCTAAAGTAAAAAATCATGCAATAGTGAGGTAAGAATTTTTGGTAAAACAGGAAAAACAAACAAACAAAAGGTGGAGAAGAAATAGGTTCAGCTCAACAACTGAATTTTGCTCTTAAAGTTCCTTTCTGGCTTTATCCCTTTTAATTATATCTGAGAAATTTCTGAAATAAATATTTGACTTGTATAAAACCTAAAATATAACAGGAGTGCCCTAGAACAAGCAATTTGACTTGAATAATCTAATTAACTATTACTTCAAATTTGACTGCTTCCTGAAGTACTACTTTTTAATAAAAATCACAGTTTCAATGCCATGCTTTTATATAGAGCATTTCACTACACTTCATTATGTCAAGCTGGTAAGTTTTTACAGACAGTGATTGTGCCAGTATGAAAACCTCCTGCATTTCCACAGCAAGTGCTATATTTCCTGAGCCTTCAAGGCTTTTTGGTAATAAAAATAAATGTATGGAGCTATTTTGTCTTATGCTCACCCTAAACTTAGGTGACAGCAAAAGGAGGTAAAAGGGAAGGGATTGACTGCTGGATGAGCTTGTAGCCATAAAAAGAGAAACGCTGAACGAAAAGAACTATTTCTATGACCTCATAGTAAGTGAAATAAGATACTGGAATACTTGGTTTCTTATTGTGATATACATAGGAACAGCTGGACCAAGAAAGACTTATCTTGATGTCCAAAGGCCCTTATCTGGCATAAAACTTCCTCTACTGGTTCACAAACCTGTCAACCAGCCCTGAACTGGTGAGAAAATTGGACAAGATGATCACTGCATGTTCCTTCCTTCCAGCTGAATGATTCTATTCTATTTTTCCATATTGTCTATAAATTAAACATAAATCTGTTTCTGTTTCCACCAAAACACAGAGATATAATGGAAAAAGTGAAGGATGTTCTGCTGAGATGCTGGTGGAATGAGCTAAACTTTGTGTCAGCTCCATGGAGATGAAGATCTACTGAATGCCATGATCATCAAAGGCATGGTCAAGGTGTGTAAAATCAGTTTAAGCATGATTGCACCTGAGTTATCATTTTCTGGGCCTACCAAAATTAATCTAATCCAGAACCTCACTGTCTTTCTTTTCCTTTTTGTGTAAAAACTCTGGGAGAAGTATGGAGAGAAACCTCGGAAGAACACAGAGCTGACAGAAGAACATGGAAGCTTTTTAAAGCAGGCTCCCCGTTGGGAAGATTATTCCTTACTAGATGTTTTCAGTGAGACAGAGAGAAGCTCTTTCAGATGCCTGTTTTTCAGGTTTTAACTGTTTTCATGCACTGTTGATTAATAAATATCAGTCAGTTTGAGGCTGTTTTGTTGGTCTTGTGTGCATACACTTGGGAAAAACATCTGCTGATGTAAAGCCAAAATCCAGACTGAGCCCTTCTGTTATTGAATAGTTTTCTTAGCATTTTAAAATATTCAGCATTTGTCTGTCATATGAATTTATGGGAAACACTGACATCAGTCACTTTAAGCCATAAAAACACGCATTTTAACGGGACCCGCTTCTGGGAGTGTGTGGAGATTCGTCCCTGGAGTGGGGACATCCTCAAGGTCACTCCTTGAGGCTGAGGAAAGAGTTTTGGTCATTGGGATGGGTGAGTGACATAAATTCCTACTTAATATAATTGGTTTTTTAGCTTTGATATTATTGCTTCAATAAATAGTGCACTGTGCTCATAGTTAGAGCTGTCGCCACTTTGTAGTAAATAATTCTGATTATGATATTTATTATCATCATCTATTTAAATAAATAATTTTCTCAATCATATAACTCTGTTTGGGCTGCCATCCTCATACAAAGGCTCAATTACACCTGTACAATCCTCGGAGCAAACCAAGCCTGGCACTGGGATTGGATCCAGCCACATCCAGAGTCCCCTTTAAGAAGGACTTAGGAAAGCCAGGGGTTCCTTGCTGTACCTTGTGATTCAGCAGGAGTGTCACCCTAATAAAGGTTGTCCAAAGCTTCCATTCTGCCCAATATTCCAAAATTGAATTGAAAGTGCCCTCAGTGCACAGGACTAGAGAGCTAGCGTGCAAGCAATAAGAAAAAGCTTTCCACCACAGCCACCGAAATGATTTTCTGCTGGTTTCTTAAGGACAGTGCCTCAGGATTTGCTAATGGAAAAGCAATAGGCACCCGTGAAACAGCTGGAAAGAAATAGTTAAGCAGCACGTACAGTGAATAAATCAGCTGGTGTTTGCAGCAAGGGTGAAATATGGGACATGTCTGAGGTTCGGAAAGTACCATAAAATTCCCTAGTGAAACTGTAGATTGGAACTTGGCTTTAACCTTTCCTCAAATACAGATACAGTTCACTGATAGGTCATGTCAAAGGCCCCCTCTAACACCCCAACACGTCTGACTGTTGTCAGACAGACTGTAAATTGGATTGTTCCAATTATCTGCACTCTGGGAAGAATAACAGTGCAGTAAATAAAGGTCTCTGGAGGTTTGTCGAAGGCTTGTAACAGCTTAGTGAGTGCCAGTGTCATCCCTACAGATCTGCTGGGACTGGAACACTTTCACATCTATGGACATTTAACTGCAGCTCTCCCAGGAGAGGCTGTTGTTGCAGATCCCACCCTGCCAATGTCTCTCAGGAATTTAGGGAAATAGTGATGTGAATTGGCTGAGAATGTAATTTTCCCCTCTTCTTCCCATCACACAGAAAACACATGGCAGTGCCCGGCCCAGGCAGTGTGAAGTATTAACACAGGCACTGCAAAGAACATCTGCAACAACTTAGAGCCACTTGGGAGCACAAATGCAGAGATTGTAAAGGAGAAATTTTCACAGCTTTCTTCTTAGATTATTTTATCCGACAACTGGCAGACTTTGGGGTTTGAAATTGGTGGGTGTCAACATTTCCTGTGCAGGGATTCTTAAAAAAAAACAAACAACCAAATAACCTTTGGACCTGCTGAAAACTGAGATGTGGGAGGATGTTATTTGGGAGATTATTTATTTTCTAGCTCTCTAGCACTGAAGAATCGTGGAATCACAGAAAATCCTGAGTTGGAAGAGACCCACCAGGATCATGGAGTACAACCACTGGACCTGCCCCAACAGATCCACCCTGGGGACATCCTTGGGATACGCCAACAATCCCGCCCTGTGCATCCCTGAGAGCGATGTCCAAACACTCCTGGCAGCCTCGGGGCTGTGCCTGGGGAGCCTGGGCAGTGCCCAGCACACTGTGGGGGAAGAACCTTTCCCTGATCTCCAGCCTGATCCTGCCCTGGCACAGTTCCAGCCATTCCCTTGTGTCCTGCAGCCCTCAGTGAACTTCCTCTCAGTCTCCTCCTCTCCAGGCTGAACAAGCCAAGTTCACTCAGCCACTCTTCATACAAATTCCCCTCCAGAACTACATCAATGAGTTGTGCTGTGTATCCTCTGAACCACTGTTATGTTACCTAGAGGAAGCAGAAATTCTAAATAGATCCTTGGACACTAATTACAGGGAGAAGAGCAGAAATTTTGCCTTGATAATGTTCTCAGTAATTATCCTTTATGACATTATAAATCTGATTTTTTTCCCCAACTTATATATCTGCTCATGTTCCTCTGTGAAATGGTGGAGTTTATTTAAAATTAGCAGCAGTTTTATTAATGACACTCAACATTTCCATAATGGCTGTATAATGTAAATCCTGTAAAGTCCTGTTAATAGGACACAGCTTCTTGTTTGGATGTGTGTGGTGATAAATTAGAAAGAAATAATAAAATATAGAGCAGAAAGAGAAAAAGCTGGGGACATTTCAGGGCAGTGAACAGAGAGATGTGGCCAATAATGATGTATATCACAGGTCATCACAGGACAGTGAATAAATAACCTTTGTGTTTTTACAGGATTTTTTCATAAAATCTCTTAATTTTGTTAATATTTTTTTTCACCAGCGGTTCTTGGGTTTGTGTCTGCATGTATTAGGGAGGAGAGTGCCTACAGGCCATGCCCTGAAATCATTCAAAGCCAGGTTGGACAGGGCTTGGAGCAACCTGGAGCAGTGGAAGGTGACCCTGCCCATGGCAGGGAGTGGAACTGGATGTGTTTTATTCCCCAGACCAGATTGCTCCAAGCACCCTCCAAGTTGTCCTCGGTCACCCCTTCCAGGGATAGCACAAGATGTGGCCACATCCAGGATTTTGGGATATGCAGTGATTCACCTGGAGCTGCATTGCCAATGTGTACTTTGGGTTATAGAAGATTAAAAGATTCTTTTAAAGGCATGAAGGAAATCTGAAGTTCCCCCAAGAGAGGGGACTGTCAATGTTAAGACATTAACTATATATTGCTTGGCCAACTATTACATTTCCATCAATACTTGGATTATTTAACAGAAAATTCTGTTCTTTGATGAAACACAAGTTTCATGTTTGCCATACCTTCGACTCTCAGAAGAATTCTGTTTGTGTCACTGAAATATGACATCTTTGCTTTGACATGAAGGGAATTTGTTTTAAGAATTGGCTGACTGGTGATGAGATCCCCGAATACCCAGAAATTCTTCACTGTAGCAAAAATGAGAGTGGGGTAGTTAAAAACTCAGTTCAAAGTCTTCTGGTAAATGAGAGTTCACTGTAAAAACTGGAAAACAAAGTAAGCCCAAGTCCATTAGGCTGCCACAGATACATTGCTGTTTCTACTGCTGTGTGATTTGAGTTGTCAGCAAAAGTATAAATACTTTTGGGAGACCTAAATCCTACTTCCAGTACTAATATAAATCTATGATTTTTGTTATTAGCCAGCTTCTTGCTGACCCATAAACTTTGTGGACTGTTTTTTAGTGACAGGAGAGCTATGCAGGGTATGGAAGGAGTGGGGGGGAGTCAGTAGTTTTAAATATATTAAATGGAAGTGATTGATCTCTTCTAGAAATATAAAATAATAATGTTTGAAGTGACAGGGAAATCTGTGGGAAGCTCTGAAAAATAGTATATACTAATGTTTAAATACATTATGACAATCCCTCTTTAAAAATCAAACTGCAGCTCTAAATCATGTTCTGATAGCTCTTATTATCTGAATTACACTGAATTATGAACAGCCATTGCCTAGGATGTGGCTGTAGATATATATGGGGTTTAATTCTGTCTTTTTTTTTTGCATTGGTCAGTGTTTGGAGATATTTTCCTACATTGAGAGAAGTGTTTTCCAGTGTCTGGCAGAAACACCTCTCCCTGTTTCCTGTAGGTCAATGCACATCCAGAGCACATATTTATGTCCTGAAATATATGCATTGTCCTAAAACTTGACTGACTGGAATTTTCAAACTTGCCTTAAGGATATGGATGCCCAGCTCTCATTAATTTTAATTCAATTAATTAATTTGGTTGCTCATTTCCCATTTTAATTTTAATGGGAATTGGGCATCCAAATCCCAGAGGCAGGTTTAAAAATATCATCCAAAAGATAATGAATAGCCAAGGGAATGGAATTCCAGAGCAAGTTGGAACTCCTCTGCAGTGAAAGTTCGGCTGAAGAGCCACTTCGCTGCTTTCTGTGGTCAGGAGGCACAACTGAGGTTCTTCCAGAAAAAAACACGACTCTGACAGTTCTTCAGAGGTCAACCTTCCTGTCTGAGAAAAATACTAAGAAAACGTGGGGTTTTTAAAGCACCTTTCATGTTACTCAACTTTTATTTCATGGAAATATCAAATAATGGAATAAAGAGTCTGTTTCTTCCTGCTGTTGTATCTGATATCTTTCATAAACCAAGGGTTCGGTACTTATTGTCAAATCTAAAGCTGGTGACCAAATCAACATGAGCTATTATTGGTCTTAACATGAATGGCTTTTCTCTATTTTTAATGTTTCTGGGAAGCTATATTCCTTTTTCCTCTTAATTACCAGATTGCAGCCTCTTTTATGTACAATAGAAGTATACCGGAGAAATTAAATTTCTCAATTAGCAATGGAAAAAGAAGAGCAGTTTGGCAAAATGGCAAAATAAGCAAGTCAAACCTCCCTTAATTAATTTTATCATTAATTTTGTTTTAAGAAAAAAATGCAGTTTAGCTTCACAGGGGAAAATGTCGCTTAATCATGCTACATTTAATTGGAACAAATAATTATAGTGAAATATTAATCATTATGCACTGAAGGCCTATTTGAAATGTAATCAGTGTGAATGGAAGCCAGCCTGCTTCCTGCATTAATTCGAGTTGTAACCTGGATCAGGTGTGCTTCCCAGGAATCTCTGTCCAATGCTGGTATCCATTGTAAAGCTGGAAATAGCTTGAGTATAAAATTCTATATAACTAATCCACTGGGTATGAAAATTCCCACTGTGAGAGCCAGTTCACATCCTGGAAGAAACACTAGGATGGAGTTTTCAAAGCCCTGGGTGTGTGCTGTCAGTATCCATTGTCATGGTAATCCCATAGGGAATTTTGCCATTAAATTCCATGAAAGTGGAGTTTCTCAGTGCCAGGAACTTGTAAAGAATTGCTTTCAAGAACTGGGGGAAAAAAAGGTAAACACTGTGATTGCATCCATCAGTTTCCATTGCATCAATCAGCTTCCATTTAAACACCCTCTGTTGTTAAATTGAAATGAAGATGGATTTGTTGTTCTGGATGGTTTAGACATCTATTAATTATACATGCACATAATATTTAATTATTATGAGTAAGTGTGGCAATTTTCTTGAATTAGAGATGGATTATTCCATTCAGATCCCAGCAATTGGACTTTATGATGTTTGTCAGTTCATAATTAGCTCAGAATCGCTAGCTCTGATGTGGGTATTAGGAAGTTTGGAAATCCTTTGAAATCCTACAATTTGAGGAGCCTCTTGTGATGCAGATGGCCTCCTGGATGCCCACGGGAAGCCTGAGCCCATGAGGTTCATTTATAACTTCTTCCAAGCTCTTGATTGCCTCACCTTGAGCTGTGCCAGGGAAGAGTCAGACTGGAGATTAGGGAAAAGTTCTTCTCCCAGAGGGTGTCAGGCACTGAACAGGGAATGGGCACAGCCCCGAGGCTGCCAGAGCTCCAGGAGAATTTGGACACCGCTCTCAGGGATGCACAGGGTGGGAGGGTTGGGGTGTCTGTGCAGGGCTTGGACTGGATGATCCAGGTTGCTCCCTTCTAACTCAAAATATTCTGTGATTCTGTGACCTCTGCGCAATAATGGGAGGAGAGGAAGTGAGAAGTAGAAGGAGAAAAGAAGATACACCTGGAGAATTTGCTGGTGCCCAAGCTGAGCTCTCCAATTTCAGCAAGCATTCAGTAATTTCCTCCCCAGAGTAACTATTCAGATGTTGTGCAGTGTTACCCTATTAAAAAATCTCTTTATGTTCCCTAGATTTAACATGTGGCTCAACACCAAGGGTCAGCTGAACAAGTATTACCTGTGCAATCAGAACAAGCTTTGCTCACATTTCCTCTCTTCCTGCTTTGGTCTTCCCCTGCTCCCTAGTTTTACAGGTGCCTGCCAGTGTTTTGCTTCCCCCAGGAAGAGCTGAGGCTGAGCATTCCTGCTCAGGAATTGGCAGCTTGCAGCCAAGGTGTGAGTGGTAAAATGTGTGGGAGAGGGGGAAGAGAGAGGGGTGGAGAGGGAGAAAGCTCATCTAAGCTCTTTTCTGGGAGCGCTTTGGAGTTCAGGCTTTCTGTCAGGTGCCTTTGACAGGAGTCAGGACTCTCTGAATGGATGAAAGGGAAAGAAGAAAAAAGCAAGGCCGAGGCAATTTGAGATAGTATCCGGTGTATCTTGGAGCGAGATAGCATTCAAAGGCCAGGTTTAATTTAAGCAATGGCTCTGTGCAGTGTATTAACCTTTCCACCCTCCCTCCCTCCCCCCATGCTGAGCACTAACTGTCTTTTCTGGCTTTTTTAGAAGTATCTTTCCAGCTCTACTGCACCATTTTTCATCTCCTCTTTGAAGGAGATATATCCCTGAAATTATCTGTTCAGTATCATGCTAATGCACCTGCTCTGTCGCCCAGTAAGGAAGGTAAATATGGATTGTAAATGGGGTTACTATGACAAAAGCTGGGAGGTGGGAGGATGGAGAGGCAGGACTAAGGATGGCAGCAGGATGGATGGAAATGATGGAGTTGGCCGGGTAAAGTGAGTTTGAAGGAACCTGGGGGAATGTGGGTCAGATATTCTGCCAGTGTAAATGTCACAGGTGTGCTGGCTTTGGTAGATCTGTGCCCATTTATTCCAGCAGGAAAGTTAGCCATGCTTTCTAGTCCCAGCTAATTATATCTGGTACCTCAGGCTCCTATCCATGCATGGGAATGACCTGGGTTTTATATCCTCTTCTTTTCGTCTCTAATCTCTGGCCTGACTTTTGTAATGCCTCCTGAAATAGTTGCTGGCTTATCTACTGAGTCTGGCATCTGTGGCTTGGACAGGACTAAAAAACCACCTCTTATTCAGTATTTGAGTAACTGAGTTCTAGTGAGGATAAACTGGGCTTTAAAATGAATTTCTGTCCTTCTTTCTTTTTTATTACTGACATTTTCCACTTACTTTTTAAATTAAGCTCTAAGAGAACAAAGAAAACCATCATACGCTGAAGTTTGATAAAACATTTTTTTCCACTTAAATGGTGTTTTGATATGTAGAAAGGCTGCACTGCTGTCATGACTGTCCCTCTGTGCTGGCACAGCTAAGAGACCTCAAGTGCTGTGTCCAGTTCTGAGCCCCCATGGCCAGAGAGACCTTGAGGGGCTGGAGTGTGTCCAGAGAAGGGAACGGAGCTGGGAAAGGGGCTGGAGCACCAGGAGAGGCTGAGGGAGCTGGGAAAGGAGCTCAGCCTGGAGAAAAGGAGGCTCAGGGGGGACCTTGTGGCTCTGCACAACTCCCTGACAGGAGGGGGCAGCCGGGGGGGGTCAGGCTCTGCTCCCAGGGAACAGGGACAGGAGGAGAGGGAACAGCCTCAGGCTGGGCCAGGGGAGGCTCAGGGTGGGCATCAGGAGGAATTTCTGCATGGAAAGGGTGCTCAGGCCTTGGCAGGGGCTGCCCAGGGAGGTGTTGGAGTCTCCATCCCTGGAGGTGTCCAGGGAAGTGGCACTCAGTGTTCTGGGCTGGGGACAAGGTGGCCATCAGGCATAGCTTGGACTCGATGGTCTTTTTTCCAACCTTAATGATTCAGTCCTTCTATAACATTTCCCAGAGAAGCTGTGGCTGCCCCATCTCTGGAAGTGTCCAAGGCCAGGTTGGATGGGACTTGGAGCAACCTGGGCTAGTGGAAGGTGTCCCTGCCCATGGCAAGGGGTGGCGCTGGATGGGCTTTAAGTTCCCTTCTAACCCAGACCATTCTCACAGGTGCAGCAGGAGGTACCTTTGTGTGTTACAACAGCTACAAATAACAACTTCAGATGTTTCCAGTATTTTAAATAACCCATACTGTATATATAGACCTTCATAGCCATTTCTTTTCAGTAAAGAGTGAAAAAGAAGTTGGAAAATCAAAGTACCAACAACTGAATTATGTCTGAGACTATAACAGGGGGAGCATGTTGAAATTAATTCATCCAGATGGCACCAGAACTCACAGGCTGGAATAATTTCTCTAATGCATATTAGGAACTAGTGGAATAGCTTCAAATAGGGGTCTGGATAAAAATGGCTTGATGTATTTTGGAGCAGCTGCAGTTCCTCCTGACTTTGTGTAATGGATAAGTTCAGACACTTCACTTCTGACAAAGTGGTCCATGAGAATTTTTTAACGGGCTCCACCACGGAGCTCTCTCTACATGACAAATGGGGCTGCAAGAGCTCTCCTGGTCTGCAGACAAGCCACGGATGAAAAACACTGACAGCACTGCCCACAAAAAGAACAAGTTGTGTAATTTACCGTGGGTCACACATTTTGAATGTTGTAGAGTTATATCCAAAGCTGTCACCTTCACAGATTGAGTGACCTCTTGTGATAGTAAAGGTTATGAAATAAAGAAAAGTATCTTGCAACTCATTAATCTTTAGAGAAACAGCCAGAAGGATTTCTGACTGCTTTTTGCAGGTACCAAAAAGTATGAGACCAAATACTGCTGTGAAAAGTTTGTGGGGAAAATAAATCAACATTTTGGAACAAAAAGATGTTGTATCTTCTTTCTGGGTTGGAGTGACTTTGATCTTTAACTACTTACAAATGAATCCAAATAGAGTTTGGGGCTTTCTGAAGTTTGCAGAAGTGATTTGCATTTCAAAAGGCCCTGCAGTAAACACCAGTTAAGGTCCCAAAAGTCTTCTAAGAAGATGATTAACTTGAGAAATCCTTTGCTAATAATTAGTGGGGCTGACTCCTAGGTGAAATAACATATGGTGGAAAAAAATTCGTGTATCATCATGCACTGGAGGAATGACTTAGAAATCAGTTTCTTTATTAAATCACAATTAAGATTGTGCAAAAATATTTACATTTGAGTTCCCAGAAATGTAAAGAAAGAAGAATGGAGAATGTTTAACAACATTACAAAGATATGGTTTGCTTTTCTGGGAGCTGTGTACAGCCAGCCACAGGAATTGATAAGCAATACAACGGTTTTTTATATCATCAAATGTTTTTTTTAATACCATCAGCCTACTATGGATCATATGAATGATAGAACCATTAAGGCTGGAGAAATCTCCAGGATCACTAAATCCAACTTTTGACTGAATACCACCATGGTCGCTAAACCATACCACCAAATGCCCCTTCTCAACACCTCCAGGGATAGACACTCCACCACTACCCCGAGCAGAATTTTCCAATGCTTAACCACTCTTACAAGGAAGAAATCTTTCATAGTACACAACCTGACACACTTCTAGCTCAACTTGAGGCTGCTTCCCCTTGTCCTCTCACAAATAGGACCAAACACTCAGTTCCTCTGTGAGATCTAGGATTGATTCTAAACTTAGTGTTGCACACGTCACAAGTGCAAGAGCCTCTGCATTTTCAGTGGGCCCTCTAGCCTGATTTTAGATGGGGATTCTCTTCTGAATGGGCAATTATGACAGTTACTGTACACCAATAAAATTACTCTCTTAGGTTTCTTTGAATGTTTCCACAATTCTTTATAATTTGTAATTATTTATAAATAAATTTCAGCCTGCAGCGATGCCTTCTAGAACTTTACAGCTGTGCATCATGTGAAAACACACTTTCTGAAAGCTGTGGCACATCCACTGCTTCCATTTGCAGTCACGGATTTGTCACTGCGAGAAGCTGTGTGACACCTCTGTCACCGCACTCTTTGCACGCTCCTGTCCCAGCCGGTTCCAGGCGGTTCCAGGCGGTTTTTGGCTGGTTCTGAGCCCCCCCTTCCCCCGCTGTGCCAGGGGTGCCGGGGAGTGGCCCGTGGGGACAGCAGCGTTCCAGGCTCCTTTGTGACATGAGGGCTGCGTGTGCCCAGAGCCCTTGTGACGCTTGGGGATAAAAGGGGGCAAGGAGCCCGGGGGTGCCCACTGCCAGGAGAGCAGCTCCGGCAGGAGACAGCAGCACTGGGAAGAGAACAGCGTCGGAGCGACTCCGAGATGTCCACAGAGATGGAGAAGAGCACCGACGTGAAGCCCAAGAAGAAGTGGCTGATATTCCAGAGGAGGCAGAAGGTGAGGGATGGGGCAGCACGCAGCCGCCTCGGGGCCGGGGCCGGGCTTGCGGGCACGGAGGGAGCTGCTGTGCCAGGGCAGCCCTTTGGATGGCCCGCGGCCGCCTGGTGCTCAGCCTTGTGCTCCTCCGTGCAGGGGCAGAGCTGCGAGTCGCGGGCAGCCCCGCAGGAAGGCGAGGAGCACCGTGACTCCTGTGCTGCCTGTGGCGCGCAGGCGGCAGCAGCAGAGAGCCGGGCAGCGGCCCCGCACAGCCCCAGGGGCCGCGGCCGGGCTCTGCTGCACTCGCTGCGGCGCGGCTCCCGGGCCCTCCTGAGCAGGATGGCGGCTGTGATCCGGCCCCGCGGCCAGCAGCCGGGGACACGGCCGCACCTGGATGAGGGCACGGGCTCAGGGACGGCAGCAGCAGCCCCCGCAGCAGGGCCAGAGAGCCGGGCAGCTGCCCCGCACAGCCCCTGCTGCGCCCCCGGCCCCTGGCCCGGCCAGCTGGAAGCTGTGGGTGGGCAGGGAGCAGGGGCAGCGGTGGGGGCTGTCCTGCCAGAGCCAGGAAAGGAGGAGGCCTGCATGACCCTCCAGGGAGTCTGGGAAGTGGAGAGCTCCAAGGAGGTGTCCCAAGGAACAGAGCCGAGCTGGAGTCCTGGGGAAGAGAG
>VZRF01002175.1:7702-470501 GCA_013396875.1 Vireo altiloquus
GAAGGGTGAAACCCGAGGCGCCGCGATCGATACGCGAGGGGAGTAAGTGGAGCTGAAAATGCGAGAGATGCGGCTCCGGAGGCAGCGGGGGCGGAGGAGCGCGGGTGCGCGGAGGGGCGCGGGCCGCGCCCGAGCAGGGACCGGCACCAGCTCCGCTCCGCTCCGCACCCCTGCGCGGGGCGGCGGCGGCAGCGACAGGCGGAGGCGCCGCCGCGCTCCGAGGTGCGGTGCGATTTAAGGTGGTCGGGAGGAGATGGTGGCGGCCACCGGTCCCTCGCCCCGGGAGACCCGGCAACGTGCGGAAAATCAGGCCGAGGAACGGGGAGAGTTTGGGAAATTCCACCCCCCACCCCCCCTTCACCGCGTCCACTCCCCGCCTAGTCCTTCCAGGCGAGTCCTGCTCTAGCACTGAAGGTGGGGCTTAAATGTATTAATATTAAAAAAGCGCTGTTGACCTATATTTGGAGGAAACCCATTCCCAGTGTCTAGATTGCATGTAGTTTCTGAAACTCCGGGATTGGCAGAGCAATTGACTTCACCGAGCTCTCTGTGAGCATGAATAATAATAATTACGAGGTGACTCTCGAAGCGGTTCTCTCTCTCTCTCTCTTTCTCTCTATCTTTTTTCTTTCTTTTTTTTTTTTCTTTCATAAGATGGTTCCGCAACCCGATTCCACCCGAGATCCAATATTTACCCAGTTGTAAACCTTATGCCATCAGATTTTTTAAAACAGAAGGTGATGCAATGCCGATAAGTTGTTAGTCCCTCCCCTATGGAAGTACCAAAGCATTGGCGGCGAGCATCCTTAAAGAAATATCAATATATTTACGCTCTGATGGGCACAATTGCAAATGATGGTATTGCAATACGAGCCATATAATACGGAATCAGATGAGGAATGGTCGATCCGGCTTCAGCTGCCTTTTGTGAGTGCACGACTGCATGCCTACTAAATTTAGAATATGCTCGCGAGGAAAATAATAATAATAGTAAAGGTTAAAATGAAATGAAGGAGGAAAAAAAGAGAAATTAAATAAAATATATATTAAAATAATCAAGTCAGCAGGCGCAGCAACCGCGGACTACGTTTGTAATAATGAGTGGGTGGCCTGGCGGTCACTATACACTTGGGGTCCTCTGAGCTGTATGCAATTCGTTTGATCAAAGTGCATCCTTGGGGACAAATGCAAACAGCAATCACTAACCAAGTTACAGGGAACGCCATGGCACGGTAATGACTGTAAGTATCACACAGATTCCCCCACCAAATATCTAAACAGCTCCAGCTCCAGCCCCTGCTAACTTGTCTGGATAGATGGTATTTACATTCAATGGGGAAACTAGCCGAGTTTGGAGGGGCGGGGAGGAGGGGGAGAGGGAAAGGGGGGGGCTTTCAAAAATACTAAGACAGATGCGTCCTTTAGGATTGCTCAGAGAGGTTAACAAACACAAATACAGGTATCTCTGTGGCTCTACCTGAGTCATCAGTCTGTCAGCTCCCGTGTTCTCTTCATCCTTAAAAATAATGTCAGGGTTGTAATTTGGGGTAAGTTCTTTAAATCTCTCGGAGTTTCTTGTGATCTTCCCTTCATATCTTCCACTGGCCCCTAGGGTCTTCTCTGCCACATTGGGAATAAACTGCTTATAGGCTAAAGGGGTCAGCTTTTTGGGGTGTCTCCTTTTTCCAATGCCCCTGCCTGGTCCACAAGTCAGCCCAGAGGAGACTAAAAGAGCGCAGATGAAGCCCACCAAGAGAATTCTTGTCAACAGCAGCATTTCGTCCATTGAATCCAATTACTTCAAAGCTCTCTGTGCCTATCCCTGGCTGTCTCTCTAGAGCTCTCTCTCCTCCTATGTCCTTGTCTGCTTTCTGAATCGTATACTATCCACCGATCCCTAGCAAGACAGGTGCTGGAATGGCAGGCTTTAGGTCGCTGATAACGGAACACATCGGAGTTTGGTCGGGAGACAGCAATCGAGAGACAAAAAAAGGGTCTGATTTTAATGGTAGCAAAGCAAGACGCTTGTGAGAGGAGTCTGCCTTTAGTTCTATATTATAGCTGCCAGGGCCGAGAGCTGATTGGCCAAGGCGAGACAAGCTTGTCTTCTGATGTTTTAACCCTCAAAAAGGCAACAAATTCTTGAAAGATTTTTTTTTCCTTTTACCTGAAGGGCTTGGAGCTGAGAGGGGTGGAGATCGTGCTTTCTTGGGATAACATCAATTACACGTTTTTTTATTTTCTTTTTTCTTTCTTTTTTTTTTTCTTCTCCTTTTTTTTTTTTTTTCCAAAAACTTTCTTGGCAGAATGGTACATTTGTCAGCAAGAGGAACAGATGCCTCTCTGAAACAGGGGAAAAAATTAAGATTTGCAGGCTGCCTCAGTGCAAGTCAAGTTTCTAAGGGCAGTTGTGGTTTAAAAAAATGCCGAATAATCGGGGAGCCGTGCAAATAGGAACCTATTTGGGCAATATTAACGCCCCTGGGGGGAATAATGCCTTTTCAGAGCGCACCCACCTAAATGGCTTTGTAACAGGTTTCTTGCCCCTGAAAAAGGAGATTGCTCTCCCTCCCACAGACATACATTTTTAAACACACTCGCCTTTTAGCTGATAAATGACCACTTTAAAAGCAGAAACAGGTCTGATGCGAAGCGGCAGTTAAATGAAGTTAGGGTGGCTGACTTGTGTATCACACAACTGCAATGTGGCACTTTTTTTTTTTTTTTTTTTAATAAAATCAGGACTATCATCCAGTTTAAAATAACGTTGTATCTTCCGAAGTGCATGAATAATCAACTGATTAAAAATAGATGGTCTCCTGAGCATGCTGGGGCTATATTCTTTGTTTCTTTGGTCAAAGTCGGAGAGGAGCGTTTTAGACTCTTACACCTCCTTGCGGGGTGTCATTAAGTTTTTAAGAAAAGCATAGTGTTGAAAGCATCCGCAAACACAATTAACAGAGATCGATCCAGGCAAAGTGAATGGAAAGGGGATAAGTTTAATGTTAAATTAATTGTTATCTCATGCAGCGTGGCAAGTGATGTCTTTATCCCGATCTCCAAAAGCTACTAATCAGACAAAGGTGTTGAGAGACGAGCAAAATTGCAGAGATGAGGCTGATAGAGCAGGTTAGACAGAATAGAAGAGTCCCATATGAACAAACACTTTTCCGCCTGCAAAGTGCTCATTTGCTTTCTCTCCTAAGAAAATACAATTTGTCCTAGGATCTAGAAACTTTCAGGAGTTTTTAAAAGAGTTCTTAAAAATTCCAGGATGGTGTGCTGAAGTAATTCAAAGTCCACTTTCTCAGAAAAAAACCCCACATCCAAAAAAAATAAACTTTATTTAAGTTGTGGGGTTTAAAAAAGAAAAAGGAAAAGAAAAAAAGAAATAAAAAGAGCTCTTCGGGGTGAACAATTATATGGGAGTTTTCCGGTCTGTGACATTGAGCTGAGTAGTAATCAACTTAAACCTTTTGAAAATGGATTTTTAAATTAGTTTGTAAGTAGTAAAAATGTTGTATATCCATAAACTGTAACCAGCAGGTCAGCACGGACTTTTCAAGGGACAAAGTGGTCTTTTCAGGTAAACTTTAGAAAAGAGCCAAAAGAAGTGGTCCGAAGTGGTCTCACACCGACTCTAACTGGTGCTCTTTCATTCATCTTTTTTAGCCTATGCTTTTCTTCTGCTATTTATGTTTCTTTGTGGAGTTTCAGTGAATCATTGATTTCTCTTTCCGACCTTTAAATTGAGGAGTTTTGACTTGGAAATGGGTAAAAAGTTAGAAAGTCAGAAGCTTGGCTTCTAGGTTGTTATCAACCAACTTAGCTGCAGAAACAAGTTGTACAACAGCTAAATACCTGCTTCATGCTATTAAAAAACAAACTTAAGTTTTATCTCCCCCGTCTGCGTGCATGCGAGAAGACAGATACAAGGAATATATAATTTATACAAAAGAGGGTATGTTCTTTTGATGTGGTTTCTTAAACAGCATGACTTGATATAACAGTTGATTAAACAGCGCCAAGGAATAAAAGCTATTCTTAATGGTGTGGAATACTGCAAAACTTTTATCACCCCTCTTACCTTGTCCCCCTCCCCATGGAAAGAAGATCGATATCCCAGGCACTAGATTGGTGGACATCGCAGTGAAGAAGTCTAGAGAATAAGTATAAACTCCCTCATTATCAGATTGCCATATGTACAAAGCAGTCACCCAAAGATTAACAGGGAAGGAAACGCAAAGAAGGAATTAATTAAATGCAAGTAATAAATGCGCGGGGGGGGGAAGGGAGAAATCAAGAAAAGTTGTAACTGTGGGAAGCTCGAAATCCCCCTCCTATCAAATTAGATGTGAAAGAAAGCAGAGCTGGGGGAGCGGGGAGGCTCTGCTCAGCTTCAGCGCAGGCTGGAGCTGGCGGCGGCCCCGCCGGGAGCGGGGCGGGGGNGTCCCGCCCTGCCCCGCCGGCCCCAGCCCCCGCCCGGGGCTGCCGGGGGAGCCCAGCCCTGCCCGGCCCTGCACGCCCCGCACCTCAGCCACTGCAAACACCCCAAAGCAGCAGCAGCAGCAGCCCCCGGCTGGAACCGACACCTCCTTCGGGGGGTCCACAGCCACTGCCGTCCCCACGGGCCCCGGGGTCCCTCAGGGCTGCCCGGCGTGAGGGTGCCGGGGAGGCCCGTAGGGGAGGCCCGTGAGGGAGGCCCCTAAGTGAAACCCCCTCACTGCCCTGCCCTGCCCACAGAGCCAGCTCCCTTCTGGAGCTGCCGCCAGCCTCCTCATCAGCCCCCAAAGCCCTGGAGGGGTGGTGGAGAGCCCCTTGGGTCATCCAGACCCAGGTGCTCCGGGGTGCAGCCCACACCACCGTGCCAGGAACATTCACTGCTGATCCCACCGAGATCTGCTGCAAGCACCCACCACAGACAGCCCCACGGCCCAGCACTCCTCGCTGGCACACCGGCACTTCCAGGGGCTCTGCCAAACCCACTGGAACCTCCCGCTGTGGGGGCATGGATGGGGCCATCGGGCATCCCTGTCCAGGGCCGTCCCAATGTGGCCTGGGCTGCAGAGGGGCGGTGATGGATGAACCCAACCCCCCGCCCAGCTCTTTGAGAAGCAGATACTATTTATCTTATTTTTTATGAAATCTGGATTTGCTGATGGCTGTGTGCTCTCCATTAAACCAAGGCAGGGTTCAGACTGCACAAGTGAGGTGGCTCATTGGACATTTGAAGTTTTTGTATTTTTCTTGCACTAATGTATTTTGGTTGATGAATCTCAAAATACAGAAAAGTGCACGGGCAACTGCTGGGTGACTTTTAACTGGATCCCAACTACTTAGCACCCTTAATAGCCAACATTTGTGCTCATGCTTAATATATTATTTTTAAATAAATTACCCATTTTTAGAGGATGAAAGCTTCATTCCCGTAGCCTCTTTGCACCTGTGGTGCTTCCCAAGAAATTTGGGATCACAGCAATCACTGCTAGAGAAGTAGATCATGAATAACTTCAGTGAAAACAGAGGTTGTGCTGGAGTAAAACCCGTGTAAATGGAAGGAGACTCAGGCAGGATTTTCACCTGAAGCTTTGATTCTTTAATACATCTCTGCCTCCTTCATAGCAACGTTAAACTATTTTACTTAAAGAAATTGGTGCACATCCGCTGTTGCCCATCCTGGTGTCATTGCAATACCCATCTTGAAAATCAGCTTAGAAATTTCAGTTCAGAATTACTGGCAAGCTGGCAATTATACTTTTACAATGACAAGCAGAACAAGTCCTGTTCCTTGGAATTTCCTTCCAAAACTCCCCAAACCCTCGCACCAACCAGAAAAATTAAACTTGTAGGTTTCCACACATTTTGGTTTGACAGCAAAATTCATGGAACCACGCAGCCGAAACCTTGTATTGCTTTGGTGTGCCCTTAGTCTAGCATTTGTCTGTGGGCATTTCTGCGACAAGAAAAAAAAAAAATTTGTGTATAGAAAGGTAGAAAATATTTGCTTTCCAGAATAACTGTGCATTGATTTTGCAGTTTTCATATGCATTTGTGGATTAATGCTAATCGTTGGCTTGAATATGGTCAATAGAGCCTTTCATCATACATGCAAAAATTTTTGTAGGCAGAATGATTCATAAGACATTGTTATCTAAGTTTTGTTGTGTATTTGCTGTTGAACCAAACTTTAAAGTAGAATTTCCCACAGGTTTACTTATATCTTCAGCAAGGTGATACGTAGTGTCTGATTATAGGTTTATAGAGAAACCCTTACATTTCTCTTTTAGGTCTTTAATAACCCAACAGTGTCTCATTCCAAAAGTCCCAGGTGGGAGTGAGTATCAATTTTTTTTCTTCCTTCCTGAATTGTGGTCTGCATCCCTTTTGCAGTTACTTCCTTCTGGTCATGAGTGGGGAAAATCCCAGCTGGGGTGTTTCTGTCCGCGGGGACGGTGGGAGGGAAACAGCCACTAGGGGAGCTCGATGTTGGGAGTAACCTCTGAGCACCTTCCTCACAGCTTACACAGCTTTTCTGCAGCAGAAATTTGAAAACAAGTGTTAAGTTTAAAAAAAAAAAAAAAGAAGAAGAAGAAAAAAACCAGCGACATACCAAATGGGCAAGTTTTGGAGCTTTATTTTTAATTTTTTTTTTTATAACAAATTTACAGCCAAGTATCCAAAAATTATTTTCTTGTCACTCTGTACATTGGATTGTGAGGTGAAAAATGGCCACAACACACATTTCCTTAGTTTCTGAGAACCCATAAAATTAGGAGATATTGAGATGTAGCTGCTTAAGCAGGAGCCATGAGTACAAGAATATCTAATGTTTAGTCCCTGTTGTAAAGTTGACTTTCTTTCCTGGTCATCAGCAGCTGACGTAGATTCAAAGTTTGCATCACATAAACATTGCTAAGAACAAACCTTCAAAAGAAATTGTATCTTTCTCTTGTTGTCATTGTTACAAAAATTGTTGACTGGATTATTAATGGTTAGTATATTAATTTGGTTTTTGGTTGTTTATCTAAGGAATTTATCTGGGCAATGGAGTCAATGATCATTAGAGGCTGTGGGTGTATGAAGAGCCAAAATAGATCTTTTTCTCCATGCAGATCAATACCAGCAGGTTCTTAACTTAGCTGTCTTTGGGTCCCACCTATTCACAAATATATCTCTGAGTATGAAGAAGCTATTTATTTTAATAGACTTGCTCTCATCTTTTTCAGTATCAATGACTCTGGAAGCTAATAAAATGATTAGTGTAAATAAAGAGACTATATTTAATATATATTAATAGTCCCCACAAATGGTTAATGAAAGAATTACCTTTTAGCAAGATCTACATTTTAATGTACTGTTTTCTGTTCAGAAAAGGGAAAAAAAACCAAACCATGGATGCATAAAAAGCATTGTGAAATGTAAGTAATTCTTAGCTGTCTGACTTGCACTGTTCTTGTGTTTTAGGGAAAAAGTGCAGAGTCACATTTTGGAATATCGAGTGATAATGCATCTCCTGCTCTATATGATATGACAGCCAGACAGGGGATGCTAAGAGAAACCTGAAGGCATGAGATAAATTCAAACTTAACTTGCTGGCTCTTGCAGTGTGAGGTTAGCTTGTTCAAAGTACACAAACCAACAGACTGGATCAAGGCTCTCTGTTTGGGCAGAGATCAGAAACAAAGCTTGCCCTCTAAAGTCCACCTCATAGCCAGATCCAGCCATGGTAACCACTGTATTCACTGGACCATGGTAGCAGGAGAGGTATGTGCATGATTGTCTTAGTTTTTCTTGTTTCCTTACATTTGCAGACTATTTTTGAGCGTAGTTTACATGTTTTCTTTCTTTTTTCCTGGCATATTTACACCCCAGCTTTTTAAAACGCTTTGTTCATGCCAGTCAGTTTAGCAATGTGCTTGTTAAAACAGTTCCCTAATATATTGTATATGACTGAAAATGACTTAATTGTTCTATTTCTTTCTGACCCCAATAAAAAGTGTCCCTGATATTGTTTGAGTCACTCTCTGTTCACAAGCGCCTACATATATGTCACCGGGTGACTTTGAAACATTTCTTAGATACATCAGTTCAACTGCTCTTATTTATTTATTTAGATTTGTAATAATGACAGTAAATGGCCATCTGAATCAATCTGGGCACTTTGCAGTCATTAATACTGCAGCATCAATATCACATAACACAATTGTAGTGCAATAAATTACCCATATGCCTCATCTGTTGCCCAACCAAAATAAGAACTTCCCATATCTATCACACTGCTCGTTTATGCCCTTTCTCTCTAAAACACCTTGATAGCGGAAAAAAGGGCTTTGAAATGTTCCTGAAAGCTTAACAAAGCCCTGTCCTTTCCAAGGGAAGATGCAGATATAAGAGCTGAGGAAATGGCATGTGGGATGCTCCATCAGCTAATATGTCCTTATGAGCAGAGAAGGGCCCAATCCTCTGCACAGCCAACTCGTAAAGTCACTTGTTTTAACATCAGAAAACCTCAGAAGGATATATTTTATTGATCACGTCTGCAACTGGATCGTGTGACAGTTCAGGAAGACTTCTGCTCACTCATCTCAGGCCATATGGAGCTTCCAATGACAAAACCAAAACCTTGATTTTTTTGTAGAAACCCATTCAAACCAAGGCATTGACACAACTGTGAAACCAGTGTGAAGCCAGAACTAGGAGCAAGCTGTCACGTTGCACATCATCCTGAGCTTCCATATTGGTGTGAGAAATAATGTAGCAGTGCCCAATTCAGCATCTTAATCTCCAAGCATGGAAGGACTTGGGTAACTTCACAAAGATTGCCACCTCAATGCCACTATCCTCTGGCAGCTGATGATGCAAGGACCTCTTTCATCCAGCTTCCCTCTGAATATGCAGTAGCAGCAATGATTGTTTTTACCTCAAGTGGATTTCTGGAGCATCTTTCCTGGGGGAACAGAGGGAGGGAGGGAAAGAGGGAGGAAGGGAAGCTTCTTGAGTGCAAAGAGTCCTCTGTGCAACCATGAAGCTCAGAGCTCCCGTGCTGTTGTGTCATGGGCTGGAAGGGGAAAGAAGCTGAACCAATGATTTTGCAGAAGCACTAGCTTGAAGCAGCAGTAATCCTTGGATTCAAGAAATTGGAATCCTTTTTCCAATTTCCCACAGGATCCCCTTAGAAAACCCATTAGAACAGCAGACTTGACCCTGGTAGGCCTTGATTCAAAGTCCTCTGGATTCAGCCATAGCCTTTCTGTTGGTTTCTGTGGATTTTGCATCACTTTGATGTTAAGTCCATCACATTTGTGTTGCTCAGAGCAAACTGCTTGTGTTGCTGTTAACAATTCCTCAGATTCATACATAAAAGCAGAGAGCTAACACTATGGTTTTACAGCATCAAAGTAGCGTGCCCTGCTCAGTTCCCTGGTGAGATTTCTTTGGGTAACTCAACAAGCAGCTCTACAGGGTAACAAACTGCATTAACTATTTGTGCTAGATGGTTTTATCTCCTTCACAACTGCAGCAGTATCGCCCAAATCTGCCGTAATGTGACAACTAATCTATTGGTCAAATTTGTTTGTAGAATTAATCAATTCCAATCACTGATTGCCTTTGGGCAATGGTTCAATTATGGCCTCATCTTTTGCTTCTCACTGTTGTAAAAACATCTAAGTAAGTTTTGAAGAACAATTTGCCTCATTAGTGCTCAAAATCAGGCAGTGTTGATGTTGATGCTTATTTTATTCGTACAACCATGTTTTCTGCACATGGCTTCTTCGTGGGCATGGAGGAACAATGCAGTGAGGATACCACAGCACACAGTGAACCATGATAAATGCAAATTAACATTGATAACCAAGAAAAGCCACTCCTGAGGAGTATGATGCATCTCTCACCCCAGTGCAGGAGTTGTGAGATCTCTGCATCTCTTAAGGTTTAAACAAAAGATACTGTTTTTATTTCAGCTCTTCTCTGTGTTTATTTTTCTGTATAGAAAAAAAAATACTTGCTGGAGGTGCAGAGTTTTCCTCAGAAGGAAAAAGCACACTCTTGAAATATTCATCATAAAAAAACCCAAACCAAAACCCTCACACTCTATTACTTCACTCAGCCTTTCTTTCGGAAAGCAAAATAAATCATAATTTATGCATGGAGGCTTGAAAATCAAAATCGTCACAAAGTAGTATAAGAGCAGCCTGACAAAATAAGGCACAGACCGTAGGCTAAAAAATTACCCACCATGTAAACAAGGTGACACAGACAATTGGGCACGGAGATCTTAGTGATTTTTGAGGCAGGGGAAAATGTTTTGCTGATATAACCTAAGGGAATTTTGAAATCACTCCAAAATGCACTAAAGGCAGGCAATTTTTTGGAATGCGTGCATATTTTGTCATTATATCTAAATATGCTGAGCAAAGAGCAGGATAATATTTCCCTTCCCTCTATGCTGTTGAAATGAATTTAATTTGGGGACAAAACTGCTCAGCTTTAATCAGTATTTTTGTGCATTAGTATCCAGTTGAATCCCAGGGCAAGGCAAATAAGCTGCAGACATTGGTGCAGCTTGATATTGCTATTTTTATTCATTTCTGTTTATTGCAGCAAAGCTTAGAAGCCAAGAGAGAATTGAGCACCACCTTACTCAGCTTTACCCAAACAAATGTAAGAACATCTCTTCTTCAAAGAGCCTAGCCTTTTATTTGTACTGTTTGTACTTCACCTTATCTGCATGAAGACCGGTTGAAGTAAGTGGAACAATTTGCAGAATGAGGCATATTAAGATTTCCAACCTGATGTAGCAAAATGAAACTTCATAAAAGTCTTCAGCTGCTCCTGATAGGATGCAGTGGGAGAAATGCCTCTCTTGCCTTTGCTGAAGGTGTCATCCATACATTTTAAAGCTTTCTGGCCAAACTCATCTCTAGATATTGCTGAGGCAATTACATTCAAAGTGATTCAAACAGGACTGGATACTTATATAATTGGAGTATCTATGCTGAGTAGACAGTTTTAAATGACGTGTGAGCTTAAGTAATTTTTGACAGAAAGTTTCATTCATTATTTGGAGCCAAGAGGAAACTCTCCCTTTAAACACTTTTTCGTGTAAATAACCATTTTGAGGATCCGCCAGCAGTAGTCTCTGAACCTGGCTGGAGCCAAGGTGGAAAAGGTTTTAAAGACTCCCGGTGATTTGGCAGCACAGTGATCCTTCTTAAGCAATGAGTTTTGCATCTGCAATCTCTGGCACAAAATTGAATTGTGACAGCTTCACAAGCCCCTGTGAGAGGGCATCCTCACTTGTGGCAAATGTGCAAGATAGCCTTATCACAGAATCACAGAATGCTTTGGGTTGGAGGGGACCTTAAATGTCATTTAGTTCTGACTCCCCTGCCATGGGCAGGGACACCTTCCACTAGATCAGGTTGCTCAAAACCCCACCCAACCTGGCCTTGAACACTTCCAGGGATGGAGCATCTGCAACTTCTCGGGCAACCTGTGCCAGTGCCTCCCCACTTCCTCTAAGTTGAAGCCGTTCTCCCTTGCCCTATCCCTTCATGCCCTTGCCAAAAGTCCCTCTCCAGCTCTCCTGTGGTCCCTTGAGGTACTGGAATGTGCTATAAGGTGTTCCTGGAGCCTTCAGTTTTCCAGGCTGGATAACCTCAACTCTCTCAGCCTGTTTTCATAGGAGAGATGTTTCAGCTTTCTGAGAATATTTGTGGCCTCCTCTGGACTTGCTTCAGCAAATTCATGTCCTTCTTGTGTTGGGGACCCCAGAGCTGGACACAGGACTGCAAGTGGGATCTCATAAGCCCAGAGCAGAGGGGCAGGATCACCTGCCTCAACCTCCCTCAGACAGCTGGATACCCTTCTTTTCATAGAATCATTGAATCCCAGAATGTCCAGAGTTCAGAGAGAACCACAAGGATCATCAAAGTCCAGTCCCTGGCCCTGCACTGGACAGCCCCAAGAATCCCACCATGTCTCTGAGAGCCTTGTCCAAATGCTTCTTGAACTCTGTCAGGCTTGGGGCTGTGACCACTGCCCTGGAGAGCCTGTTCCAGTGCCCAACCACCCTCTGGGTGAAAGACCTTTTTCTAACATCCAACCCAGTAATTTTGGTGCAGGCCAGGACACAATTGGTTTTCTGGGCTGCAAGGGCACAGTGCTGGGTCACGTCCAGCCTCTCATCCACCAGCCCAGCTGGATGTTGCAGAACAGTCTGGGCAAGCTCATGTTGCTTGGAGGTGCAGGAAGCCAGGAGAGCCTTAGTGGCTTGTTATGGTAGGTGAGATGCAGTGTTTGTGACTAATTCAGCCTTGCCACCACAGTGCTTCCTTGAATCCTACAGATTCTTAAGTGGCATTTGAAAATGTTGTCCAAGTTGTTTGGTGAACCAAGGATCAGGCTGTGGATGGCAAGTCCTACAGAGGGAAGAAGCAAAAGAACTCCATACCTTTCATTTTTTCAAGTCACAAACAGAACACAGAGAATGGATATCTTTAATTTGTATTCACATTTTCTAATTTGATGTCTTGAAGTTCACTATTATTTTCCCTAGAAATAAAGATTATTTCAATCTATGCTTATACTATCAGCCTCCAAAAAACCTTTGCTAAGATCTTAGTGTTCTGTACATGACAGCCACTTAGAAAAAGAAGATTTTTTTTTTGTTCTTGCATGGCGCAGTTTTTATTTCCTGTTGAATGCATTTATTATACATTAACATAATTACTTTAATTTATTACCTTAGTAAATGTCAGGCCCATAAGATGTCAGCGTATTCCACACTCATTCTGTTTAACAAAGAGCCTCCAACAAATGATCAAACTCAGCGTCAGAGTTGTACTTTACGTAGGCATTTTTGAAAGACTATTGTGCAATAAAAATGTGCACTTGTAATTAAATTCTTTGTTTATACCTACGTACCCCTGTTGTGATCCACGCAGACTGAGACCTGCAAAGCCATGTCCAGCTGACTGGGATGCTGGAAAGCCCTGTGTTGCTAGTTCTAATCCTAGTCCTTTTAATGTATTAAATGACTCTGGCGCCCTGAATTTAAGACAGAGTTTCTTCTTGTTTGATCTTATTTTCCCCTAAAGTTCAAAAATGTTAGAACCCTTAAATTTGCTGTGTAAAAACCTCTTAGATTCTGCTTTACAAGTGGGATAGAGTAAAAAATGATCACAAGTTTATCTAACTTTGGTTCCTGATCCCAGACCAGGATCACATTTATACTTACCAATGATGTGATCAGGATCATGGCATAGTTACACTTATTCGTGGTTTCACATTAAAAATGCAGATTTTGGACGTAGAGAGACACTGGCTACAACACAGTGCATCATCTGCTGTGCTTCATCAAGAGGGAACTGCAACGTCCCCTTTCTGCCCTTTGCAGATTCCCCAGCAGCAGGTACTTCACAGATAACTGCTGAACATGCAGTCCTCCTAGAGGAGGGTACAAGTGTTCTTCTGTATCCTCCTCAGGCTCTTGGAGTTTCTGTGCAATCTCTTTCCTTCCCAAGGAAGGTATGCAACTTCCTGTTGAAGATTATATACCCATATTTTTCAAAAGAAAGTACTGCAAACACTATTCCTGATCTGTACTGGCAGAATTCACTGGAATGACTCCATAAAACTCATGTTTGGTTCGTATACAACAATTATAAGACTACCTATTCTAATCTGTCACATTCACAGACTATAATTTCAAATATTTTCCTCTGATTATGTCAGTGCAATGCATTGACAACCTCAAAGAAAGCAGAGCTTGTCTTGAAAAAGCATCTGTACTCTGTATTTCCATAAACTACTGCCGTGAATTTGGAGAGGCCTTCTTAAAACACTGCATAGTTTCTGAGATCTATGCTACAGTATTTAAGATATAAGTAATTCCTATTCTTGATTTTTCTATAAAATATCTATAAAACAAAAAAAGCTTCAGGGAATGAGAGCAAGGGAGATGAAAACAAAAATATCAGGGAACCTTTTTCTCTCCATATTGGAAAGAAAAAATGGTGTTTTCTTCAAACCACTCATCTCACTGTGAGGAGACCACTTTGTAGGAAGGATATCTACAGAACGAGTGGACACCTCTCTGAACAAACCTGTTTGATTAGGACTCTGTTAGACCAGATTTTCTATATATGCTCAGAATGCCCCAAGAGAGTTGCTGTAGTAGTTTATGAGAGACTGTAAATATTTCCTCTCCAATGAACTTAATTTATTTTTGAATTTGATAAAGAGCTCCCAGAACAAATAGAGAATCCTTCTAATCCTTATAATCCTATAAAGACATGTTTCTAAGAAGCAAAACCCTAGACATTTTTGATCAAAATCTACAATATTTTTTCCTGATGTAGAAACCTAACAACTTTTCTCTGATCATTTTAAAAAAACATGGTTAAAATTATTGTGAGGGGAAATTTTTTCATCCTAAATTAAATGAAGAACTTAATCTCCAGTCCTTCCTCTCTCAAATTGTTATCAGAATGACTGAAATCTCGCAATCCATTACATTTTAGACAAGATAATTTGCACCTATTAGGTGCCCACTGAAAGCCATCTTGCCAGTGCTGGAGATGCCACCAATACTCTCAGCTCTGACCGTGGCTGGGTTTCCCTCCTTCACCATTGCTCCTGGAGCAACAGAGGTCAGCAGGCAACCACCTTTGCAATGAGTACCTTTGTGGGTGATTTTTTCTTGTGGATTTATGAATTAAAACCTTACTGTCCAGCTTTTTTTTTTTTTTTTGAGAACCCCCTTACATTCTTCCTTGCTGAGAAATGAGGAGAATTTCAACTTAAGATATTTTACAAAGTAATATGATCAAAAATATCTGTTTTTCATTTGAGACACTTACTCATTCTCAGTTGAAGAGTGAGAAGGAGTATTCAGCCCTGCAATATAACAACATTATCTTTATTTTTAGACTGTCAAGTACCAGATTGAGAAGGATCTGAGCTGGGACTGCATTTAGTGTGAAGGTGCAGACCTTTGTTTGGACTCCATGATCTTAGAGGTTTTTTGCAACCTTAATTGTTCTATGATCTTATTTTATGTTGGGATCCTGTATCTGCTTTTGATAAGAGGTTAAATGTGGGGAAGTCCAGCCTTGCAAGTGTCTGTTGCATGATGTAAGTAGTGTGGAAGGCCATGGCTTGGCTTGGATGAGGCCTCCTTCCCTCCATGGACAGACAACCAGGCACAGCTGTCAGTGACCCGAGGAATCTTTTCCCAGGTAGGTAAGTTGGACTCTTGGCCTGATGACATCAGCTAAAATTATAATTTCATCTTCACAATCTCATTTTGAGGCCAATCATGGAAGAAGAGACTATCACTGAAAATTTATTGTGGGGTAAGCTGTTTTCACACTTTGTTTCTGCTGGAATCTCTTGATGCATCCTGGATCCAAGGAGGATATGTGCTGGAATACGTCTCTGTTACTTGTGCAATTTGTGAGCTTAATATCATGGAAGTAGTGTACCCTGGTCTTTACTCATCAGATTTTTGAGGGAAAAGTGAATCTCACAAAAATTATTAAAACGCCCTTAAGATAAATATCCACCACGCTTCTGAAACCTGTGCTTAGTTGTGTCCTCCCTGTGAGTGTTTCAAGCACCTTCAAGTTTTGGGTGAATGCTAAGACAAATAAGATGGTAATCTTGGTTCTCTATCTCTTGAGTGAAGTACAGTAGAATTTCTCTTAGAATTCAGCTTTCCAGTAGAGCTGGGTCATTACATTTCAATCATGAGTGGCCAGCAGCTGGGGTTTTTCTCCAAGCAGAGACCATCAGCCACATCAGATCTGATTAATTTTGTGACATGGATAAGCATCCAAAATGTAACAGGCTAAGACCAATAAACTAATTTCAGTTTTAATCTATGGTAGATTTGTGGCTTTTATGCTGAAATACCAGGGTTCAAAGCAGCTGGTTTCACCACATTCTTGGTGCTGCCCCCTCCTTTAACCCACAGTAGCAGAATCACATGTAACAATTTATGAGCTCATGTTCGTCCGAGATCTTGTGATTCTTTGCTTACTGTACCTTTCTATCTATAAAAAAATCCCTAAATAAATATGCTTAAATGAGTCAGTGATTATTGAACTGGGAAGCAGATCTGAGATTGACAATTAAACGTAACACATCCATATTGGGGTGTGGGAAGTATGGAGGGAAAAAAAACTCCAACAAAACCTGAACATTTTCACATGCCAGAAAAACTAGCTTTCATGTACTCCAAATAAAAGAAAGGTAAGATGTGTTTGGGAATAAAGACACAGCCTTCAAATTCACTCTTCAAGTATACTCTGTTACAGCAGCATGATTCCTTTTATGATTGTATCCATCATGCTGTCAAAAAAAGAAATCTTATCTTCACTCATTACTAAATATACAAAGAGCTGGGATTTCCACTTGGCAAATGTTCCTGTTTACCTGAAGGCTTGATTTTCCCTGCACTTTGATAAAGTTCATTTGCTGAGATAGACTAAACTTTTTAATCCTTAAACTACTTGAGTTTGTAAACCAAGTTTTGCTCTGAAGTAAGCAGCATGTGCATGGAGTTGCTATTTTCTTTAGGAAAATTAAAGATTTCGTTATGGAAGGAAGCCAAAGGGCCCATCTGGATCTGTCCTGTCTGAGCTGTGAGTTATAGCTCCTGTTTACAATTGCTGTGCAAATGAAGTCTAGGTGAGGATGCCTCCAGTAGTCACTGTCAGCCTTGTCTTCTCAAAGTTTTTGTCTTCAAGAAAGGTCTATCAATAATGGAGACACTCTCTTGGCATCTGTCATCCCCAGTATGCTTAGGCCTTTCTAATACTCTCTCTCATCATCAGAACCTTACATTAAATATATCAAAAGAATTTTGCCAGTTTAAAAGACACAGATCCAGGCCCTCATGTGCCATAGGTGTACTTTTCTTTATAATGAATGTGAACAACCCTCTCTGAACATTATCGATGCAGATGAATGTCCTGAATCTAAGTATTGCTCTCAAGTGCCCTGAATGCTTCTTTCTATTGCACCCTTTCAAAATTAAAAGAATTGTTATTATTATTGTTAATATTATTTCTATTATAAAGGCAACTACAAACCATCACTAAAATCATGGACCCAGTTTTTTGAGCTGTGTTTAAATGTGAAATTACAAACAACTATCTACCTTGTTGAGACAAACACAACAGGGAAAGGGTGTTACTGTAACTCAAGCGCAGAAGTGGTTTGCACAATAGATGTGACAACTTTCCCTTTGATTTGAGACTTTATCATCCACTAAAGTGGCCACTACTGTGTCTGTGTCTCAGGTTGGCAGAGCTCTATTGCCTGTACATATCTCTGTAGCTCTACAAACTCTGCTATTGTAGATAATTTGTTCTGTCTGAAATCTGATTTACAGTCTTGGAGTTATGTGGATTTCTTTTTTTTTTTCCCTATTCTTTTCTTACTTTCCATCTCAGTATTGTCCATTTTCCTGTAGAATTCAGTCTCTAAACTTTACTCTGGAGACATCAGTCACTACAGCTACCTGGTCCTGCTTTGTCTAAGATGGGATTGCTCCAACAGTTGCTACTGCTGAAGGCAGTGCTAAAATTCACCTAGGTTGAAAAGGAAGAGTTCTGCTTCTCTTTAATACTTCTTTCTTGTCCTTAGTATTAGTTTATATTATTTAGTCTGTATTCTTTGTAGTCCTCAGTCTCATTTATCACATGTCCTTAATCCAGCAAATTAAGCCCATCTTTGGAGTACTCATTAATGACCATCTTTCCCTGCAGGTCCAGCCTGGCTAATTTAATCACCTGCTTCATTGTTTCTTTAAGGTCACTGTCGTAATAATATGAGCAATGATCATCCATACACTAATCCTTTTGAGTTTTCCCCTCCTATCCTGACTTGATTTTACGTGAACTTAATCCACAGACTGTTCTTTATGAACAGAGTGATGTGCCCTTCAAGCAACATTTATGTATGAGTTTATGCTCTTGCATGGTGCTATATCCAAAAGCAGAGAATTCTGATGTGCTTACATGATTTCTCTGTAGTTATGACTATCTTTAATTAAACAATAGCTTTCTAGGTGTTCCCCTGCTGTGTTCCTGATTAATGTTTCCAGTAACTTCCCAACTGATGAATTAAAATCTGCAATCTGTTGTCATTTTTATGCCATTGTTGACTGAAATTCTTTTTCTGTGTTAAAGATGAACTTTCCAAACTCTAGGAGATTTTGCTGTGCAACATGTGTAGGTGCACACATACACACAGGTTTCAAATCTGCAACTCACTCCCAGCTTGTTCCCAGCTTCTTGGTGGAGTCCACATAACTTTATCTTCTTAATGACCTGCAAAATATTGAGTGAATGTTGCAAAACATTCAGGAAGATTGAAATAGAAAAAGAGCTATTTTTGTTCCCTTTATGTTTGTCCACAAATATTTGGTTGATTTTCAGTGAAGGTGAATCATATAGAATGTGTTTTCCTGACACCTGGCTATTTCCACACTGAATGGTTATTTCACAGGGGGCAGAGGCTGTTAAAATGATAATATTCAGCAAACTTCCTTTAAGAATCCTGACATCTTAACCTAGGGAAGGATTAGAGGGTACCTTTGTAGCAACTCACACAGAGTTGCATCATTCTGTTTGAGAGCCAGGGTGGTTTTTGGCGTGTTCAGTGGTGCAATCAGACTTGATCAGATTCAAAGGAGTCCCAACATTTCCAGGTATTTCCTGGAGTAGTGCACTTCTGTCCTTTCCCCACCCCATGACCTAGAGTGGGTATTGCTCACTCCTGGGCCCTGCTTCTACCTGCCCTGGTGAAGGTTTAAATGAGGAAATTGTCATTATGTAAATGAGTTTAGAGCTGTTTTTTTCTGAAAGGAATGGTACTAAAAGTTTCATGATTTCCTTCCAAAATTCAGTAACTTTTGTCCCTGAACAGATGTGAGCCCAAATACCTGAATGACGTGAGTCCTTAGTGGCAGGACATGGATTGAATTTTTCCCACCATAAAGTGTAAAAAGAACTTGAACGCCTTTAAGCATCAGGGTGAAATCAAGGACCAGCAGACTCTCCACAAATATAAAACAAAACAAAAACCAAAATTCATCAGAAAAGGATACTTTACAGCAGTCTCCTCTTGCACCTGGGATGCAGAAGACTGCAGGATGGCCTTGTTTTGCTTGCTGGATAGTGGAGACTGAGGATGGGGTTTCCCCTGTTTCCAGTGTGTGTCCTAATCACTGCACCCTGTGGGGAGGGAATTTTCTCAGTCTTTCCTGTGAGAACTTGATCATTTGAATAAATAATTCATCACCATAGGGACAGTATCCACTTTCTTTTTTTTTAATAATCCCTCATTATGTCTTAGCCACTGGGGTATTAAGACTTTTACTCTCTCTTTCTCACATGCACACAAACATGTTTTCTTTTGACCAGAACCCGCTCTCTGGCCTTGTGTTGTCACTAAATGAGTGGGACATTTCTAGAGCCATTGTTTTCATGTAACTTGAGGTTTCCAATGGAAAAATATTTAGATCAAAACCATTTCTCACTCGGTTTGTGCCACCAAGAAAGAGAATAATACCAAGTCATGTGACCTAACCAGCCTGTGTAATTCATATTTTCAAATTAGAAAGCAAAAAAAAGGCAAAATGTACAATGGAGATACAAGCGTGCATCTATGTGGTGACCAATAATAGTATTTGTAGACATTTTGATTGCATGTTTCTCCACAAATTTTGCACATTTCTGTTTTTTTCTTTCAGAATGACAAACAGGTAGCATCAAGCTACCTTTGGCTTGGATGATGTGTCCTCCTCTCTCTGCCTGTACTTTGGGTCAAATATAGCTCTTTGAAATTAATTGGTTTGTTTTGTTTTCTTTACTCCTGTCTGTAATGGGACCAAGTATTTCATCCATATACTTTGCTCCTGCAAGATCCTCAGGGTAAACCAAATTTGGTTCTATTCCCATTGAGTAACATAATCCTTGAGCAATCCCATCGTTTTCTGTGAGACTGTTTGGGATTATCCAATGGGATCAAAACTACGTGAGTCTGGCCCCAAGGTACTCACACACTCCCTGGCTCAATGGCTCCTCAATTTTGGTCAGTGCCTTTGGGTGCTCTTGCATTTCAGCCTTTAATAATCAGTTTGTTTCAATTCTCAGAGTCACATTTTAATGAATAATCTCTTCACGTAGAAACCCAATCTGTGACAGTGTAAAAGTGTTCCAGAAAATGTTTTCCTATGAATGTGTCACAGAAGAAGAAAGGGTGAACTCACCCCAGCAACTATTTGCTTAGTTCTTGGGGAATTTACGCTTCTACATCAATGGTTCAAAGGTTGTCTGAACTTGCAGTGGACTCAGATGTTCAGCATTTACATCCAGGAGTTATTTTCCACTGGAGAGAGTTGTGGATACCCTACTGCCTGCTTTGGAATCATGCTGGGCTCATCATTCTCAGAAAATTTCTCTGCTTCTGCTCTGTTCAATTGAATTGGTCATCATTCTAGACTGAAGCTAGGAACAAGGTTTTTTTTAAAAAAGACCAGTTTAAGAGTAACAGAAGGGCCTAATGATATAGAGGTCTTATCACAAGGGATTAATCTCACCTAATTTTATCCCTTTGACACTTAGTTATCTAATCTGAAAGGGCTATCTGGAGTCCCCTATTGCCAGTGAAAAGAGATAGACAGCAATGAATGGCCTGCTGGAGGTATTTATGTCTCTCTATGCTGACTATAGGTGGAGCCCAGACAACTGGTTTATAGTAAAGGTCAAACTTCTCCTGGCCTGTAGTTAGAGATGTGATAAGTGGATCCTGCCTCTAATTTCCCAAGGCCTCATCTTCTTCCATCAGTGACTCAGGAGAAAAATAATAACCATGTCTACATGCAAGGAGTGTCTACACTAAAGGAAAATATCAATTTGTTATAAATCCTGGCCAGGGCTGAGGGTGTCGTAGTGGGAGGGAGGAGGAGCCGGGCACTGGGTTCACTAGAGGGAGCTCAGAAGAAACATGTCAGTCTCACCATGATCATGGTGTTCCTGCTGCAGAATTATTCCAGAGAAGGTACTTCTGGTGGAAAGGCCTCTGAGGTCTCTTCTCCTGCTCACAATGTTGGATTTGTCAAACCTGATTTTTCAACCAGTATATCACTTCTTGTCCACTTGATCTTATTTTGATTACCTTTATTTTGATTACCTTACCTGGATAAGACTTGACATGTGTATAGAGAAAAATGTGGTCCAAGATATGCATGTCTTTGTCTACAGGGAAAAACAACAACAACAACAATCACAACAATAAATCTACCTGTCTGCAAGATTATGTTTCTGTCTTGGGAGGACTTTGGGCACATGAGCACCTCTAGGGTTATAAGATGCATTTCACATGTGTGTGTACACGTGTATACAGCAATAAACATGACCCATTCTAAGATTTATAGTTCTGAGGAATAAAAAATGTCTGAACATTCTCTTTCCTTTCTACACCACCCATGCCAGCTCATGCTTTGAATCAGTGCTTCTCCAGATCTACATTTTGGTGGGTTGAGACAAGACAGCAATCTTGCTACCGAGGTCAGTGCTTTAGCAGCCTCTGTTCTGGATTGCTGGACTCAGCTGAGCATGAATTTTTTCGAGGAGCAGTCCCAGCTCTGTGGGATGTAGCTGGTTTCAGTGAGAGTGCATGTCTGCCTGCACAACTGATATCCCAAAGCATTCTATTTTTATGCTGCAAATTGCTATGTTGAGGTCTAAAATGTGCAAAAGTATTTTTATTGGACAAACACAAGCACTGAAATCATGAGGCTCCAAGCTCTGCCAGCTTAACACTTCTTTGTGCTTGGCAAGCAAAACAGTTTTTAATATTTTAGTTTTACTTTGCTGGTCCCTGTACAATGGGGGTAGTCCTTCGTCACTTTAATCAAAAGGTAGGAAGTATGCAAAGACTATTATGATGAGACTTTTAACTGAATTGAATTGAATAAACCATTATCAGATCTATTTCAACAGCAATAATGCAAATTTAATTTTGGACCTAAACCTGTATAATTTGCTGCAGCTTGTTAGCCAGCTGAATTACCCAATGTGCTGGGTGTCTCACTGTACAGCTCAATGATTCAGATTTATTTGTGGCACTGACTGGGGATCGAAGCCTGCACTCTGTACGTCGATGGAAAGGCCCAAATAATTCCATTGTTTTGAAGGAAGTTAGTTCTGTTGACCTTGGACCTTCAGCCCCTTTCCTGCAAAGCACAGGCTCAGCAAGGCAGGTTTAGTATTTACCTCGTGCGACGAGAAGGGGGGTGGTAAGGAAGGGAAGGAAAACCTGGATCATCTCCAGCAGTAAAAGAGCTCCAGGTAGATCATTGCCAGGTTCTTTTCTGCAGATAAGCTTAAATAGGTGTTACACCCAGTGAATGCTACTGTGACCTGCAAATGCCACAGTGTGACAGAGGTACACATTTGTACCCATAAAAGAGGTACAAATCAGAGGGAAAACAGAGAGAAAGATTGTGACCTGCAAAGAACGAGTTCCTCTCTTTTCTTCATAACAATGGTATGAGTTTGGATTAATATTACCAACATTAATATGAGACTGCAGCAGAACTGCTGAGGCAGGACTGCACTGTAAAGACAAAGTAAAGCATCCTTTCAGAAGCTGCTCTTGCTAAATGTTTTCTTTCTGTGATGTGTTTCTCTGCCTCCTGATTATTATTTCCTGTGTGCACCTGACACAGTTGCATAAAAAGCACACTGAAACCGCCTCGGAGCAGCTTGGTGAGCTCACCATGGCTCAGCAGTCAGGCAGGACTATGGATTGTAATTTACAACAGAGCCCAAGCTCTGAGCAGCAGATTCAATTTTATAAGTGCCTCTCTAGTTCAGCTTAGGTAAGAGTCTCTGGAACAGGCAGCCTCTACATGTCCTATAAATAGTGAGTGGTTAAATGTGCTCCCTCAGTACACATCATTGATTGCCATGCAAAGCACATTCTCAAGAATAGCCAGCCTCACCCCCCTCATCACGTACCGGGGTATTTATTTATTCCTTATTGTCATTACAGGCAAATAAGAGGTTTGACCTGATGTAGCAGAGAGGTGGAAGGCTGATTATTTTATTTCCACAGCTGTTGCATTGCTGTGTTTTACAATATGTTTGTAAATCATCAGCATAATGGCACATTATTATAGCTGGCAAGTTATATCTTCAAGGAAATATATTTTAATTTACTGAAAAGGAATACGAATAGCTATCTTATCAGAAGGCCTATCTTAAGTACAAGAACAAGGTCCACCCAGATACTGATTAATATCAACTGTATTGATTTTATTACTCATACTTTATAAACGACACCGATATTCTTGAAGAGTGCAAACATTTGCTTTCTCGTGCTATTGTCTCAGTTGGAGTGTAAATCTCTCACTTTTGTGATTATTGTTCCGGTCATTGTTTCATGACTGGAGGCATTTTAATGATGATTTATGGGGTTATATATAGTTGGACTATAAACTTCTGATTGCAATTAAAAACTAGTTAAATGAAAACTTCCAGCTTGAAGGCAGTGTCTGTTTATTACAGTAAACTATAAAATACTAAAATGTGATATTTAAAAAAAATCAATAAATAGTTGGTTTATTTTTCCCTTTTCATACTACAAGGCAAAAGAAACATCTAGAAATCCATATTTTTTGCCTATTTTCCAGGAGAAGAATTTTAGAATATACTACCCTAGCACTCCTGAACAGCTACAGATTTCTTTTTCCATTATTTATATGCACAGCGTGTGCTCAGCTGAGAGAAAGAAACCTTTTTCTTGTGTTTTGTCAGAAGAACTGTGGAACAACAGAACAACTTGGCTGCCCCAGAGTGCTCCTTGCTGAAGTAGCAATGTAAATCCTGTGGGTCCTCATGAAGGGGAGAATAACTTTGATATCACAATGAAAACATCTCCTTCCATTTTAAGGTTGTCCAAGATACTTTCCTCAAATATTCTATTTCTGTTTTTACCATTTAACAGCGTTTTCCAGTATGGTGTTGGCCTGAGATGTTGGTACCTATACATGAAAATCATTGCCTTCCAAATGCCCCTGCTTTTTATTGTATTGTTTTGTGATTACATTGGCCAACATATAAACAATTTTGTTGAGTTTGCAAGGTGTGAGCAGAGAAAGCAGGTGCAGACAGTCCAGGAATGCCATTTGAACCTTTGTGTTTGCACAGTGGTGTTACAGCATCACACCCCTCTGGCTTATGAGGGTGTTTGAATCAACATTGTTCAGGAATTGTTTCACTGTCAGTGAAATGAAGTGAAATTTCACATTTCACAAGTGAAATCATCTAGAATTTTCTGAGTCTATGGAGAACCCACCACCTTACTCTTCACTTTTCCTTCTGTCTCATGGGTCCAGCTGTGTTGGCCACTAAATAATCTTGCCACTGATGGGGAGAGGTGAGAGGGCTGGTGTCCCAGCTGAATTCAGATTTTGCTTAACTCTTTGCTGGCATATCCTGTAAGTCCTGATAGGACCACTGCCACCACCCAATCCCATATTGTTCACCCAACATTATTCCTGCCTTGTCATCTACAGGCATCAATCCTTAGCCCTGGCCTTTACAACAGTGAGTGATGTGCTATTGCTAGGACATAGGAACATTTTTGATCTGCAGACAGACCAAAAAGGCACAAGTAGGCTGAGTTTTCCATGAGTTGACTGCTGCTGAAATCTCATAATTCTATATTTTCCCTTACAGTAGGGATTTCACATAGGTTGGTGTAATTTGATATATCCCTGCCAAATACTAATCTCCTGTTTAAACAGTGGAGATGCTGGAGTCATGTCTCTTTCCTCTGTTTCTGTTTTCAGAGGACCACTAGAAGGAGCTTTCTATACCCCAAAATACATACATGATTCTTCCACTTTATTTACAGGGTAAGAAAATCAAAACCACAAAACTGTGCTTTTAAAGGTGCATCCCTGATTCTAACACAGGTGCTGTAGCAAGTACTTCCAGTAGCATATTTATACTGTATTTATATTATCTATTCTCAGAAGCCTTTTTAATTTGTAGAAGAATAGGCTTGAATGGGAAGGATCTATGAAGTTAATGGCTGCTCAGGTCCTCTGAACCTTGGCAACTTGTGCTCTCTCTTTGGGGAGCTTCCAAAGAACAAAATTTGACAGTTGTTGGTGTCTCCTGCTGACTTTTTCTGAACCATATTTAGGATTGGACATGGTCTTGAAAGGAAATGTTGTGAAATGATTACAAGAGCTAAAAAGATGTCAGTGGTAATATTATAGATGATGTATATTATATATAATTATATATAACATATTATATGTAGTATTATTATCATAATCTAGTCTATAGTAGGTATATAGTAATATACTAGCCTATAACTTACTAAAGGCTACCGAGGGTGAATATTATGCAGTGAGGATTTTTTTTGGAGAATGCTGTTTCCATAATTCTGGTACCTACTTCATGTACCTGAGGCACTCAGATCAACTGGTGTGTACTTGGATACTGACCACATATTCCTGTGTACATGCAGAAATGTGAATTTCCTTGAGGACATAATTATTACCAAAGTAGGCAGCATTAACACACAGCTGAGGCTCCTGCCATCTCAGCTTTATTCCGGCTGTTTTCTCCACCTTGGAGAAACTTGGTCACTCAAACTTGGTGTCTTAGTGACCAAATAGTTCAGCTGATTGTCTCTTTTATTCCCCTCCTGATGATCAGTGATCCAGGAGGGATCCATGCCTTCTGCACTCTGCTTGTGTAGAAGTCACCCAGAGCATATGTGCAGTGTGTTGTTAAGACTTCCTATTCCTTATACTTAAAGATAAACAGTAGTTTGACACTCAGAGCTGTGGGACTTTTTCTTTTCTGTTTGTCCTTACAATATCTTTTTTCTAAATTTCTGCCACCTCCAGAAAAGTCAGAGTGGGATCTTTTGAGTGGCTTTCTGCTTCATCTGGCCAGAGGATCAAGGTCAGATTGTGAAGAGCTCCATTAACTGCAATTTTAGTAAGTTTATCATTATACAATCAGGTGTACTCGAAAGTAGTTGAAGTCAAAGCACCTGAGGGAATGAACAAAAGAGTTGGGAGATAATTATAGATAGGATACACTTGGAGGTAATACCTCTGTGCCCCTCACTGCTTTTGGGGGGTCTCTTGGTCATGGTGTTTTTCCCACTTCAAGCTGGTGTATCTGAAGCGAAGCCCTTTCAATTACTCTTATGGGAGAAGGACATCAAAATGAACTGAGGAGGTTCTTCACAGTTTTTAAATGTAAGAGCTAAAATCCTCCTGGGACATAAAGCAGTTTGATGTCTCCAGCTTCAATGACTTTACCAAGCCTTTAGGACAAACTCCTGGTCCCACTGTGGTCAAAACAGTGAAACTGCAGTGGGGTTTGATGGTGTTTTAAATACCAACTAAGAGAGTCATCCAGGTAAGCACTTCATTTTTTTTCCTACCTTCATCAGAAAGAAACAATAATAGAATCGTAGGACAATAGTGGTTGGAAGGGACCTTAAAAATCATCCAGTTCCACCTACCCTGACATGGGCAGAGGCACCTTCCACAATCCCAGGTTGCTCCAAGCCCCATCCAACCTGGCCTTGAATACTTGGATGGGATGGAGCATCTACAGCTTCTCTGGGCAACCTGTGCCAAGGCCACACCACTCTCACAATAGAGAATTTCTCCCTAATATCTAATCTAAACCTGCCCTCTTTCAATTTAAAGCCCTTTCCCCTTGTCCTAAATAAACTTTGATGATCCAAAGGGAAACCAGACTAGAAAGAAACCTAAGAGAAAAAGCATTAGATTGCAAAGAAAAAATAACTTTTTCTTTTCCTGCTGAGGTTTGAAAGACAGACTTGTGTTTTCTGTACCCTGACTGATGAATTTTGAACTGTCAAAGTGGCTGGTACAATAGGATAACCCCACAGAGGATTGTTATAAAAGCTGACATTGATGTTTTGGGGTCTGTGGGTGTTGCACAACCACCTTAGGGCTTTCCAGTGGCACCAAAGCGTGGGGCACAACATTTGGACAGTCACATCCTTAGACCCAGTGGCAAACAGATGCAGGAACAGTTTTCAGGGGCTGGAGTTTAGCACTGTGTTAATTGTTAGCCCAGGACAAGGACCATTTATATTCTCTTCCTGATGCACCATGGGATTAATCGGTGGTGCTGTGGGTCTGCATCCGTACAGGATTTGTTTTTCTGGAGTATGGGATCGGATTGGGCTGCTTTGCAATAGGCATTTTTAAGGAAAACTTGAGAAACAGGCTTCCAGGTCTGTGATGGGTTTGTAAAACTCAGGCAATTTGCAGAATGCAATTTGTCTGGTCCTCTTCCTCTTTCAGCCCAGCATAAATGCAATAGATCCTTCCGACTCCGTGGCGGTGGATCTCTCTGCTTCATCTGGTCTATTTTGAAATGTCTGGATTTAATGAATTGTTGCTGTCTTCTGGATTTTTAGTAACAAATACTGTGAACTGACACAATAAATTAAGAACTAGGTGAAACCTGCTATACAGCTACAAAAAGCTGAAAATTCCCCTTTACTATGGCTATAAATTCACATTAACTTTTCTTGAATAATTGCTCTGTGCTGTTATTTTGTGATTAGTCATAGGCTTCTGTATGAGCCAGCACAAATGAAACCAATGTAGGTAATGAATTAGGCAATAAATACCTACAAAAGGATAATCTTAACAAAAATTCTAAAAGAGCAATATTGTAAAGAAAGTCTCTGTCTACACAAATCAAACAGGAAATAATCTTGGAAAAATCTGAAAATGAGTACAAGCGCTAGTGACTGTTACTCAGAGCAAAGAATTATTGATCCTTGCCTCCTTCTATTGATTTTATGTCACTTCTGTGATTTAATCATGTTTTCCTTGTTATCTCTTTGCAGTCTTTCTTCTATTGTCTGGTATGAAATCTCAGCCAAGGCCTTTCAGTCTGCGGTGAATCAAAATAACTTTGCCTTCCATTTGCATTGTTTTAATGAAATGATTAAACAATCAAGATGAGGCAATCCTTGCGCAGGATTATAAATGTATCTCTGAAAAATGAAAATGCCTCCTTCTTTTCCTTCCTCGGGGAGCCAGAAAGGTTGAGAAATTCTCCTGCTGACAATCCAGTGTGCAAACCTATGCAAAAGGGTGTAAGCGCTTCGCTTTCGCATTAATGCATCTATTGGTTTCTTTTCAAAATACTAAAATTGTGTTAGAGCTTCTTGCCACTGAGGTCTACGGGAAAAAAATGTGCATGTGAGAGAGACAAAACTTGCATTTTATTAAAGCAGTGTGGCTGCTGCCATGAAAACTTCTTTCCAAGATAGTACCGAGCTTTTACTACAAAGTGCTCAAATTTCACTTTCAGGATAATGGCTGCAGTGAAGAGCAAGATTTGGCCTAATTCTTGACTTATGTTTAGAAATACGTTTCTATGTTTTCATTATTGTTTTGAAGTAAAAAAATAAATCTAGAAAAGATAATTTCTTTGAAAGAACAAAAAAAAGACACATTATTAGGCATATGCAGTGAGGCAGATATTAATAGGGCAGCATTTAGATATCTGCTACTCTACAACTCACTGTCTTCGTAATATACGTATTGATTTCTTTCCCAGTTTCATTAGAATACACTTTGCACACATAGTTGCACACAACTGGCAAAACACTGTTGTTCCCTTGTGTGCACTTGAAATTGTTAACACTGAATGTTTCTTAATATTCAAATTATTGGGTCTATTTAATATTCAAATATTTGGGTCTATTTCCATAATGGAGTACCTTTCTCACCCTTTGTATTAAGGTTCCATTTAGGAAGGGTTCAGAGAGGTTTAATATAGAGTCAGTGGATTTATGAGTGTGTTACATACATAATTATTATAGATGGTTATAAGCACATCAAAAGGAAATGTAATAGATGTTTGTGAGCTCTGGTTACATGAAACCTGTTGGAGTCTAACAACTGAATCACCATGTATTAAACCTACCTTAATAATCGATTATAGCTTTATTATAGCTTTTAAAATAATGCTCAATTATTTATTCTTCCATTTGAATCTGGACTTTTTAACCTAATCTGAAAAGGCCACAGTAAATTGCACACTCATAGTGGGCTGTATTGCCAGTGGATGGGAATTACAGAATATTAGGCAGGTTTACAGCACCCAAAGATGTAGTCTGTGCAAATACATATTTTGACAATTTAATTCTTTGTAGACTATAATGTTGCAAGAATTCCTTTTTTTGTACAATGGAACACACAAACATTTCAGTTCCTGTCTTTGCACGTTTGAGATGTAGCAGAAAATATGTAGAAAAGTATCTCGGGGACCACTGAATTTCTGCCCATCAGAATGTTTGGTCTTACACGATGTGGCAACCCAGTTGCCTTTCCAGTGGACATCTGTGGCAAACAAAAGGTCAAATTGGAGGCGGAAATCAGAGTGGGTGGGAAAAAAATCAACACATAAAAATGCCACTGTGCTACTTGTTGCCCTATGACAAAGCTATTGTGGGAGGACGGATTGGAAATGCAAGTGAGACCTTCCCTGGGCATCCACAAGTTGTTCTTTGCATCAGCCCGGCACAACTTCTGTGTTCTGGTCAACAGCAAGTGCTCTAAGCCCTCAAATATAAATAGTTACTGGTGACTCACCCAATGTAATTCTTCAGCTATGTCAGTGGGACGCGAGGGTGGCCTTATGGTAAAGGCATGGCTTTCAGGCAAGAAGTGCACGTTTTATCCCTGCCACCAGCCACAAGATAAGTCATAAGGAATTTCTTCAATCTTTCCATTTGTAATTTCGTGAAAAAATTTTACCCTCTTCAGAGCAGTATGGTGAATTTATCTGGGGTCAACAGAGCATTCACTTGCCTATGGCAGGGCTGCCAAGGGCTGCTGGGGCCCCACTGTCTGCTCTGCTTGTGCCAGCGTCCCAAAGTGCTGGACTGGGTGCTGTTGTTGCTGGCAGGATGAGGATGTGGCAGCTTTTCTGCTGGGAAAAAGGAAGGCAGCTTCCTGCCTTTTAGGAAGAAGGCACAACTACACCATCTCCTTTCACCACTGCAAATCAACAAGCCCAGATCTGCCCCCATCCCTCATGCGTCCACCTTTTCTGGAGCGTTATTTGCCACGCAAAAGCATCCCTGCCTACGTCCTGCTCCTGCCCTTCATCCTTGTTCCTGCAATATGCAATTTTACAGGTGGTGCTGCAAAACCTTGTGCTAATTCAGGTCAAACTCTTCTGCATTGTGACCTCTTGAGACTTGAGACTTCCTTGGGTACTTCAGGGATTGCTGCATTCTGGAAAAGCAGATGCCACATAAAGTTATCCAGTGCAGATAGGAGCTACAGCTACATCTGGGAAAGTATAAATTAAATAGCACTGTAGAACTGTTCAGCTTTGGCTGGGAAAATAGGCTTAATTTGTTAGGATTTTACAGCTGCTCATTATATGTGCCTATGATTACTTAAAATTGTAGAGACCACAGGGCAGCATTTGCTTTCAGACCTCAATCTCCTTTTCAGTCCCTCAGATGTTGAAGTTAGAAGGGTTTTCACTCACTCTTTGCTGCTCTTTGTATTTCAAAGCCTGCATAACGTGGGCCTGAGCGAGCAGAGAGAGCCTACGCTCTGCAAGATGATTACACAGTGAAACCTGAATCGAAAGTTTTGAAGTCAAATAATCAACTGCATCCTTGTCCATTTGCTCAGGGTAAAGTAGGATTTAACATATAAGAATATGGAGTTTATAAAAAATGGCCTTGTTCAGAGCCTTTTAGGTATGGTCAGATTTTGGTCAAATGCAGAGAATAATGGCAGTTGATTTAATTTGAACTTTATTCAAGCTGAGACTCCCTTACAACTGAAATTTTCTTTCATTTAGGTGTGTGTAGTGTATGTTCCCTGCATATGTCCTCTCCTCATGCCTCACTACTCCTGAAGGGTAAATTCTGAGCTGGGAGTCACATAACCAGGAAACCATGACCCAAGGAAGAGCTTTGCCCTGATCCAAAGCAGGGCTTAAACTCCCTCTTGTTTCTTGCGTGTTTGATATCAGATCTTCAGGGGAAGCATTTCAATAGCAACCCACAGCTTACTCCCATATATTCAACAATTAGGTTATTGACAGTGTTAGACTGGGGTAACAGATAAAAAAAGGGCAAATATTTTCACAGTGCAATAGAGAGTGCAGCTCCATTGTGAAGCTGAACTTCTCTCATGCAGAGGAAAGGTGTGATATATTGTGAGAAAGCCTCACAGTGCATGTATCTGTCTGCCTTCCCTAAAAGGCTCCTCACTTGATGTAATATCTATATAGCTGCTATTTTTTGCAAGTTCATTTCAGCAGCTACATCCTGGTATTGAGTTCTGTTATATTATACTGCTGCACTAACACTTACACGTTTGTTTTTGCTGATAAACGTCTCCTAATATTGAGTTATGTATCAGGTTATTGCAGGAAATCTGAGTGAAGATGTAATATTTCACATGCTTGCCTTAAGAGGAAAGAACTGCTAATATCATGAATAATTTCTCACAATAGAGATCCAAGCTGTCAGCTCCAACTATAATATCTGGGCCCCTAGGGAACTCAGGTTTTCATCTGGAGGTGTACAGATCCAAAGGAAAATTTGGCAGTGTTATCTTGACAGTGGTGGAGAGTTCTACTTCCTTACTCCAGAGTTCCGTTAAATACATCAATAGATACACCATATTATGAATTTTTAAGCACCTCTCCAGAGACAGTACTTAATACAGAATATCTGAGGACTCAGCCACGGCAGGGTTTGTTTGGTGCCTTAGAAATGTTTCTGCTGGGTAAATTTCTATGGGAGTAGAGTTCGGCCCTTTATTTTAATCTGTCTTCTTTCAAGATGAATGTGCTTGTTCTTAAGGTCCAGGTGACATTGGCAGATCCTTTAGGCATCTCCAGACACCATGGCTGGAAGATACTATAAATTTTTTTTAAAGGGTAAGATTTTTTGAGCATTGACCAAGATAAAATGAAATTTTCAATTGTTTTTAATGTTCTTACCATTTTCCTTTAAAAAAAAAAATCAAAGTTACACAAAGAAATTATTTCCCTTGTGAGGAGAAATGAGAAGACTGTGTGTTCTTAAAGGGAACGTGAGCACAGAACAAGATCCTGGGTACCATCATCATGGACTCAGAGTGTGTGAAATGTTGTAGGCTGGATTTCTCTGAAATGACTCAGATGTGAACAACCCAAAAGTGCTTTCTGCCCCACTTTTTAACAAGAGATGGGAGAAACCTTCAACAAGAAATGGGGTTGGTTTTTCCTGGTGAGGTGTGCCGTTGAAACTATCAGTTCCCTCAAACCCTAGAGAAGACAAGGGGGCTCTGCAGAGTGTTTTGTGCTTAGAGATTTTTTGTGCTCAGAAAGTTTCAGAGGCAGGGTGGAAGAGTCCAACCATTATAATTTGACAGCCCACGGGATACTGAAACCATTCCTACCCTGTGTACCTACAAATACAGAGAGCTCTGTCATTTAAAGAGATTGAAACAAAAAAGAATTTGCTTCACTTGCCCTGGCAAAGGTTTTGTTCTGCAACCTGAAGATCAACATATGCTGGCATCTCGGTAGGGGAAGGGATATTTTTTAAATGCGTGACTTAATAGTGTATAAATTCAGTCCCACCACTAAGCTTAATATATGGTATTAATTATGTCAGAATTCTTTAAAACAACGGCATTCTTCCCAGTGCTAAGGTTGAATTAGAAGAACTAGCTTTTAAGGCTGAGGGAAAAGGCCATTTCAAAAGCCAATATCTTATCTTGGTGTTGGGTATTGCTTTGCTTTCAGCCTGTGGGTCTGCTGCACAGCTGATGTAAATGTGGGAGATTTTTCATTTGCTTGCAACAGCTTATTCTGGAACTAGCTGCTGTATTTAAAAACAAAACAAAGCACTGATGATTGTATTTTTGGTGCATGTACGGAAAGCATGTGAAAATAAGCAAAGAAAATGAGCTTGCAGCTAAATTTAAAGAAAATAAAATGCTCAGAGGGTGGTAAGCAGGAACACAGAGCACTTCTGTGAGGAAAAAGCTCTGCACTCTGATGTAAAGAGCAGCCAAGGAGAAAATGGTTAAAGAGGCAGCAAGACTCATCAGAGAGGCCGGTGACCTGATGGCAGGTGCTCAGAGGCGTCTCACATATCCACATGACATTTCTTGAGCTAGCAAACATGGCAAGGGCAAAATCATGTTTGCAATTTGCAGGTAAATAACGGCTGTATTTAAGCTAATTTATTACCTCAGGTATTTCTTTGTGTCAGTATAAGCTTTCAAGCTAGGCTTAAACTGCAAGATCAGATACTGCCAGCAGAGATGGTATGTCAGAACTGAAATTGTGGTGCAAATTATGGTTCTGTCTACTCACCAGGCTCCCTGCCTGAATCACTGAGGTCTTGTCAGCTGTATAAAAAACAGCTTACAGGATCAGAGAGTCCAATTTGGGCATGTTAAGCATCCCTGTATAATGATATCTGGTGCATATTTTCACTCTGGGCATATTCAGTGTGAGTGGTGGCATGAACCTGTATCCAAGTTTGCATGGGATAGTATCAGGCATTTGGCTGCTCTTGGTTATGCCAACACTGTGCTCAGGGCATCTGGCCAAGCAGATATGTTTGAGCCACATGTTCTGGCTCTTCTTGCCAATCCAGAATTGCACATCTCCAAAAGACTCAGGGTTTTTTGATTTGGCCTACCAAAGTGTGTTTGATACGATAGCGCTGTCTGTTTAGGGCTGCTTACATGCGATAACTGCACGCGTTTGCTTTCAAATTAAACCTTGTTTCAGCAGATTTGCTAACAGTTGTGATGTTTTCTCTTTCACAACATAAGGAGGCTGCTCATGTGTTGGAATAAGAAAGATGGCCTATGCAAATAGTAGCTGCCTTATGCAGGGAAGGATAGTCCCACAGGAATGGCAAACAGAAGCACTCAAAACGGGAAATATCTACCTCATATTCATAAAACATAGAAGTTGTCCTAAAATGTAGAATCCGGATTCACAGTGGGGAGTTAGGCTTCTAAGCACTATTGATTTAACAGGAAAGAAGGGCTGGTACCTGGATAGATTTAGCATTATGTCTTACATTAAGCAAAACATGCCTAATTGAAAGCAAGTGCCTTATCCCATCGCAATCAGCGGGATGTAAGTATGTGCTTGTGCTAGACACAGAGGAAGAGACTGCTGAATTGGTGCCTGAGCAAGGGACAAAACTGGTTTATTTATAAGCACTCTATTTATAGCTTTTGCTGTGTTGGAATACACTAATTCATTTTAAGTGCTCTATCTCTGTGAATGAGCTCATAGCTCTCGAGAAGGTGAAGTTGTCTGTCTGCACTGCCTTTTCTGATGCAGTCCTGCTCTCACTGAATAGATCTGAACTCCACGCCATGGAAAATGCCACCTGGGAGGGAAGCAAAGAAACAGGTTGTGTATCAACCTGTTAAATCAAGAATATACACTGGAAGGACAGCAGGATGCTTTTTTGCCATGGGAGAGCATGGGAGGGCCCGCCAGGCAGATGTGGAAGGGCTTCACTGGAGAGATCTTGGTGCAAGAGGAGCAGCTCATGATGCAGCACCCATCCGTGGGAATACACTGGAGGACTGCAAAGTGGGAGTGAGCCCAGGCACACAACACAGAGCACACCTCCACACTGTGTCTGTCACCACAGGTTTGCTGGGTCTGGGCTGAGGCAGCAGAAACTACTCCCTACCTGTGGCCAGGCAGTCACTGGGGAACAGCGTGGAGGAGGATGCTGTCCTGACAGCCCCAAGGCCACCCCAAAAACACTCACAAAAGCCTGTTTGCTAAAGCCTTTCCATGCCCTTGAAGATTTGGCCCCCAGAGAGCAGAAAATGTAAAACCAGCTGAAGATGAGGTTGGAGGAGGAGCAGGGGACTTTGGGTTTTCTCTTCCTCCCCTTTAAGCAGGAGCTGCACATGGAGCTATTGTCCACATCCCCGGGGACCTATACATGAATTTCAGGACAGCTACTTCAAAGGACGCACCCCTGGAAGCAGGAGGAGGTGTGTTTGTGTGGGGCAGGCTCCTGACTTGCATCTCTTTCAGGGAGCTCTGAGTCATTATTTGATCCTGGTGTGCGTGGCAGAGGAGGTTCTGGGCTGCCCCCATGTTTCAGGCTCAACTCCTTCCTCATTTGTGGTCCTCTCCTAATGGCATCTTGAATTTCCAGTTTGGCCCTCGTCTAAATTTGAAACTGGACCAACCTGTCAAATCTCATCCCCAAGCCAGACAACCCCTAAGAAAACCCCACAGTCCCACTTTATCAGTGGACATGTTTTAGGAAAGGCCTTGTGGAGATGCCATTAGAAACTCCAGGAGACAACAAGCAAGTGACATATGCAAATTCCATGATATAACCAGAGTCTTGTGTTTACAAATCACACAGCTTCACCTTTGATTGTGTTCTCTTAAGATCCAACATCCATCTCTTAAGATGGTTCTCTTACCCATAAAAGGGAGTAAATGAGACATAGCAAAGCATGTACTTTCCCTATTCTTGTTTTTTTCCAGAAACGGTGAGAAAGCAAAGGTTAAAAAGGGCCCTATATGTATATATATACATATGAGAGTTTGTTATTTATTTTTAGAAAATATTATTACAAGTTTAGCTAAAGTGGCCTTCTCTTTTGTTTCTCTCCTGAACACAAAGGAAATATTTTCAGGATCACAGAGGATTTTTTCAATGCAGCCTGCTCTCGGCTTTATCTTTATTTTCTATCAAGTAACTGAAAACGAAACAAAGATCTCAGACATAGGTACATCTTTAAGAGAATTTGCTCACTCTTAACTTTGTTTGAATGGGTAAACCTCCTCACTGTTTGCCCTTAGAGCTATTCCAACAGAGAGCTGTTTTATCAACACTGGCTGCTCAGTGAGGAGAGGCATTTTCTTCCACCTTCAGAGCAGTTTTCTATGCCACTGTTGGGGGGTGGGAAGTTGACCTTATGTGGACCCTCAAGACAAAACCAGAGGTTTTAAGCAAGTGAAGAATAGGCAAACACTAGCCAGCAGTTGCCATATACAGAGTACACTGCTCAAAAATCCCAGAAATCTCACTGATAGAGCATTACCCTGTGACTGGATAGTGCTTCTCCCCTTGTAATTTATACATGTGTCAATAGAAGATTACACCTGTAAATACAGACTTGGCGAACTCACTTCTAGTGTTTATTAGGGAATTTTGGGGGAGAAAGCTAAAAGAAGTACTGCAGGTATTTGCACCAGTCACAGTGCCTTGGAATGGTGAAACTGCCTCTGGAGCTGTTTTGTAAAAGGTCTTAAACAATGAGTTTAAAACAACAGATAATTTTCTGAGCTTTGTGGAGAGTGATTTTAGCTAAAAGCTTAATGCTAAAATTCATAGAGAAGCAAATCTGTAAGAAATGGGCTGCTTGTAATTATTAGTTGAACAAAAGTCCCTAAATCTGAGTATCTCTGAATTTTACAAGGTGTGAGAAGTGGGTCTGAATTCTTCTGACCCTCAACTCAGGGTATGAGAAATGATCAACAATTAAACAGTGGGCTTAAAAATGAAACTAATACTGATGTTTTGATTTGTCTCAAGCCTTTTGGGAACAGGTTCAAGATAATCTGAATTATGCTTCTATTTAAACTGTAGCAAGAATATCCACAGACCTTTTTGCAGGGATTTAATGGAATAAATTAGGGGGAAAAAAAAGGTATGGTGCATTTCCTGGTCTTTTCCCAGGAATGGGTTTGTGGTTGAGGCCCTGGAATGGGTTTTAGGAAATCTTGATTCTATTTCTGGCCCTGCCAAGTCATTTCTCCTCTCTGTGCTTCTATTCTGTTCCATCCAAGTAGCTGCAATTAATAAATCTCTGCCAGGCATGCAGCAAGGTTGAAACCCTGTGTGCTCAAAGACTACATGAGATGGATTAGAGGCAAAACACAAACTTGTAGAGGTGAAGTTTTTCAGCATACTAGGTGCTACTATCCAAAACATTCCAAAACCTGGGCATTAACTTACTCTGTCAGAAACTGAAGTTGTCAACTGCATGGACATGTTTAATTCTGCTGCAAGAAAGTGCTGAGAACTCTGTTGTAGTGCAAGTCCCATCTTGGAGCAATCCAGAGTTCAGTTGGGTGTTCAGATGCCATAAATCAGGGATATTCATACACTTTCGCATAAAAAATAATTCAGATCTCCATATTTGAAGCTTTCTCATGGATGTGAGGATTCCTCAATAGATTCCATTAGATTTTCACTGTGTATCAGGGGCTAACAAATTAATTTTAACAAGATTGCATATAAAAATTCCAAAAAAGAATTCCAAGAAAAGAAATCCTTTTTAAGTTGATTTAAACACTAGAAAGTTAAAAACCCCAAGATGCTGAAGTACATTTTCATCTTCATCCCACAACCTTAATTTTAAAAATCCCAAATCCATCCTAATTGTTCCCATTATTTAATTGTTTTTTTTTCATTACTGAATTCCAGCACACATAATGCAAACATGGCAGTGCTGTGATCTAGAAAGTGCAACTTGCTCTCCATTCAGCTGAGGTGACGTAATGCACTGCTCAGCCTTGCAGCTGCATTACATAAATATTATTAATGATGAAATGTGGGCTGGGTGCTAAAGTATTCTTTTAGAGAAATCCAAGGCAATATCAGTGACAAGGATTTTTCAGACACTAAAATATGGCAGATGAGCCTCCCATCAGGAAAAATGTTTCTCAAGAGACAGGATCATATATTGGTCACTCTGATTTTATTCAATCTGCTTATAGAGAGAGATGTCTTGTTGTGTGATATCCAGCCATGCCCATTTGGGGATGGGGGTGTGTTTTGCTTCAAGGTATTTCAATGCAGAAATGAATAAAATACTTTTTTCCCCCAGAGTTTGCATAATATTAGGGACAGCCATGCAAACTCAGGCTCTACTGCCATCAAAACTCTTAATCAAGGGCCTAATAAAACTCTCCCCAAATTCAAAGGAGTTTAGGAAGCAGTTCATCTCAGCCTGAGCTAGACATTTACAATAAGCCAGATGAACTGGTCCCTTTGCTCCTGGAAGCAGACAGACAACAGGTAAGCTGTGCATTGTGTCTGAACTGGTTTGGTGGGAATTTTTAGCTTTCAGGTCTTCTATGTGAACTCTTGCTCCTACAGAAATTGCTTCATGGTCTTTGTTGACTGTATGGAGGAAATGGGATCTTAGATCTAAAGGGCTCATTTGAAAGGCATGTATATGCTCAAGTATTCACACATCACACACACAGGCAATAAAATCCATAGTTTGAAAACACATTTTCACAGCCTTCACTATCACAGTATCACTGAAAAGATGCTGTCAGCTCACGTACTCTAAACCTCAGTATTTTATCTCTCTAGATTTACAAAACAGAAATAATGCCAATAAGGCATTCATTTTCTGTTGGATTTCATTATTTTATTTACTTGGGACAATGATGAATAGCAGAATCCTCTTTTTGTTCACAATCTTTTTCAGTTGCTGCAGATTCGATTTCAGGCTGCACTGGGTGGTGCTCCTTCAGACCAACTGCTTTCTATGGGATTTTTTTTTTTTTTTAAGTCAAATCACATCTATTGATTTAGGCATTTGCCACAGTGGGTTGCTGTTGTTTTTATTAATATAAATCAAATTGATAACATCCCCTTAGCACTGAGTAAGGAAAAAACATCTTTGTTTCGAAACCGAGCTCAATCAAACACAAATCCACTATGAATAGAGGAACGAAGGATTACAGCAGCCATATGTTTATAAATGAGTAATAACCTTTACATCAGCAGAGTCCTTCACCAGGAACATCACAGATGGCGATATTTACAGTAGTTCTCTCTGAAGGGCTGACACCTAGGGTGGGTGAGCCTCCCTTAGCACAAGCAATCTTAAAATGGCAATTTTTGACCTTCCAGGCTGGACAATGGAGGAGTTTCATTTTTCCAGAGATTTTTTGCCTCCCTTCTGTCATCAGTTTTGCCACGTTGCTTAGTGACCTTCCGGCACTTGACCAGTCGGCGATTTTCAGAATGCAGGAAAATGTTCATGGGAAACAATGCCAACCCAAGTGCCAGCTTTCCTCAATACCCTGCTTTTGTATCTGTACAATCCAAAACCTGTAGGAGTAGGAGAGATACAACGCCGCAGCAAGTAGGACTCTAAACCAGCTATTGAAAATTCATATGTTTTGATGAGATAGCACATAAAACAGTGACTGGCATCAGGCCACAGCATGATTGCAAATGTTCATATTTGTTGGCAAAAACGAGTCTTCTGTGACCTCCCAAGGTCACCTCTCCAGATTTCTCTCTGATTCATCAGTGGCAGTTTTGTCAGTGTGTGCAAGCACACAACTATGAGCTCTTCTCTTTCTCTTCTCCTGGCTGAGTGCCACTTCTGAGCAATAAAGTTTCCGGAATTGCTTCTGCATATTGCCTGTGACACTTGCCCCACTCCGGCTCCCACTGCTTGCAGAGAGATGGCAAGAGAGTGAGCAAAAGCTCACCCACATGCGACATCACAAAGTCAGCCGGCAGCTGGAATGCCACACAGTCTACAAAAATGCTGTGAATTTGGGCGTCTGAAGATCAAGGAATTCTATCCCAAGAGGAACAGTGTCTTCTTGAGGAGGGAAGGGGATCTGGATGTGCCTGAGGCAAACCAAGATGCCTGGCTTTCTGGAAGAGGCATGAACTGTTTGGTCTCGTTCTGGCCAGGTTCTGCCGAGGTCCGGTCTCAGTGTCCACTAGGGCTGTGTGCTCAGTGCCCACCAGGGCTGTGTTCTCAGTGGAAAAGGGCCAGGGATGCTTCTGAAGACTCCACTCCCCAGCCTGCACTTTTGTTGCCTTTGTGGGCAGGTCCATCTTTCCATTCAGTCCTCAGACTGTCCCTTTGCAGTGCTGGTTGCCTTGTGATGAGGGTTCTGAATGCACTGACATTGAGGCACTGAATGCAGGTGACAAAGGGCTTCTCAAATCCTGGGGCACCCGGTGGGCACAGGCCCTGCCTGGACAGTAACACTCTCTGGAGTGTCCAGCTTGAACCATCCATTTCTCTGTCGGACCTGAGCCCTCAGGAATCAAATCCTGGCTCTGCCCTTTTCCCCAGACACTGCAGCATTTTAGACCAGGGTCTTTTCTGTTTTTAAGTTAATTGGATCCTATTTACACCTTCTCTCATCGGTGACACACCACTTATCTCCCCTTCACCATGGCAAGAGGATCAGAAAATGGATCTTATGACCCCAGCTGTACATTTTCATAGTAATTTCATCCACATTTAATCCAGGTCTGAGTTCCTTGCTCTCCTCTGTGCCTCAAGGTAAAGCACTGACCCTTTCCAGTGAAATCAGCTAAGTAGAAACACCATAACTGCCACAGGTCCCCTGGTGGTACCTTTGACTCCTCCTGCAGGGTTTTGGACTTAATGACTTGGAATGGGTAGCAGATACTAATGGTTTGCACATCTGTTACGCTGCAGCTGGAGAGTGTGTTCCTGTGTTAGAGGCTTGTTTTCATGTACTGAAAGTGGATGGACAAAAATAAAGGCTCATTAAATATTGAAAAGAAAGGTATCTTTTTTAGTCAGAATCTTTATGTCTCTTCTAAAAATCAAAGTTTATACAAAAATATTATGTCTTTTTTCTGATATTAAGTGGTTCTCTTTACCAGTGGAATATATCTACATTTTTCTAGGTTGTCTCTATTTTGACTTCAGCCACTCATCGAACTATTCCTCATTGCTCATTTTTCTTCTCTCCTTTCTCCCTGCCCATTTTGCTTAAAAAAACAAAGTTACCTTGATTCCTGCTGTATTGGAGGAAGTAAGGAGACATCCACAGAAGACAGACAACTGTAAAGGAAATTTTCTTTAGAGTTTTTCCAGTAATCTCAATGTAGAGATCTTATATGACTTCCTCCATCTTGTGGTAGTATAAAATACTCTGGAGGACTTCACTGGCAGGAAATCCAAATATGTGCTGCCCTTTCCAGCTATTCCCATTGATCCAATAAAAAAGTGTTATCTATCTGTTGAAACCTTTCAGGTTTAGAATCCTCCAAACAACAAAACATTTCAAAAAAATCTAAATCATTGGATGGCAGAAGAGTGCCTCACTTTCTGTGCTTCTCTGATGAAAGGGGAAATCACTGGGTTTTGCTTTGTATTTTGAGACCTTGTAGTGTTATCTTCTTTGAACCTTCGGCACTCTTTGTTTTTTGGCATTGAAGTGACACTTCAGGGACAGCTGTCCCCACTAAAGTTCTCATTTTCCTACTATTACATCATTCTCTGCACAAAGACAACCTAAATGTATTCAAGAAAGTGGCCTTTCTTATACTGAGTACAAACAGGAACGAATGAAAATTAAGTCAGATCCTTGAGAACCTGCACTGGAGTAAACAAACACAACAAAAATATTACCGTGACAATTGAGGAAGGCAGCCTGAACTCAGTGGGAGCTATCCACATCCATCTGAGCACTGGCTTTGACTCGCCTTAGCAGCAAACTTTAGAGGTGAACCTGACCTTGAAAGTTCAAGGGTGCTCTGATTGAAAGTTCTAGTTTGATCTCATCTGCACTCACAACAGCAGGACAACAACTTCTGTTTTTCCCTCTTTGTTAAAAAGGTCAGAACTGGCCTTGGTTTTCAAAAGTTTGTTCTTTTCTTGCAAGAATGTAAGTAGATAAAAATAGGAGAAAAGAGAACTGCAAATGATAAAAAATACTGGTTTTATGTGAGAGAAAATAATGCTTTATTACAATAGCCAGTCTTCTTTCACAGAAGGCCTTGTTTTCTTCCTTCTGTTTGTACAGCAGACAGAAGATGGAATGGGGCTGACTGTGAGCATGAATATAAAGGTATGCACAGATGTAGGACTTTGTGAACTGCACGGGGTAGGAGTCTTGATTAGTGTTGCTGAGTAACAGATTAATTCCTTTAGCACTTTCCCGTAAACATGTCTGACTGTTTATGCAGGCAGGGGCTTTAAACTGAATGCATGACTTGAATTCTGCCTCTCTTGTCCATGTGAGCTGACATCATGTGTTTCTTCGGCCCAGTTCTTTTTTCTCCTGTACCTGCCCTTTCCCTCAGCAGGGATTTGTGCTCCGGAGTGCCTTGCAGGACCAGTTTGCAAAGGTTGTGTGATCACAGCAGATCTTTGCTTGTGTTTGCTTCCTCCCAGAGATCCAGAGGCACAGCAGGTCTGGATGGCACTGTGGAACTGGACACTGAGCAGCTGCTCAGGTTTTCAGTGCTGAAAGGGTTTTCAGGTTTTCAGTACTGAAAGGGTTAGGGCTGCCTCCACTTCTGCCAACAGGAATCCTCCCATCGATTTTTCACTAGGAGCAAGTTCAGGCCCTTCTTCAGTAAGTTACTGACACAAGTATCAGTGTTGCTAATAGTGGCCCTGCAGCAGATGGAGTGCTTCAATTATCTTGGGCCCGTGATGAATGAGTGCTATTGACAGCTGCTGCAAAATCCATAGCAGACTGAGGATGCACAGACAATTATAATATCTCTGGTAAACATATGGCAGGATTGGATCTCTTAAAAAACTACAAACTCAGGTTCTGCTGGCCTCGGGTTTAGTCCAGAGCCAAGTTCTATATTGGACTTTGTTCACACACGATTGCAAAATCACATAGGGATGACAAACCAGGGTCTTAGGGCCTTGGTATCTGGAGCTCACTCTGCCTTTGTTGAATACTGTCTCTGGGTGTCATTGGTGTTAATTTGGTGTGAGGAAAAAGAAAGCTTGTTTTCCTATACTATGTATGGGTGTTTACCTTTCAGCCTATTTTAATTCACCTCAATACACACAGTACTGCCTACAGAAGACTCCAGTTTTGAGTAGGTCCATCAGGAGTATGTACTTCTCCACTGACCAGGCCAAGGAGTCAGTAATATCTGTTGTTTTAGCCCAAAGCCTGCAGTCCATACACCAGCCAGTGAAACAGGAAAGCAGAGTTGGTTTTCCCAGCTGTTCTCTTGCTGATTCCCATCTCTCCTTTACTGCACAATTATGGTGGCTTTGGGAGTACTCTGTGGCCTTTTGCAACCATCTCCCATTTGCTTCATCTGTAGCTCTTACTATTTCTGGAAAGGATGCTGAGGTGGTTGCACACCCACCTTCAACCTCCATGGTCCCTTTGGCCACACTTGTGGCTGCACCACTGCAGTCTGGGGGGCTCAGGACCCCCAGGCCTTCACCAGGCCCAGTGGTTCAGAGAGTTCTGCCTCACTGTTCTTTCCAGACTCTGAAATGGTGCCTTACAGACCTGATGAGCTTTTATTTCACTCAATCCAGAAGGACAGATATAAAATGGGTGTCTGTTTTTCCATATTTTTCTTCCTGGAGAGGAGAGTTTTTCAGTTGCTTTGTCATACAGTTGCTCTTTTCCTTTGGCAGCATTAACTATATATTGCGATTAACAAATAAATGTCCCATCAGCTCAGGGAATTAAAAAAAACAACAACAAAACCTACATTGGATAACTGCTTTTTTCTCTATTTATTGAATTAACAGCTTTAACTGGTCCTCCTACAACAGGCCATATTCACAATTCTACGTGTTCATTAGACAGCTGAGAGAGAGCTGAGAGAGAGCTGAGAGCAAAATTTGCCCTTCACATACACTTTGCATCTCCTATCACTTCACATCTCAGTGCCTCCCTAGAAAATGCACTGATTTTCATTCTTGCTGTATTGTCCATAACACTTATTTATCTATTGTCAGCTGGCAAAGTTATGAGATCAAAGGCTTGAGGAGGCAACTACTACTCTAAAATATTAGAAAAATAGACGGAGTGATCTTATCCAATTCTCTATTTTTCGGTAATTGGGAGAGACTTTTGGATCCTATTATCTCTGTTGTCATTCCATTTTTTATTAATGCCAACTTGTTTCTTAAACATTATAAATTATGATACCAGGTGCAAGCATTTCTCAGCACAGACCACTCTCTGAAACACATCTTTAATTGTATCAGATTATGTTTTTATTTTGTTTTTAATAAATAAAAATATGTGAGCACACCTACACAGGCAAGGGATGTATGAGCTTGTTTGCTTACTTTGAAACCTACTTACATGCAAAGAGTTCAAAAGCTTGAGTCAGACATCATGCTCTGCTTGGGGGAGGCTGAATAAAGAGGTGATGAGGGGTCAAAGAAGGAAAAAAAAATGCAACCAAAATGGCTCTGTAGATGACCACAATAGATGTAAGGGTGTGTATTTGCACTGGACTCATCAGAGATATCCCTCTTTGTCTGGACTGAGCATTTGATGTTGTTTGAATACTGGTACCTTGTCTTGGCTACTAATATGTGGCGTCTCTTTCCCCTTTGTTCATGGCACAAGGCTTTCCTTTGGTTGAAAACAGGAAAGGGATTACTGACGGATGAGAACTAGATTTAAAGAGCAGAGAAAAAGGTTTGTGAATTCGAACAGTGTTTGATAGAAGTGCCTTGCCAGCTCAGACCATCAGCCATGTCACCATAGAGCACAAGCCACAAGACATTTCCCTTTGCCCACAAAATCAGAAGAGTCTTTTTGCCATGCAAGTGCATGGTCAGGTTTGTTCTCCTCTCTCTGTGAGGCTTGTCCTTTCTAGCTTCTTCCAAACAAGAGAGGTGTGGGCCCAGCTTGCTGTAAAGTATTTTACAGACCTTTTTATTTTTTAAAAAAGAGAGTGTGGAAGAAGAACAAAGGAATAGCCTATTTTTGGTCTGAGCCCTCTCACACTGAAAATCAAGGAAAATCATAGATTATATGATGTTTTCAAATGCAATGAGTAAATATGCAAATAAAATAAAACAAAACAATAAAACCCCCATTTAAACCCCCCTGCCAACACAATCAGTATAAAAAATATAAAACATTTGCTAAAACCAACTTAGAAAGAATCAGAAGAATTGGGGATAAAAGTGGGAAAAGATGTGCCCAGAAGACCAAGACCCTGCTTCCCTGCAAGGCAATGCCCACCTCTTGCTGGCATTGTCCATCATTTCCACGGTGGCTCATGGCTCATCTTCCTCTTAGGAAGCATGTAGAGATTGAGCACAAATAATTGTTTGAGATTTGAGACTGTTTGGGCTTTGAGATCCTTACCAAAGACATATTAGTAAAAACACCAATCTGATATAAAAAAATGTTCTGTTCCATCTGGGGTCAGATTGCATTTGTTATCATTTAAATTTAAAATGAGGCTAGAGAAGATATAAAACCCTGATATTCTAGGAACTGACACAGCCCCAGGTCTGACTTTGAACAATTTATCGCAGAGACTAGAGTTGTCAAGGGATCAGTCATAGCCTGTAGCTGAAAGTCACAGACTGTGTGCAGGAGAAATCCAAATATGCAGGAGGAAAAAGAAAAAAATAATCTATTATATTCCATTTTTTCTGTAAACATAAGATTTTTGTCCGTGTAAAAGTTTTTTCATTTTGCTAAAACCAACTAGGAAAAACCAATAAATTATGCCCAGATAGCAATCTGGGACCAGCAATGCATTTTTCCTAATTTTTGTGAATTTTTGTGGAAGAATGCTTTTATTTAAGATTAATACTGTATCCACTTGATACTTAATATGTATTTTCCTTATGAGGGCTGTTTTTGCCACTCACTGGTTCTAATGGTCTTATCACTTAAATGGTCACAAAGGGGTTTAGGCATAATGTCCCTATTAAGATGTATGAACGACGTTCAAACCCCTGCTGGATTTATTTTTTTTTTCAGCCTGTCTGGCTGTGGATTCAACCAGATTCAAGCGCATTGATTTGCAGAGCACAGACAATCAGGATAACCAGAAATCATCTGCACTTCAGGGCATATTTTCCCCTTCAAATCCATTAACTTTAGGAAGACTCTCTAGGTAGGTAACTTCAGGGGAGTAATAGACTTTTGAACTTAAAAAGAAGTTACCTCCTTGCTGAAGCAGTTATGAGATGCTTTAAAACCCAGGATCTGAGCAACTGCTTTCAGTTTGGATTGACTGTAACAGGGAGAAGAAAGGCTACACCATGCCCAGCCACGGCCCATGGAGAGCTGATGTGTGCCTTGCCCAGGCCCAGCACAGGAGGTGGTGGCCATGCAGAGTCCAGAACATCTTCTCAACCCACCACCATGGTCCCCACACCCCTGAGGATGCACTGGAGTTTTTAGCAGGAGCTGAGCTCCTTCAAAATGCTTGGAGTCTGCTGCAGTGCCTTGGTGGATTCATCCCCAGAATGAAGTTGTTTTTTAACACTAGACATTTGCTTAGTGTATCCACTACACAAATGATTTTTTGTGTCATAATAATTTACTACAGGATATGTCTTTTGACCTCTCCAGCACTCAGAGGGGCTGGACACAGATAGTTTCTCACCAGTCTCAGGCACTCCCCCGTGGATGTAGCCTCCCATCCCAGGAAGGGGATCATCAGAGCCGGTGTGCTTGGCTCAGAGGATCCCAGCTGGCTGCTACTGCCTGGCCTCCTCCCCATCCGCGTGCCTGGACACGGGTGGGGATTCATTAACTCTGTGCTTCTGTTGGAATTCCTCTGCTGTACCAATCTTCTGCTATCTGATAATTTCCAGCAAATTTATCTGGCCAGTCACGTAAAATTACGGCAAACTCTGACAAACTAGGGCAAACCATTTATTAAACTCCCAGATGAAACAATTTACCGTTTCTACAATCATTTAAATACAAATGGCTTTTCTTGGATTCCAGTGGAAAACAAGGTAAGCTGCTAGAAATACATCAATGACATATACAACTCCACAGATCAGGTTTATGTCTTTTACTAAATGATGTCTTAGAAAGCATTTCTGTGTGGATTTCATTTCTTAATGTGGTTTGTGGCCCCAGAAGCCTCATGAGCCAGCCAGCATGCAGCCTCCTTCCTACCCAACAGTACAAGGGTGATATACTTCACTTGATCAGCCCATGCTAAAACTGATACTTCTTCTATTGCAATATCTTTTTACCTTATGACTGACAAATCCTCTCTGATATTTTTTTTCAGCAGCAATCACAAATGCTCCTGGATTCAGTTCCTATTTTTTTTTTTTCTTAGCTTTATGAGTAACTACCTATTCCCGTAGCAGCAGCTGCAGAAATCCCTCCTCAGCCCAGTGCTTCTGACAATGGCCTGTAGCAGGTATTTCGGGGAACAGGGTAAAAGCAGAGCAACTGAAGAGGGATACTTTATTCTGGCACACCCTCCCAGCAGTCTGTGCCTTAGGGGCACCGTGAGCCAGAGATTGTATCTGCATCTTTGCGTTTTGTAACGCTCGATGAATTTTTCAGCCAGGAATTTGTCTAATTGCTTTTTGAGCCCATTTATACTTTTGGCCTCTACAACATCCTGTGGCATTAAGTTCTGCAGTTTAATTATGCAGCATGTGAAAAAAAAATTAATAATAATTAATTTTGTTTTAAATTTGTGTCTTGATTTTTTTATGTGATACCCTTCCTTGATACCCCCTTTCTTGAATGGCAATAACTAATTTAGAACACACTATCCTTTTCTAATATTTAGAATTGTTTCTGTTTATATCTACTATCCTGCATTTATCAAATAAATTTCATTTGACTGTTTTCATCAGCTGGTCACTAATTAACAATAAAACCTTCAGCCATATGTCATAATTACATTTTGCTTTTCATTTTGGTGGTTTGTTTTGGTTTTTTTGGTCTTGTTACTTCTCAGCTCCTTTTCCAGTTTGTTTATGAATATTTTGAAGAGCAGGCATCCCAGGACAGCTCTCTGTGAAACTCCACTGATAATTCCCACCATGGTAAAACATGACCATGCATTCCTACTCTCCTTTCCCCCTTTTATCTGGTTACTGGTTCACACAAGAATTTCCTTACCCACAAGAGCTCACTTTCCCTAAACAGTCACTGAAGGAACTTGTAGGAAACATTTGGGATCTAAGTGCCACATGGGAACAGCCACAGTGGATCTGACTTGGTCACATGCAAAGCCATTTTCTTGTTCCACTTTCTAGGCATTCTTGCTGCACACTATGCCTTTGGGCTATTCTTTTTTCTTTTTATTATATTCATATTTCATGCTTGCTTAGAATTTCTGGTTTGGAGGTACAGCCAAGTCTGTTTAGCTCTCACTTTTGAAACAATATGCATTTTATAATCAAAGCTATGAGCTATGAGCTCTCCTTCATCTCCCAAAAGATTTTGGCCTTCTACAGAAACTGTTTTCAGGCCCAGGCTGTTTACTGTCTGGATATGCAGAGTAACTTCCCTAAAAAGACAGTGGGCATGAAAATGGATTGTTGCTAGATGAACTGTGTATTCATAATGAAGACAGTATACTAGGGTTGAGAGAAGCCTCCTAAAAAGCATGTCAGGCAGCAGCATCTGCTCCTCACACATTTTGGGATGGGGCAGGAGAATATTCAGGTGGGAGAAAAAGGGAGTGAGGTGTGGGTCAGGAGAGGAGGGGAGTTTGACAGAGAGCAAGGGAAGGGAGTACTGCAGAGACAACATGGGTCTGAGCATTAGATTTTTTGGGGGCTGTAGCAATTACTTCTCTTTATGTGTAGGTGGAAATGTCGTCCTGTGATTCTCTTGCGTACTGGGAGTGGGGATTGGCAGTGCCAGGCTGCATTAAGGTGGCCTGTGGGACTGGGTCCTCCTGTGCACATTTCTTCTGGACAGCCTCCAAAAGACATGGCAGATTCAGCTGCAGTGATGCAGATGGTGGTGGGGACTTCAGTTTTTCACCTTTTCCTGAGTCTCCAGCATCTTGTTTCAAGTGAATCAAAGGCCACACTTCACCTCTAGTCTAGAGGAATTCTGAGCATGTCTAAAACCCTTGGATAGGGTTTGATTATCTGTGCTAGGCTCCATGAATACTGGGAATATGTAGCATAGCCACAATCCAGGTGGATAATTCTATGACTCTTGTGTCAACACACTCCAGCTACACACATAATAGACAGAACCTGCATGTTGTATTTCAACAGAGCTCCCTCACTCCCAAATATGAGGAAAAAATCCCTCTAAATTCCTTGTCTTTTTCTGTGTGCCACCATTTACTCATGCTTGTCTGGCTTGCCTTCTTTTCCAGACCCCACAAACAGATATGTGGCATCTCACAGCAGCACACACCTTCTGGCAGGTTCAGTATCTCCTGATCCTTCAGGCCTGACCCGTTTCTGCACACACTTCTTGGCAACAGCTGTCTTGGCTTTCGATCCCTGAGGCCTTCTTAGAGATGTTGACTAAGCTGAAGGACTAGGGACAGAATTTTAGAAGTGGACAGAAAATCATGAATGTTTTGCTCTTCTTCCCTCATGATGCCTCTCCACCTGTGAAAAACATTAGTTTTTCATGCTGCCCATCTTCCCAGGCTACAAACACAATTCTCCTTTGACACTGATCATGAAAATAGTTCTGCAACATTTCTGCATCTCATCTTTTTTCCCACTGAAATAGAGCTGTCCTTCTTCAGGCATGGCCATTTTTTGTCTTCCATTTGACCACATAGTAAGAAACTGCTTCATTATTGTAAATTGACGGATCATTATTTTTTCAGAAAAATCTGAAACTCTTTGCCAATCCTTTTGCATCTCGAGTTTCAATAAGATAAATACGTGTTTAAAATTAACTTCTATTATTTTAATTGAATTGGAATAAAAGCCACAAGAGAAATAAAGTAACAACAGCAACAAAAAGAACCCTATTGTCGTGGTGAGTGAGTCCTTATCTCTGAAGCTCATCCAGCACTATTTCATATCCAGTCCCTGGTTTAAATTCCAGGTGCAAAGCATGGGTAATCAAAAAGTTTCCCTTAACTCAACAGAACATCACATTCCAGACCTTAACTGTATGGTTACTGTGGTGTCACAACAGCTCTTCAACTTTCAGGCAGAACAGTGAAATATATTGGACTACAAATTAGACAGAAGCTGAAACCTTCTCTTCATTGCATCATATGCCTGTCCATCAGTGTCATTATTCTTGATTTTCTTATCATTTTCCTGTTTAATATCGGTCACCAGTACAGTGAATCTGATGCCCGATTTCTTTTATACCTTCTTTTATACCCCTCTTACATACTCTTTTATATAGTTTTATGTATTCTTAGTGCTTTTAGCCCACATACTTGTAACTTGCCAAGTCTGATAACTCAGCTGAGACCCACTGTTAAACCAGGAGATCAAACACCCTGGGAGCGCCAGGCTCTCCAAAAGAGTCCCCAAGGTCCTCTTCAAAACATATTTTTGTAAACTAAAATAGGCCCATCCAAGGAAATGGTTCCTCAAAATGATAAGTTCACTCGAGCCTCTCATTGAGTGAATTTTAATAAATATGTTAATTTTGCAAAGCCTAGAATTGTGTGTATTTTTGTGTGAAAAGTGGTGCATGCATTTTCAGGCATTCCACCTGGACGAAGTGCTGTACCCAAAGATCCTGAAATAAACAGCGAGATAAAAACCCCTTTTCTATATAAACTGTGTTTTGGTTTTAATTTTAAGACCAGGGAAAGGCATCAAATCCATCCTGCTGAATTTTCAGAGGCCAACATCTTGGTACTACACCTAGAAGAGGCAGGCCTGGGTTTTTCATTACATGGGAATTTCTCATGATTCAGCACTCAACCTTTGTCACTGGGACGTTATGTCATCTTTGCTTTTCTTCTGTGGCAAAGGGCTTTATCAAAGACCTGTAACCACTTTTTTAACAGCTATTCAACAACAAAGATCCTGTGTTCTGTTCGAGTGGATCAGGTCAGAGCAGGGACTTCGGGGCTTGTGCTAAGCCCATTCTGCTCGAAGATTTAACATCAGTAGCTGGACAGGCGTAGTGCTACATCATCTGTGAAGAGGAATGAGAGTTTGAAGCAGTGAGTTTTGGTCACAACAAGAAGCAGACATTCAGCAGCGGTGAGAACGATTAGTGCTTCTTCCTGAGAGGAGGTGTAGTTTCAGGAACGAGATGTCTGCTCTGTGGTCTGAGAGAGAGGACTCTATATAAACATTCCTGATGAAAGGTAGCACAAATGGCTCTTATTTTCCTCCATGGGCCCCTTTATAAGACTTCTCTTGTAGATCAAGATAAATAATATATGAGTGCATGAGTGCAGGCATAGATCACACCTTCTCAGAGATCAGATGTTTGTTTCTCTTCTTTTAAAGGCTTCAGACCAGAAATAGATACAGCATTGACAATCTTATTGGTCATCCTGTAACATGCAGTTGTGCCTTGAAAATTAAATACATAATGCCTTCGGGGTGAGGTCAGTGAGTTAGCCTTGCATTAAATATTTGGATCCAGTGAGCAGAAATTAACCTATTTGTTGTCTTCAACCATAAACAACCTTGATTTCAAACTTTGTTAATACCCAGAACAGTAAATAAACCTCTGTTAATCTCTCTCTCCCTCTTAGGCCAGCCAATACCATTAACCACATCTTCTACTTTTGTGTTAGTGTTCATGTGGTGCATTTGAAAGATCTTTTTAGCTTCCTGGCATAGCATTTAGAATGAGTCTGTGAGTGCTGGGGAACCTTATGATGTTTGTCACCATTTGATGAGAAGAAATAGAGGTTTCATCTCTTTTTTTAGCAGTGAAGACCTTTTCCTCCATCAGCAGAGCTGTTCCCCTCCTCATCAGGGTGTTGCAGACAGCATGGTCAGGAGTATGGGGTGGTTGTGGTGATCTCTGCTGACCTTGACTTTATGTAATGCCCTTTATGTTTTCCACCCATGATCCATGCAGAGGACCAGCTCTGAATTTTCCCCAGTGTTATTTCAGACAAATGAAACTATTTTGAATAACAACAAACACTGGACCTCAGGCTTCAGGGTCCAAGGAAGGAATTTCCCTTTGGTAAAGGGCCATACACACAAGACCCCACATAAAGACATGTGGAACATAAAGAATATACTCCACAGATAACAAAAGACCCCCAGATGGGACATCATAGTGTGCCCAGATGACACATAGAATCATCCTTGCCTGAGTGTTGATCAGCATTCATGGTTCATGGGCTGGGTCATGCTGATTTCCAGATTTTGGGGTTGGGTAGATATTTTCCATGAGGGCAAACTGCAGAAGTCAAGATCATTCTTCTTCCATTGTTCCCCAGAAATTGTGGGGGACCATTTGGGCTTATCCCAATTAATCAGTTCCCTGTCAATGCAGGAGTCTCAGGCTCTGTTTTCTGTTCTCTCAGTGCTACAGAGGAGGTCAAATGAGATAATTTGGTTGATTCTTTTGTTCTCGAAATTGGAATTTGGAACATTTGGCTTGTACTCAGTGGAAGACAGAGTTGTTGCTGCCTTAATTTAAAGTGAATCATGATGGAAATGGATATAATATGCCCTTGAGAACTCTGAGCTTTTATTCCCCAAGTAAATGATAGAGGTGGGAGCAACGAGTAGAAACAGGCTGCAGTGCAGAAATTCTGGGGTGTCAGGAGGTAGTGTTTGCCCTTGCCCACCCACAGACCCTCTGCAGCCTGTAAACTGGAGCACCTCTGCTCTAGTCAGCAAAACCGTGTCCATTCCCAGCCAGCAGACAATTTGGCCCTTCACCTTCGCACATGTACTTGTGCCTGATAAATTCGATGGCCTTCTGTGCCAGGCTTCCAGCAGGCATCGAAGGCAATCAGGCACCAGCCTTCCAGGCACCAGCAATGGTGGATAAGAGAGGAGCAACAGAATTCATCTAATTGAACCTGTGCAAAGCTTTTGACACTCTCCCACACAACACCCTTGTCTCTGAACTGGAGAGATGTGGATTTGATGGTGGAGCACTCAGTGGTTAAGGAATGGCTGAATGGTTACACTCAAAGAGTGGAAACCAGGGAAAGGTGCTGGTCCTTGGGGGTGGTATTGGGATTGGCTTTGCCTAAAAGCTTTTTCAGGGATGTGGCCAGTGGGACTGAGGCACCCTCAGCAAGTCTGCCAATGACACCAAGATGAGTGGTGCAGGTGACACGCTGGAGGAAAGAGATGGCCTCCAGAGGGGCCCGGACAGGCTGGAGAGGTGGGATTGTGTGAACCTCATGAAGTTCAACAGGGCCAGGGACAAGGTCCTGCCTTGGGTGATCCCAAGCACAAACAAAGGCTGATAAGAGAATGGATTGAGACCAGACCTGAGGGGAAGAGCTTGGGGGTGTTGGTGGATGCCAATCAGAACACAAGCCAGCAGTTTGCGCTTGCTGCCCAGAGAGCCAAGGGTGTTCTGGGCTGCATAACCAGCAGTGAGAGCAGCAGAGTGAGGGAGGGGATTCTATCTCTCTGCTCTGCCCTTGTGAGATCCCACCTGCAGTGCTGTGTCCAGCGCTGGGGCCCCTAAAATAAGGACATGGACGTTTTGGAGTGAGTCCAGAGGAGGCCCTGATCAGAAAGCTGGAGCTATGAAGAGAGAGGGCTATTAGAATTGGGGCTGTTCAACCCAGAGAAGTTGAGAGAGCACCTTCCAACCCAAACACTTCTATGATTCTATGAAATCATAGTCATAAACACAGGAAAAAACAAGATACTGCAAAATGTCACGTTGAGGGTGATAAAAACACTGATCTCTCTTATTGCCAGGTCTCCAGGCAATATTGATAGGAAAGGAGTGTCAGGGAGAGTGTATGGAGTAACCAGCGGCAATAAGGAAATATTTTTCCTGGAAACCCAATTAAAATTAAACCAAACACAGCCATCTCCTTCTTTAGACCAGAGAGTTCAGCTGGCAGCTCCGAGAGCTGGTTCTTTATGACGGTGTTAAGCAGCACTTCTCTTATGAGAAATAGCTAGTAAAATATTCACCTTCTCTGCGGGACTTTACACATCAGGGCCGGGATTCCTCATTAAGCTTGGTCCCTGGTTTAAAGCGTTTTTCACCACTCTCTGGTGAAGATAAATCTAAGCTAATGGTGGGTTTGATAAGACAGCAGTTTTATGATCCAAATACATTGTGTTGTCTATGAATATAGCCTATTTTTGTCAGTTACATTGGAAAGAAATAAATTACTCATCAGTCAATCCATTATTATTATAATAAGAGCACGGCACTACTTAATTGCATCAGTTAAGTGGATATGACTTTGCCAATGCTCATAAATGCCATTACATCAATCCACAGAAATGGACCTGTTGATTTATTAGATGATGATGGACAAAGAAGATGTTGCAATCTCTTTTATAATTTAACCTGTGCTTAAGACATATAGGTGTTTAAGGCCAATACATGTACACTTATTACCACAGAGAGTGAAAGGGAAAAGGGAATTGTAAACCATAACAACCTCCATCAAGTACATGCCTATTTTGGTATGTGTAATAATCCTGAACATGCATTTATGTAACACACTCTACGGTACTTAAACTGCTGTGGGCTATCAAGTACAGTAAATCCACATTTAATCAAAGGACCCGTGGCATATGATTGAGTACTGCAAGTTTTCTTTACCATGGAGAAATGCAACTGCAGAACAGCAGTTCCACAGACGAATTGTCTAGCAATAATAAATTTCTCAGAGGAATTCCTGGTCCATCACTGGTGGTTCATTTACCAAGTGCCTGTTTTCATTTATTTATATATTTTTGACAATGAATCCCTACTGAGCAGTAAGCCAGTGAATGCAGCCCCTGTAAGGATATCATTACCAGAAATAAGGACAAATAGACTGTTGTGGTTTGATAACACGTCTGCTCTTCAGTTATTTTTGCACAATTCCATTTCTCTGCACGAAGGGCCTTCTGCATGCTGGATAAAGGTCAGAAGTGACACAAAAATGGAAGTCATCCCAACTCTTGTGAAAGCTGTTTCTATTTGCTTTTTGCTGCTCACTGCCTGACTGAAACACCTGTGTTTATACCTTCTAGTCTTCTATGTGTGTTTTGGGACAAAGGTGCTTCTTGAGAACAGCCTGGTTGGGGAGCTTTAAAAGATGGCCTTCCAGAAGCCTTCTTCACTGAGAAGAAAAGTGAGGTTCTCTCAAGTGTCTGAATCCTGTTTAGGCACCTGACTAGAGCAGTCATATTCAATTAATTCCTCCCAGACAGAGTCCTGGAAGCTCTTTGTTGGGAAGGTTTTAAAAAAGCTGCACAGTGTGTCTACAATCACAGATCTTAGTTGTTTGAAAATCCAGCCCAGAAACTCTGTGGGAAAATCTGCATAAATTCTAAAGTTCATATGCAACTTTAGGTAGCTGACAGAAATGCGAAATAGGTTGAGATTTAATCTGTTTCAATTAATTAAATATTGAGATTTGATATTTTTACTATTTGCACTTTTGACTCCCCAGTGGGTATAATATTATATTAGGCTTCCCAATAAGTCTTCTAATTATAATGTCTAGAAGGTCAACATCTTATTAGAAATAAAAATTGAAACTTTGAAATAATACTGAACATTGTAGCATCTGCAAAGCTGCCATGCCTGTGTTAGCAAAAGCCAGATTCCTGTGCCCATTATTCAAGCTGAATAAATAGATTTCTTCGTGAGAAGCTTCCTTGAAGTCAGTGGACTGTGCAGTAAGCCTCTGTTTGCTGTGATTGAAGGCACCAGGCTCTGACCTCAAATAAGGAAAGAGGTTTTGGTTTTACCAAACCTTTGGACCATATCGCACAAGATGACGGAGTTCCTGCTATGCTGACAGAGGAGAAATCTGCACAGCAGTGAAGACTTCTGAGTTATCTCAGGAAGGAGCAGAATGGTCAGTCCCTTTTGATAGCTGCTCTTTGGGCCTCACAGCCCATTCAACCTCCTTCTGCAGGAGGACACCAGAGGAAAGCCATAAACACATCTTCCTGCGCTGCTTCTCTGGCCCTCAATCTCACCAACAAGGGGAAGAGAGAGCACCTTATGTCTGTCCTCCTGGGGAAAAGGCACTGCAGCCCTATGAGCTCTAACATCATCCTTTCAGGCAACATGAAGCCTTTTCCCCCCACCAAAGCTTGAATCTTCTGGTAGAACCATGAAACTTTGGATAAATTTTCCAAAGATCCTGCTCAGACCAAGGGCAATCCCCGATCACACCCTCCAGAGAGATTTTATCAGGTTGCCGCAATGAGTGAATTTCTGGTTGACATTTTCAGGAGAGCCCCGAGATGAAGCATATCAGAAAACACAAACCCAAGAGCCCATCTTGTACACATCAGAGAAGGATCTGGATCCAGCCCAGATTAAAAAGCATCCCTAGTACACTGACTTTGGTAGCATAACTGACAGCAGGATTTGGCCCATTGTTTCCTGGGAAAATTAATGAGCTGTAAGAAAAATATCTGACCATCATTTGACTTATCAAAGCCATTGTGACTCCTTCCCTAAATAACATTAAGATGAATCACCTATTATTTGAGAATTGAGAGTCACGGTAGTGACTGAAGCCAAGTTAGGAAAATAGCACTGCCATTACTAGCTTTGCAGGATTGAACTTGACTTGGAATCTGGGGTTTTGCCCTGACAATACCACAACGTTTGAAATCTTATTTACTTTGTGGGGTTTCTTTTGTACTAACCTACTCACTCTAACATCACATGAAACCTTTAATAGGTGTCCTACATACACAGAATTTATCATTAGCTGCTTGAATCCTGATCTCATGTGCAATGGTGCAAATAAGAATGAGGGTGCTGCAACCACTGCAGAAATACCTGGTTCTGTTTTTCAAAATGCAGTCATTGCATTTTAGATTTAAAAAATAAGACCTGCATGCAGATTATTTCCATTGCTTTGGGGTTGCTTTTATTTTTTTTTTATCTTTATTGCTTTTACACATTTTTAAAGTGACTTTTCTATGTTCTTTACTTTCTCTCTGCTTCAATTGCACAAATGGAAAAATATGGGAACCCTCTGGTGGCCAAAATAATATCTGTAAAACCCACTCAGCCTTAAGCACCTCTGCAAGATCTAGTGTAAGGGTCAAACTCTGTTGGAGTTTTATTATTGATATGTTTGATCACCTTTTTCTTCTTCTGTCCCTGTACCTTTGTACATAGCTTGTATGTCATTGCCTCTCACATGAAATGCACAGCATTTATCTAGATAATTTAAACAACATGCTTTTTATTGTGGTTGAAGGTCTGTTGGTCTTTAATTGCTGATCACATGCTCAGTGACTGGGGCATTTCAGAACAATTAAATTGCAATGGATTAAAGAAATGGATTAAAGAAATTGATTAAAGAGTAATTGGGACTGCCTATCATGGAATCCTCTGTGCAGCTCAGTTCAGATGTGAGAATACTTAAAGATAATAGAATCATAGAATCACAGAATGGTTTGTGTTGGGTCAGACCTTAAAGATCATCTGATTCCAACCCCCTGCCATGGGCAGGGACACTTCCCACTAGACCAGGTTGCTCCAAGCCCCATTCAACCTGGCCTTGAAGGTATGGGATATACCTTCAAGGTATTCAAGTGTACTTCCAGGTGTGGGGCATCCACAACTTCTTTGGGCAACCTGTTCCTGTGCCTCACCACCCTCCCAGGAAAGAATTTCTTCCTAATATCTAATCTAAACCTACTAGCTTTCAGTTTAAAGCCTTTATCCTCAAGAACAAGATGAAATTTTTCATCATCCCTCTCCCCACTTAGGGGAGTTTAAAACACAAAAATGTGACTCCTCCAGTGGCTGGAAAAATCCAGGTAAATCCAGGGGTAGGGTTTGGAGCAATTCAGAAGCAATGAATTGGCATAACCTGTCTGCTCACTGTGGAGAGGCTTCTTTTGTATCCTTCTGTCATGAGCAAGGGCATCAGCAATGTAGACTTGGATGTCCCCAACTGCATCTACTGCAGTGGCATTTGGACATATTTTTGTCTTGTCAGCTTCATTATGTCTCCTAATAAAAGTGTAGACTCCTCTCAATTTGCTTTCAAAGCACAAGGTAAGCCCACAGGGCTGTTTCTTCTTAGCCATCTTCCCTGGAAGCTGCAGAAGAATTTAAATTCTGCCAGAGATCTATGGACCACAGTCTGCTAGTGCCCTCCAGTTTGTCAAATGGATGAAGGTCTGGTATGAATCACCACTTTTCCATTTTGTGCCACTGTACAATCAATACACACTCATATAAATGAGGATGCAATGGCCAAGGCTCCAGAGGGAGTTGGGTCCCATAGATTGCTGCATCAGAAAGTGGTTGCATCAGATTCCTGCTCTTTTTTGCTGATGCTAATGTAAATTTTATTGCTACATTGGCAAATTTGGCCCATTGAAAGGCTTGTGGCAATTGTGACAATCAGCACTTCCTGATCAATTTTTGCTTACATTTTTATTCCTTTCTTATAGGAAAATCAAATATTTTGATTTTCATATATTGATTTAATTATTTCTTGAGAAAGACTTCATCCAGACCACTATGTACTAATTTCTGGTCATAAAATGCATCAAGGAATATGTATATATGCTGCTCACTTAGATGTTAAGCTCTTCAGGACAAGGATCATAAAACTTTGCCTTGTAATGCTCTGCAACACCCACTGTGACAGATCATTTGCAACGCCAGATTCCACATGTATTGTGGTTTCTTACTTGGCATCAGGTACTGCCTATCAATGAAGCAGTAAAGGGCTGTTCTTCATCTGCTCTCCTTTGCCATCTCAAGTTTAAAGAGTCTAAATCTAAGCAAGTCAACTTTCAAACTCATTTTATTCAATGGAGAAAAGTAGGAACCAACTGAAAGTAATTAATCACGCATCATGCTGGACATCTAAGGTATGGCAGGCATCCCCAAAGAGTGAGCCCAGACACTGCACTGCTGACCATCCACATGTTTAAATTGTTGGCCTGTTCCTTGTATGTGTATGTGTTTGTAAGAGTTTGTGTATGTGCAAACAGCACTCCCTTAGACATTGCTTGGGCATCTTTCTGGGGAAGGATGTGTCCTGGGACACAGCTGTGCCACAAATCTCTTCACTATTGCCATGCAGTATACCTACCCTTCCCTACTGTGAAAACATCTGTCAGGTTGCAGCACAGCCCTCATATAATTTCAGACACTTGCAACTGAAAAACATGATATCCCAGGGCCAGGGAGGCAGAAAACAAGACCAAAGGAGACCTAGAGTCAATTGTGTGGGTGAAGTTAGGCCTTGCCACTTGGTTTTGAGTCAGTCTCCTTTATACTCAATAATCCCTCTTCTCTTTTTAGAAAATTGTGTGTAAGTAAACAGATTTTCGTTTTCAGTATAAAAGGCAGTATTTCTGTCACGTCAATTATATGGTCATTTTTTATGACTGTATTTTATTTAGGCAAATAAAAAGAGAGATGAGTTAAGCCCAGGAGCAGCAAGTAGGCATAAAAGGGGCTACATCAAGGGAAGCAATACTTACTGTTCTGTGGATGTAGCAGTGCTGCTGTATCACAGAGACAAACCTCTTCAAAGGGAGCCAGGGAAGCTACAGAGACCTAGCTCACTCAGCCAGTTCAGCCTCTGGTAGCAGTTAAGGGCAGGAAAAAAAGCAGCCGTGTATTGACTGTTTCATTAATGTGCTGCTCCTGCAGCACAGGGAGAAATGCTTTGTGAACATAACAGTGCAAATGTTGCTGCTCTCTACCTGTTCGTCTGCAATGTCATTTTGTTCTGAAAATTCATTGAAAAAATGTCACCCCCTTGCACTCCTGGGCACACATGCAAACGTGGCTGTTGATGCCTTAAATGGCTACCTAGAAACACAGACTAGACAGGAATAAAGGAATAAAGGAGGGATTGATTTGAAAGGCCTTCAGAGGTACACTCTGGGCTCCAGAGGCTCCTGCCTCAGTGCATCCCAAAATGGACAATGACAGCTCACGAGTTCTTCACACTTTGATATCAGCATCAATTCCCCAAGCAGAACCCAGCCAAGGATGGAATTTCCCCAAGCTTGCCCCCCTCTCCCCAAGATGAAGGTTTGCAGTTGTTGGGCCCAGGAGGGTCTGGGTGTCCTTGGAGAGCGAGCTGGAGAGGCTTTGTTATGTCAGTGTGAGCATGAGAGAACAGCACTGAACGAGCTCCAGGGAACTGCAGAGTTACACTGGGCACTGCAGGATTTGAAAAATATGAAAGTTAAAACCTAAGGCATCACTGTACAAGGCCACAGTGCAGAATTTGCCTTCAAGTCCTAGGCACCTAGGACTGGATGTATTGCTGGCTTCTGCTCCTCCCAAGGTATCAATGCTTCAGGGAAGTTGGGTTGCGTAGAATCCCTGAATTCCTCAAGACCTGAAATTTAAGAGGTAGTTTGACCAGCAGAATGCTCTCTGCAATGACAAAAGAGATTAAGAGAATCCACAATCTATTCTCAGACAGACCAGACAGCATGGGCAGCTAGAAAAAAATAACCATTTCCACACAGAGTGAGAACCTGCAGCCTGCACTCTTTGGGGCAGAGCCCACGTGCAGCTCTGCAGTGCCATTTGTGCAAGCTCTTCTAAGAACGGAATTGCCTTTAAAGTCCATGTTGAGGCAAGCAGAGGGGAAACAGCTTCTCAATTCTTAGCAGCCAGTAGTAAATTGGTGGTGTTTTGGTTTCATGGCTTTGGGAGGAGCAGATGAAGGCAGAGCCCAACACCCTGGCAGTGTGGGCTGTGTTCAGACCTGGCAAGGTGGGTTGTGCTCAGACCACCTACAACAGGTCTCGCTCAGTTGCCATGACATTATGGCAATTCAGGTTAATAAAGAAGGAAGACAACAGACCCATATAGTCCAGTTCTGCTGGATCCTAGCTCCCTGTGCAGGCACTGGATGGGAGCAGTCACTGTGCCTAAGTTAGGCACTTGCAGTAGGAGGGTACAATGAATCCCCGTGTGCTTCTGCCTCATCTGCAGAACTGGATTGCTTTTTACTCAAGGAGGCTCTGTAATGCTGCCAGGAACTGATTAACATCTGAATCACGTTGTCCTCTGTCTGTGTGGCAGATATAAATAGGTTGCAGTAGAGGTGGGCTGTGTCCACGAGCACTTCTCTCCTCAGGAGTTGGTCTTATCTACACGCACACAAAGTAGAGAAGCCTCAGCCTTCTCGGGCAGACTTCCAAGATATTCCCCTTGTGATGAGGAGTTATCCTGCTGATCCTGTCCTTTGGGATCACTCTCTGATCCCTTGTCTCAGGCTTTACTGCTGTCAGGCACAAAGTGACATGGCTTTCCACCCATTCGACCCACACAGGGCTGGACAGCTGAGGAACCAGCGAAACTGTACCAGCTCAAATTTGCTTTCAGTTTATTATCTATGTAGTGTCACTATAAAGGTCTGAGCTAATCTTAGCTGCATAATGGGCTGGTAGAAAGTATTCTATTTGTTATGCAAATAAATATTTACTTCAAATGTGGTTTCCCAAAGTATGGTCACCTTGCACGCATCTGCTTCCAAAAATGCATCTGCTTTACAACAAGGTAGTAATTATCCTTTCCTCAAGGGGGTTCAGTTTGAACCTACTATGTGTACTAGACTGCTGGCAAAGTTTTTAATTTTGGCTTATGATGTTTGTAGTTTTTGGAGGCACAGGATCAAACACTCGAAACGCAGTATTCATCTGATACTACATACCAACCCCAAATACAGGTAGGGTTTGCTTGGTGGGCTTTTGTCTCCTTCAAGAACAGTTCTTTTCTCCTGCACATTTTTTCTCCCTTAAAACATCAGTCAGATGAGTGGATAGATGCAGAAAATGAGTAACTTCATTTCACTGGTAAAATACCTTAGTGGAGTAACACAATAGCATTATCATCCTTCTTTTTTACTGGTTCTTCTTTTAATCTGTATGTCATAATAGTGTCATTAGAGGGTGACTTCATCTTTTTACCAGGCTATTTCTGCAGTACTTAATGTCTGTTTGATCTTTCATTCAGATATCTATTACCATACGTATCTATTATAAGTTGAAAGGTTTTTAGTCTGACATAACATTGGAGAGGAAGAAATGTCAGCTTCATTAAACCTCACAGTTCTAAGACTGGAGGTAAATCACTTATTCAGCACATTTTTTAAGAAACATACTGAAAAAAAATCTTATGAAAATATGTAGGTTTTTTTTATTTATCTTCCCTCCTCTTTAATCCACCTCTCAATGCACTTTGCTTTCTCCAGAAAGGGAGCAGTGAGGGAAACATTGCCTTGAATGTAGAAACAAGGCAGTTCCTGAGCCCAATTTCTGCTGGACTGAGTAGCTCAGTGAACTCAGGGCTGGGAATAAGAAGGAGGAGGAGGCTGGGGGTGGCATTGTTTTTCAGCTCCTCACACACCATGGCTCTATATTGCAGTGAATGTTTACAAGGGTGCACCTGTAGCTACCCACTGCAAGGCAACACCTTTCTGCCATGATAAACTCCTGGGGGGGTTAAAGCAGTGGAATACTGTGTCAAGTCCCAGGGCCATCAAAGTCAATAAGGAGACTCCAGTTTTTTTCCATTTTGATCCATAGCTCGGGGTTGACAGGTAATCTGGTGAATTGGGGCCTGATTCAGCAAGGAGCATAAGCACTTTCATAATTTACAGTGCAATAACCGTCCCAGCAAAGCAGACAGCATGGCCATAGGGGTGATGTCTATAGTTATGTGGCTTGCTGAACTAGGACTCCAAGGACACAGAGACAGTGATGGCTTGTCTCCCAGGGTTTGTGGCTTTTCATCTACCTGACAATTCTCAGCAGTGGCACCAAGGCTGACAGTTTGGGCATCAAACAGCAAAAAACTGAAGTCCTTTTGAAGCAGGGAAGTGTGGATTGCATACAGAAAGGCAGGAGGGGAGCGCAGGGAGCTGAAGCTCAAAGGTATTAGCATGGACTGGCTTCTAACTCTCATGAAAACTAATAGCTGATGCCTCCATTTAGATTTTGCTCCTTGAGGGGCCTGGCAGGTGAGTTTAGGGGTGCAGAGGCTATGCTTTACATATGACTTGCTGCACAGGCATTATGTAGACTGCAAACAAGGACTAGTTTGCAGATGCCCTGCTGTAACTCCCTATATATGTCTAACACTTCTCTTTCATTTAGCTTTCAGCAACATGTGCAGCAGTGCCCTGGTTGTCTTGACTGAAAGAATGATCCTGTGTGTTTTAGCTGGATCTTCTTTGCTACAATCCATAACAGATGCCATTGGTGTTTTTGTTACTATCGCTACTCGATGGCTTTCTCCAACTGCACTTCACATTCCTGAAGCGGAAAGATTTGTTCTCTTAGCCACCAAGAAACACTACACTCTTATTTTGGAGTCTCCCTGCATTCCAAGATAGCACTGGCAACAGGGGACACACAAGGGTCAACAGCTCCTCATCCAGCAGCACAACCTCATTCATTGCAGCAAAGAGGTTTTCAGAGTTTGGGAATGCCCTGAAGAGTTTTACCTTCTGTGTCCCAAAATGGATGTCATTTGCTCTTTGTTCCTAGGCAACCCAGGGAGACAGAGACAGCTGTTGTCAAATATTCTGCACCCAAATTGTCCCTTCTTGGCACTAAAAACTCTCACTCAGCTCACTGGGGGTCTTGAATTCACACTGGGCATCTTTGATTTTGTGATTGGTAACGGCATCTTTGTGCCATTGTTAGACTAAGGAAAACTGGCAGCAGGCTTGAAGTGTGCATTTGCAAAAAATGGCATTTGCAAAAAACTGTTCCCAAAGCACCTGACCCTCTGGAGCAACTGGGAAAATTAAGGTCAGAACTTTTAGCAATACACACTTTCAGCTGGGTGAAATTCTGCCCTGAATTTTGTTTCTGTTAACCTGATGAATGAGATTCACAATTGTAAATGAGGTCTGTACTGGGCCACGGACAATATAAACAATACTAAGATTTAGGTGCAAAATGAGACATCAAGGTGTTTTGACAAGATATTTTGAACTCCTGCAACATTTTTATATCATTACATCTGAGATGTGAAGTGTGAATAGTTGACATACACTTGGTCTGAGGAGTTGTCACCAGCTTTCAGGCATTTTTTTTTCCCCAAGTGTCAAACACTTACAAGCAGCCTGTGCAGCTCCTTTTCAGCCTTAGCATATAACCCTGGTCATATCAAATGGAATGACCATGACACAGTGACATCTCTGTTCACCCATTTCCATTACTAGAAATCAAAGATCTCATTTCCACGTTATGTGTGACAATACTGTGTTATTGCTTCCCTGAAGAGAGATAAGACAGATAATTTTCAATTCCATTCCAGACCTGCCACTGTATTTTTTGCACCAACTTTTTTATTTCCTGTTAATTAAGAGAAATAATTTACTCTAGGAGAAGCAGTCTGAGGGATATTGTACATATCTAACAGTTTGTTGAATAAAGACTGGAAACACATGATCTAGTATTGACACTTTTAAATTTTTGAGAGTTTCTGTCAAGTATTATTTTTAAACAAAGGAACTAGTTCAGAACAGCAGTTCTCAGTCATTGATAAACACAGAAAATCTGGTTCAGCACACCAGTTTTTATACCTGTGCCTGTTCCCACAGCAGTGCCAGCAGGTCCTCGCAATACTGATGCAGCATGTAGCAGTAGGAGATTTTCTACTTTTGTAGATACACAACCTCTTTGGGCAATATAATCTACACTGATAAAATCTCTCTCCTGTCAGCATCCACATGGAAGACTTTTTTCAGCCTAATTTTGGCTGCTGCTGCTGTGAATTTTTAATACTGCAGCCAATATAGCTGTTCTGGAAGAACACTGTGAGCCAGACCCAGCCTCCATAAATCAAAGCATGCCGAGCCCACGTTAGCTGAGCATCTGGATGGGGAGGCAGGAGATGCCTCTGGGAGTTACTCTGTCTCTTTGCAAGGTAGCCAGGAGACTGAAAGTGAAACTTCTCCGTGGGAGCTGCACTCTCACCATGTTTTTATTCTTAGTGGTAGAGTGTGGGGCTGGCAGAGGGTCCAGTCTGCACCCATGGTAGGAAAAACAGTGTCAGGCAGGTAGTGAGTCCCCAGGAGAGAAAATCAAATCATAAAATGGTTTGGCTCGGAAGGGACTTTAAAGATCTCGTTCCACCCCTCCCACTAGACCAGGTTGCTCAAAGCTCCTTCTAACCTGGCCTTGAACACTTCCAGGAATGGGACATCCACAACTTCTCTGGGTAACCTGTGCCTATGTCTCACCACTCTCTGAGTAAAAAATTTCTTTCTAATATGTAATCTAAATCTACCCTCATTCAGTTTAAAGCCTCCTTGTCCTACCAGTCCATGCCCTTGAAAAAAGTGCCTCTCCAACTAACTTGTAGTCCCTTTTAGGCACTGGAAGGGACTCTAAGGTCTCTCTGGAGCCTTCTTTTCTCCAGGCTGAGCAACCCCATCTCTCCCATCTGTAGGAGAGGAGTCTCCATAGGAGAGGTGCTCCAGCCCTTTTCAGAGCTGCCTCTGGACTCCCTCCAACAGGCCCAGGTTTTTCTTATTTTGAGGTCTGCAGATCCAAGCTGGGTCCCACCAGAGTGGAGTAGAGGGGCAGATTCCCCTCCCACAACCTGCTGGTCACAGTGCTTGTGATGCAGCCCAGGATGTGGCTGGGATTTTCTGGGCTGTGCGTTCACATTGCTGGGTCAAGTTGAGCTTCTTGTTCATGAACACCCCCAAGTCCTTCTTCCCGGGCTGCTGTCAATCCATTCCCTGCCCAGACTGTGTTGTGCTTGGGGTTGCCCTGATCCAGGTGCCTTTGGCCTTGTTAAATTTCATGGCTGAGGGTGTGCTCAATCCCACAGTCCATGTCACCAGCATGGCAACACATGTGAGAACACAGGGCAGAAAGCTGAGGACGCCCTTACCCATGCACACATCTATAAATAACTGGCATTTTAGTAGGGTTTTCCTAAAATACTGTATGCATAAGCCACATGGGTTGCTGTATTGGCACCAGTGTGGGAACAACAGGGCGTCCCAACTTCCAAGTGAGTGGCCCAGTGAAGCCCTTTTGTCCAGGGTCAATTCCTAACTTTTGTCTCTCATTAAAATATCATTCAAGTGCTAAAAACGCTCTTCCCACTGGTTATATCATTATGAATGTTTACCCTGCCAGTACCTGGAAAAAATTGCTCTCTGAGGTAGAGCCAAATACCATTACTAGATCTCCAAAAGATTTGACAGTGAAATTAATTAGTTAATCTTTGTAAAGTGCTTTGAAGATGAAGAGCTCACTATGACTTTTAGGTAATGTTATTATAGGTTAGTGAGTCATTTTGTGAATTTAAGGCAGAGGGGTCTTTTTTACAGTGTCTTATATCATGACCTTCATCGTGTCTGTGTGGCTGACCAGTCCTGTCCTGTTGTCTCCTGCACCCTTCCCTCTGTCTTAATTCTTGTGCTGCCTCTAATCCTGTAGGGTAAGCTCCATGGTCAGGGACTGGGCTTTTTGAGAGGAAATTTCACTTGGATATTGAGAATAGTCTGGTAAAAATTGTTTTCAGGAGTTTCATTCCTTGCCACTGCTTCCCCCTTTGCTGGGAAGTTGCCATCCGAGCCTGTTTTGGCAGGTGGCTACTTCTCCTCTGCCTGAAGAGACTCAGACCCCGACATCCTCAGTCTCCCACAAAAGGGCAGCCCAATCCACTCTGGCTCGCTGCCCTGGGCCCCACCTGGATGATCTCTGATCTGCTTGTGGAGCTCCTGGTTGGTATTAGGTCAGGGACTTTCCTCCTGCTCTGTGTTTGTGCAGAACGCAGCACTCTGGTTCCCCACCAGACTCTCAGATACTGCTGTAATGCAGGTAATAAATAATAACAACCTTTAAACCTCTAGTGCAAATTACAGCCTCATGCAACACCTACGTAATTTGGTATAATATTAGCACAGTAGCTACCTTGGGAGAAATATATTCAGATAAGAGAATACACAATAATAACCCTTCCATTTGAAATCAAATGGAATTGTTTAAATGCCCACAACTCCTTTTCTGCCACCGTGTGTTTTAAAGAAAATTAGGAGCACAAAAGGAAAGTGAGGGTGACATAAATAACTGAAGACAAAAGGAATCAAACAAAAAAATAGCAAAGTATAATAATGATGTAATTTCTCCTATATAATACACAAAAATTCTTCTTATGTCTGAGTCCCCCTTGCATGATTACAATGGAGGTGATGAGCCCTCTCCCAGTGTTTATAGTCTGAGGCTCCAATCTTGCAAACATTTACATGCATGTTTAACTTTATGCACACAATTAGTGCAATTGAAGTCATGCCACTTGCAAGACAAGATGCAACAAGTGAGTGTATCAAACGCTAGGTGGGAAAAGGGCGGCAGACAGATGAAGGGTAGTAATGATAAGATCGTGTGGTTACCTTGGCTAACTCTGCATGCTCAATGACTCCCAATGCCTTTTTTATTTTTGAATCATCACTTAAAAAGTTTTCCCTGTCACTCTATAACTGCTTGTTGTGACTCAGAAAATGCTGGGCTTACTCATGTTCATCTAGTATGTAATTAGTAGACTTTTTCATTTTCCCTTCATAGAAATGATATCTCTCCACCACTAACTAATCCTACTTTAAAAATAAGAAAAAAAATGACCCCAAGCCTTTCTCATTTACTCTTCTGCTTTCCTTCAATCTGTTTGTGTATTAACCTCCCCCTCTAGATACCTTCTCCAAATGAGCATCTTCTAGTTTCCTGAGGCTTTTCTTATCTTCACTGCAGCTGTCCAAGAGTCAAGATGTGAGGAACAGGAAGGCAGACCAAATATAGCAGACAGCGGGGTCCTGGGGTTGTGAACCACACATGGGCTGCTCCTGAAAACAGCTTGGCCTTGATCTATCCCTACTGGTTCTTACCAACCAACACAACATGGGGAAGCAGACCATGAAGTCTGGCAGCACCAAAATTAATGGCACAGCTGGGCCAGCCAGGCAGGGCAAAATACTATTGTGCAAAGACCACCTTGTTCTCACTCTTCCTTGCTCTTTGGGGAGATGGGAAAGGCCTTTTGGCAGCTAAATCTCTCCTTTGAAGATCTTCAAAAAATGCTGCTTCCCCACATTTGCAAAGTCAGATTTAGAAGAGTCAGCCCATGGCTCTCTACACACGCTGCTGATACTCGAGGCACATCTGTGGAGCAGGGAAGCTGTTCAAATTTGGATGGACTTGGGAAGACAATTTAGTTTACACGTAACATTGTTATCACATAAATTGGAATAATTATCACATTTGTGTTGTATTTTCATGATATTTGCTTCACTTAAATTGTTGTTATAAAATAATTTTATGAGTTATGTTGCTATACTCTGCGGCGATGTAAGGGAGTTTTCTGAACTCAATGGTGAGGCCATGTGATTTAATTGCCACACTATTTGTTAATTAGTCTGGGTGAAAATGCCAGCACCTGAGTGTGTTTGGAGAGTGGGCGGTGAGAATGTAGCTTTCTGTGAAGTAGTTCCAAATGCCAGAGAGCTTGAATTTGTGGTTCTGATTTCTTGATGTTCTGACTTCTTTAGCTCTCCCCGCCAAATAGCTAGCATTCAAAGTTTTCATGGGCAGAGATTTTCTTGTGTATCTCATGCATCTGAGTGGAGGAATGTTGATCTGATTCATCGCTGGATCACATCTTGTGTAGTGCAAGTGGGTTTGGATCACTCTCGGACCAGGGAGGTGGCTTTTTATGCCACATTGCAAAGGTTTGAAGGGCTCAAAACAGAGGGGTCACCGCCAGCCCCCTCCGTGTCTAGCTGTTGTGCTGCAGAGGAATTTGCCTGGTATCAGAGGTAAACCTGAGTCCATGTAGTTTTTGAGTAATTTTTAGTGATGAGGTGTACACCTTGCAAAGTCTTCATATAGTCTCGGGCCTACAGGATCTGGTCAAGGCCGAAAGACCAGAGAGCAAAGACAGTGTTGCTCATGCACAGCTTGTATCCACCACAGATACGGGTAATGGTGTATAACAACACTGGCTTTTTCAGAGACGTGTAGCACTCTAAAGGAAGCTTCTGATGGGGCCCAAGGAGCTACAGGTCCTTTCCTGGCTATTGATCTGGTTGTAAGCAGCAGCAGCAGCAGCAGCCACAAGGCTGTCAGTATTCTCAATGTTAATATACCCAGGCCTCAAGCTGCAAATTATCTTTTACATTACGTGTTTTATTTCTGGGCTAAGAAGGTTAAAGTTCAAACATCAGATGAGTTGTGTATTTCAGGGAGCAGTAAGGGTATGCCACACTCTCCTACTCTTTCTGATGTTACAAAGCAGACTATGGTAATCTCTGAGCTGGCAGAGTCACTCACAGCTTTTAAACAGCACAGATGAGAAAGTAGCCATGCTTCTGTCATGTTTTGGAAATACAGGATAAAACACTCCCTACATAATACATGTTTTGATGACTTCAAGGCTTAAGGAAGACAAATGGATCTAGAAAGGATCTCTTTGCTGCATCACAACAGACAAAGCAACAGCCTGGCAGGAGAATGACTTGAGGGAAAGGAAGTAACAACCCAGTGGTGGACTGATGGCTCCTTCAGTGTAGTCCAAGGCTTCAGGAAAGATTGATTGGCTCAGGGTAGGATGTGGAGCAAGTCCTTCTTGTGAGCAGTCCCTGTGTGCCCAAGACCCAAACTGGTTACACACAGATGCTAATCAAGACTGAGAATGTCTGTGTACACATGGGGGGTTATCTGGCTCTGGTTTCTCTTTCCTGAGCTACTATTTTCAGCCCAACAACCTACCATAAAGGTGTACCAGAAAGGAAATGCTGAAAAATATCTGTAAGATCCACTCATTACACCAATTTTCTTATATTCACAGGAATGGTCTTCCTTTTAGCAGATGGGCAAACCTTTGTCTACATCATCACTGTCTTCTGCTATGCTGGCTACTGATGGCCACAAGAAAGATGACATCTTTAGATATTCAAGTGCAAGAAGTCACTCTCTTGCACCAGCAGGTGGGAAAACTGCTGAGTTCTGCACCACCCTAGAGGTAATTATTTTGCTGGCATTTTAGAGCAGAGTCTGCCTTTATGAGAAGGAAACTGCAAGTCACCTGTGCTTAATATTTAAGTTCACATTAATTTATACACAGTGTGCTAAACCGTGCCCTCATTTATATGCACACTGCCCCACAGTGATTATGCAAGAGAAACTGAGTGGAGAATTTGATCTAGTGTGATTTCAAAAATAACTCCATGAGGTTAAATTGGTATAAATGCAGAGGGAGTAAATCCCCAGAAGAACATAATGTATGGTATAAACCAGGAAGTTTTCGTGATGACACTGTCAACGAAAACTCAACACCTGGATGGGTCTCTGCCCAAATATCAAACTCTCCCAAACATGCTACTGTCCATCACATGTATGAAAAGCCACCAGCAGCAAGAAAAGGCAGGATGCTCCTGGGCATCAAGAACCCTTGTAGGATAGCAGAGCTCCAGCTGAGGAGCAGTAAAGGGGAGGGAGAATAGACTGTTTAATAACCCTGCAGATAAGATAATTGTGGCTCAAATTCACAAGTGTAAGGTAAAAATTCACTACATGCATGAAACTAAAACTATTTTATTTCAGGAAAGCTGGCAGAGTGATTCAACAGCTTCCTGTGGCTTAGCTGCTATGACACAGTAGAAATAACCTTTCTTCCGTCTGGGTCTTAGGAAATATTGTGTTTCATCCTTGCTGAGTGACCTGCGTTTCACAGGTCAGATGTAAAAATTATCCAAGACTCAGTTCTCTTGCTCCTCAGCACGTTGAGGGTTCATTAGAGAGGGTGGCTGGTGCAGAGTGTACCTGGCAGCCTGTATGCATTTGCCCTTCCTTGTTCAGAGAGCTGTCCATTTCCCTGTGTGCCTGACCGCTGGCCAAGAGGACATCCGGATCCAACACCTGCAGAAAAGGGAGCTCCTCCCTTTCCTTTGGATCAGCCAAAGTGATTCTCCCCTTGCCCTGCAGGCATGGGGCAGTGCAGGGAATGAGCCAGCCAGACCTCCTGCTCCATCTGGGACACAGTGTGCTGGCAGTACAGTGGGGTAGGAAAGAGTTCTCTTCCTAACAGTGACCACGGCTCTGACTTGTGTCTATTGATGCCAGCAAGGGCAGCTATTGCTGGGCCTGGCAGTGCCTAGGAAAGCTCAGTGCATTCTATCAATATGTGACTGAGAAAAATCAGCATGAACCTCAGCATTAAATCTTTCTCTGTTTGTGTGGTGTTTCCATTACAGCCTCCTGTAAAACTAAGTCACTGAACTGCCACCCTGGCTTGGTCATAGGAGTTTGAGTCTCATGTGCAACACTGAGGCCCCATCACAATGACAAGTGATGGTGCTTCAGAGGGTATTTCTTACAGGCGCTGTGCTCAAACTTCTGCAATGCTGTACTAAGTGGCTTCCAAACTGAAAATACTCTGGTGGTGGAATAATACTTCTTCTTTTCCAATCTTTTGTTTTTCCCAAGTGTGTAATTAAATTTTATGGGAACATAATAACGTGGTATCTTATACACCATTGTGATGTGTGAGGTTTGTAAAATTTTAAAAAAAGTTCACTGAAAGGACCTCATGACATTTAAATATCGGGCAGTATGGATGGGACTCACCACACCTAACACCAGCCACCAAAATGGTCCATGTCTAATCTAAGTGAGCCATCTCACATCCCAAAGGGGAGCTCAGCCCTGGCAGAGGGCAAGGCATCCTCCCTGCAAGAGGCACTGTCGGTCATTTCATGGAGGTTTCTGACTCTTTCCACTGACCCCAGGTGCAGCTGAGATCCGTGGATTAGATGAGACACATAAATTTTAGAGACCTAATTTATGGGACATTGATCCAACACTAGGGTGAGATGTGGTACTGGAGTTATCTGTCCAATACTGTTACAGGAACATGTAACTAGTAACTAACGCTGCCTGCTTGTATATTTTAGGCACTTTTGAAATTAAAACTTGAAGGGTTAGGAGTCAAAGTCAGTGACTTTTATTCTTCTCCTTGACCTTGATGTAGCTGAAACCAATAGAAAAGACACTTGGTGTTAAAAACAAAAATTCCCGATCAAGGCAAACTCCTGGATGCTGAAGGTTTTGCGTAAGATCACTGTGGGAGCTTCAGGCAGGTAAACAAGTCACAAGGCAGCTTAGGTGTGTAAAATTACTACGGATCTCTTGAATTAGGTCCAACTCATCTCCTTTTTATATCAACATAGGGCCCCATAGGCCCAAGGCTGTGCTTATGCTTTCCCAGCATAAGCATTTTTCTGTACACAAAAGCTCCACCTGACCAGAATGTTACGGATATAATTTCTAAAGTTTTTGAGATCCTGGGGTTTAATGCACTGCATAAATATGAAGGCTACTGTTGCAGCTGCTGCACTACTAAGAGTAGAATTTTGGTGACACAGAGGTTTGATAATTATTTGATATGATGGATCGGTTAACAATTCTCTTGTGAGTAACCAACAGCCTAAATTTGCTAAAGCCCAGTCTTTACATTTGGGTCTCTCTCTCCTCCTCACCTTTCCTGGAATGCCAGCTATGATGAGCAAGCTATTTTCAGTTTCTTATTAGGAAACTGCCTTTGGAACAGTTCCTACACTACTTAGCATTTTGCCTGAGTAGCGAATTCAGGATCTGGCCCTAGGAAACCTGTTCTCTTGGCACATTCTCTTGGCCAATGCCTTGTTAGCGTAGTTACCTCTAATATCTGCTATGTGCTGTCTGCAGTGGCCTGTGTAAGCACCTCTGGGAAGATGGAGTTGTTGTGACACTTGTCTCCCAAAAGAGCCTCTCGAGTTCTTCACTTTGAAGGTCCACTAAAAGGTGTGTCTATGATGACACATCTGCTCTGGTATTTTTTTTTTCTCCTTTCTCATATTAAAAAGTACCGTGATAAGTTCTTGTCGCTGTGCCAGGACGTCACTCGATATGTGTAGAGGAGAAACAGTTTAAAGCTACTTGACTAACAGCTTCCTCTGTCAAATATGACATTAGAGTTATGATTGTCTCTTTTTTATCTCTTCACTTTGATGACAGGCTTATCTGAGGTAGTGAAACAAAGAGCTGAGTTGATTCAGCCTACCATGCTGTGCAGGTGAGAGTTTTGAGATCAAGTACAGCTGTTCGAAGGGCAAGTCCTAGTGCTGAATGATAGCTGCTTTCATCAGAAGCATGGCTTGTTTTTTCTTTCTTTCTTTTTTTCCTTTCTCTCTCTTTTTTTTTTTTTTTTTTTGACAATGCCAAGAAATTTGACTGAGGCTTAAGGAATGTACAAGCTTAAATATCAAAATGTGACTGCTTGTGTAATAATGTGAGTCTGAGCTACTGGCTCCTTTTGATATTCTTAGATCAGATCAGATGCTCTTAGAAAATCAAATGCGTTATTGCTGATTCTGGTCAGGAGTGAATTTATTTACCAAACCTCTGTGTGTGAATCTGACAGTACAGGATATCACACCTAGTGCAATACTGCATGGAATATTAACATTTCTGATTTGTTGCTAGGAAAGGGCTGCAGCTTGCTCAGTTCTCTGCTTTTCAATCAGCACTTTCCATGATCACACTTTTCACCATTTTTTGTGGAGCAAGGGGATATTCCCTTCTCCTTCCCTTCCCCTGCCACCTGACCTCTCAAAACCACTTAGTGATTTGATAAGTTCATTAACCCACTCTCCAAGAGTCCTCAGATAGTGGACGTTATTGGGACTTTTGACATGTGGCTATTTTGAATTTCCCAGAACACTCCCATATGCAGATGCAGCATGAGGTTTTGCAAAAAAAGCACTCAGCCTTTATTGCATGAACAAAATCTCCCATGTAAGCAAGCAAAGAAGTATGTGCTTATCCAAGTATTTATCTATGCCTGCAGGTATTTGAAGTTTGTGAAGGAGTGCAGGGTTTGTACATGCACAGGTTGGACTATATATACATGTTATTAAAAGCTGGATATACCTAGGGCTGTCTCTCACTCTACCTATCCAGGAAGCACTATACTTATTTTTAAAGCTCAGGTTTTCTTGTGTTCCTTGAACAGAGCAACCTGATTTTTTCCCTACACTTTTCTTTTTACTTGTCTGCTATGTCAGAAATATATTATCTTCCAAAACTGTCAGGCACATGACCACATTCATGCTTTTTACTATTTCCTCTTGCTTTTCCTCAAAGATCACTCAAGCAATCTAATTTCCTGGAACTGATAGATCCCGGGACGTTGGAAAGTCTTGAGGATAAAGACATTTTCTTTTTTTTTCCGTAATAAGCATTTCTCTGTAGAAGTACTTTTCCAGTAGGGTTTTCTCACCAGCAGGAGACATTGCCTTTTCTGCCATGAAAAGTGTAAGAGCCTAGGAGTTTATCTTAGGTGAAAACAATCATTCATGTCAGCCAGTAAAGACATTGGAAATAAGAAAGAGTATTTGTAGCCACTACAGTATTCCAGTATCTGGTACTTTTGCAGCTATTGATTGATATTCACTGAAACTTAGAGAGAATAGATTCTATTAATACCAAATCTACCTATTAATCTCTATTAATATTAAAACAGGGCTGAAAGAATCATGTGAAGACACCCAGGAAAGTCAGAGGGCTTGTTCATACTGTAGCAATGTCTAATATTTATACAAATACCCATTGCACGAGAAGAAAAGAAAAAATGCTGGTGATTCTCTGTTTCCATATATGCATTATAACTTATTACATTATACTGTAACAAACTTAGGGACCAATACACCTGAGGAAGAGAGTTCTAACTGTGAAATTATCTGTGTGTGTTAGGAACTTGCTCTTACCTGGATCCCACCAATGTAGTCATGTAAAGGGAAATCCTACACTCCATGGGATCCTATTCTCACACCAAGGGCCACTAATGCCATCATGCCATACCTTCCACCTCTTGCAAGGCCACAGGATGTAAAGAGATACAGGAAAAGAGAAGTATGTGACTCATTTCAAAACCTATTGGAGCAAGGCTACTTTAATTTTATTTAAATTGGAATCTGGGAGAGCAGCCACCACGTAGTACTGCAGCAAGGCAGGCTTGCACAGGGATTAGGAGTCCAGGGCTGCAGAAAACCAACATCATTTTACTGCCATTGAAATTTGGGGCAATGGGTACACAGATGCTTTTGAAAATCTCAGTGTGCCTTAATTTGCCCTTCTTGACATCTAAATATCTTCCAAAAATATGGCCACTTATCTTCCAACACAGACTTCAAAATTTTAGATACTTTCATTATAAGAGTCAGAGTGGTACCTAATTGTTACTGAGGAGCTTTTCACTGTGGCCAAACGCAACAATAACAAGCAATAAAAGTCAAATAATCCAAGCGATCGACTGTGTATTGAATAATTCTTTTGAGAACACAATGCAAATAGCACAGTTCTGGGCATACTAAAGAGAGTGAAAGATTAAAAACCTAAATGAACACAGAAAATGTCTGTCACGTCAGATATATCAACTCTGTGAGTCCAATACATACACTTAATTAAAATGGTTCAACCATCTGTCCAAGAGGGTGCATGGGAAAACTTTAATTGATCGTCTCAGTTTTTCCAAGCGATCAGGAAATAGGGCTAAAGCTAGCTCTCCTGGAATGGATTTAAGAATTATAAAACTGACACTTGGGGAATTTTCTGCTTAAGGTATTTTAAGCCTCTCTTATTTCTCCCCATAACTTTGACAGAATTGGACAACTCAAAAATATAGATGCATCTGAAGTACCAAGAAGGTGAATGACATGCCTGGGTGACAGCCAGGCCTTGTGCCTGAGGGGTGATGTGCTGTGAAGAAGGGTAGGTGCTTTCCTGGCCTGCCTGGAGGGCACTGCAGAGGAGCAAAGGTAGCTTTCATTTTCCACTGGGGCTCTCCAGGAGCTCAGTGAATGGAAACAGCTGAGAGGACATGCAGGATTCCTCACTGCTTTATTCACCTCACCTGCCTTTTGATTGGGTCCCTGCTCCGGAAAAATATGCAAAGTCAGAGATCTGTTCACTAAGGTGTAGCCATCTCACCTGGAGCTGTGCCTAAGCTGGTGCATCCTGGGATGAGATTCAGCCCATCTTATTTCCCCTGCCTAAAATATATCAAACCTGAGCTGGTCACCTTATGAAATCAGTGAAAGAAAGGCCCTTCTAGAAGGTGGGTGAAGCTTTCTAAAGCTGGTGCAGCAGACAGTCAGCAAGCCCATATAGTTGTTTTCCCTAAAAGACAAGTTGTAATCAACCACTGAAGACAAGAGACCTCCATTGATGCTCATCTTCATGGCCACCAGCTCACCCAGACCAGACCCTTCCTGGTTGTTTTTTTCCTAAATTCAGTCTTGGGGTTATTTTGTAAGGTGGCTTGTTTATCTTCTCCTTTGCGGCATCCATTTCCCTCTGCCATTTATTAATCTCCAAAAGATGAGGCTCTTCCGTGAGCCATCCTCACAGAAACATCCTAAAAGACTGTTTGACCAGCTTCAAAGGGGGAAAGAGTTACAGATTCTTCATATGGAAACATCTGTATGAAACCAAAAAAATAATAACGGTGGCTATTCTCTTGCCCCTGGGAAAATGTTTGCTGGTCCTTCCAGCTGACACTGTATTGTCATTCACCAGTCTCTGAAATAACAGCCTCCACCGATGAAGTGAAGAAAAGCTCCAGAGAGCAATCACTGAAGCAGGGATAGCTGACAGAGGAGCAATCCCTTTTGTAATCATCCCCTTAGGCCCTTCAAAACTGGGATGGCAAGGGCTCACCCAAGGCCCTCTCACCAGCCCCTGTGCTGTTATCATGGCTGCCTACTCTCTCCAAGACACACTGGCTCCAGCAGTGTTTTATATTCCTTGTTGTGGGAAGAGGTTTATGTCTCCCCATTGCTTCACTAACAGCTAGAGGAGATGGCTGAGCAAGCCGAGGAGTGGTGGGAGCAAAACGAGTACTCCTTCAGCCTGCTCCGTAGCCTGAGGAAACAGCAGGGCTGGGGCACACCCTGCTCCAGCAGGGTGGGTGGGAAAGGAGCCTCAGAAGCCTGTTTCTATCCCTTCAGACCACTAACAATCTTCCAGTCCACTCAGGTGTTTGCAAAATGGCCAGAGCCCAGGCACCCTTGGTATCTTTGTGTGAGCAGCTGTGAGCACGTGTGTGTGTCGGCTGGAGGTGTGTGTGATGGCACTGCTGTGGGGGTGAGATACACACAGCACTCCCCCGAGTGCCCTGGGAATCCAGCTCTCTCTGTGGCTGTCTGATTCAAGACCTCAGGTCCATGAAGAAGTTTTAAGTGTTTGTTATTAGTGTGCAGGGAGCTCGGTGACTGGCTGATGGATGTCAGGTGACAAAGAGCGTGCTGAAAACAACCAGTGATCAGAGCACTCTCAGAAGTGCTCCTCTGTTGTAGGGTATAGCTGTGTTTTTTACAAGCCTGTCCCAGTCTAGCTACAAAAGTTCTTTAAAGATGTGGAGAGGCAGCAGTCAGGTGAAAAGCTTGTGGGAAGGCTCATGAACTGGAACACTCTGCTGGAATTGCTTCCGTGATACACCAAATAATGTCTTTTGATGTTGTTAACCTGCCCTTGGTCCTGTCTCCAGCCTCCCCACCCATTCTCTCTTCTCCCACCATCCACCTGCTCCCCATCTCAGTCCTGAGCTGATACCTGTGCCCTGAGCACAGAGCTCTGCCCTGTCCTCTATGACCAAACTGTGGCTAGCACTGCAATAAACTGAGCCAAAGCCATGCATGTGTGTTTTAGCAGTGCCCATGCCCTACACCTGACTGCCCACAGCCTTTCTCCTCTGGGGCTCCATGAACAAACCCCACTGTTGTCCTGCTCTGGCTCTCTCTGCTCGTGCTGTTCATGGCACCCAAGGTCAAGGTGTGCTCTCACCCAGAGAGCCAGTTTGGGAGCAGATTAGATGTTTTGTCTATGTTTGAAAAGCGGGCAACTTCCACTCCTGAACATCATCCCCCATGCCTGTTGCACTGTCCCAGAAGCTCCCAATGAGAATACAGTTCCCCAAGAATTGTTTTTCAACTTGGTGGCCTTTTCCCAGTGAGGTCATACTATTTATTTGTGTTCACTGAGGCAATGCCTTATCTTCCAGACACATGAAGCTTGATGTGTTATTATCCTAAACTAATTTTCTCATTTAACTTCAGGAATATAATTGTGTGGTTTGTTTGGAGGCTCCTGCTTCCATTGACAGTAGCTACTGTTGGCTGAAAATTACACTGTATTATGACATCTCATTTTTCCAATTAAAAATAGATTGTCACCATCCCAGTCTTCTGGTGTCCTGATTTAGAAGTTAAGCTCTCTGGGCAAACTGGGGAGAGTTTACAAGACGTATCATCCTTAATATTTAAAATACACTTTAAGAGGTATGACTAATTGTGTGGGAATAATGTCATCGCTATGTTTGCATTATAGTTCTATGATCAAAGACAGACTTCTAAGATATAATCTAAGCTCACTTAAATCCTAATGAGAAATTACATGGGAATGTTGGTATTTCAACTATCCACAAGAGTAGCTGAGCTCAATTATCCCGATGTCATGAGGGATTTGTTTGGATAATTGAGACTTCTGACCATTGAGACAATGTTCATTGTAACTAATAAGCATGCAGGGATAAATCTCTATTTTGAGGAAGAGGGAATTGCACACAGCTACAGCTTTGAATAACCAAGTTGTGCTGTAAACCCAGTCTGGATTCCCATGGATCCGTGTGGTTAATAAATAAGTAACAAGGCGAGCCTGGAACTCCTCTGAAGCATTCGTCAATTGGTTTGTAAACATGATCAAGTTAGTGCAGAGATAAATGGCTCCACCTGTTACCCAGCCCTGCAAAATGTATCAATTTGAGATTAAAATCTCTTTCCCTATCCTTATGATGAAGTTCATAATTATGAAAAAACGTGTCATATATCACTCACAAGTCAAAACAAATACTATTCCTTAGATTAGTGGACCAGCACAATTACATGAGTCTGCCTAATACTTTCTCCTTGAACTAATTAATCTGGTGCAAAAATGTACTAAATTCTTTGTAAGGGTGAAGCCTTTTTACGTTTGCTAGAGACATCTGTGTCTTTCTGGGTCTCTTTGAGCCAACACAGCTATTGGGGCCAGCTGGACAAGATTCACTCCATGCTCCTATGGTTTCAGAGTCATCCCAAGACAATAGAAAGTATGGAGATGAGAGCAGAGATATGGGCAAAGAACTCACTGTGTTTCTATCTGAAGACTGTGAAAATAGGTCAAGCAGGTTTGTTTGTCTGTTAATGAAGTCTGTCAGAGCTTTCCCATTTCTTTTTTAGGAGGAGGCTCTTCTTGTAACACCTAATAGCATCTGACTGGCTGAGAGAATAAAGCAAGTGCTGAAACCCTTTTTAAGAGCACCTTAGGATCATATCTCTCACTGAATAGTTAGTTAAGGCTGTGTTCAGAATTCAGCTCAGCGTTTCTGAAGACTGGTTCAGTTAATGAAGATTTTAACATCCTCGACTAGTGTTAATAAGCCAAGAGCATAGAGAATGAAAAAAAACCCCAAAACACAGAAAAATGAAGAATATTTTGCTGCCTCTTTAAATTCATGACACTTCTATGCCTCGTGCACTGCATGAACTTCTGGTAGCTCCCTGTCTAAGGTAGCAAGAAAAGGAATAAGTCTAACTGGAGTGATAAATAGCCTGCATACAGGCAGAGACTGAATAGTCAGGGTTCCTTTAATTTGGACAAGAGAAGATATATGATAAGAGATCTAAACATACATGAATGTTGTGATGAAAAGAAAGAGGAAATGATGAGTCACTATTTTCATAATGGCAGCAGGTTCAACATTGTAAAATGAAGATTCTTTTTGCACAATAGAGCCATACTAACCTTTTGCTACAGGATGTGGTGGCGTGTGGAAATGCAGTAAGTTCAAAAAAGGCTAGAAAAATTCCAAATGAGACAAAATGGAGAGTGATGGCTATTAAAACTGGTGATCCATGTGCAAATCTGGTTGATGGAAACCTTTATCTGCTGATTGGCAGAACTGGAGATCAGATGATGTGGTAGCACTATGCTGTACTTTGTTTCTTAGGCCATTTCCTAGGGATCTAAGCAAGCTAGGACACAGGCAGGAGTGCTCTTAATTTGTTGTTCTTGTCCCTGGTATGAGTTTGACCTGGGCCAGGAGTGGGAAAGCTTTGTTGCCAAGGACATGCACAGGAATGGTTTGGGTTGTGCGGACCAGAAGTTATTCCCAACAGGAAGTTTCAATGTGGTCACCTGTTTGGAGGGAAGACTCTGCCTTCATGGAAAGCAGGATGGGCAGTGCTGTTGAACATGGATTTCAATGTGAAGTAGAAGATGTTACTGAAAAGTGAGTTCAGGGATTTTAATCTATGGAAAGATGACCTCTGAATCCCTAAGAAATGCCCAAATATCAGGAGGCAAAATCAATGAAATATGGGTGCCTCCTGAAGAAGGTGGCAGCAAAGGGTTATTTAGAATTTGTGCCATGTTTTTTTCATGAAAGGTAGGAAATTAAATGAGTCCTGAACACACCTTTTAAGTTCTTACTTGAATCTCTTTGAAACCATAATTAAAATCACAGCTGAGCAACCATGGATTTATCTGGCTCCCTACTATAAGGTTCAGAAATTACCATGGGCAGTATACGGCACAGTGCCAGTGCCACACTCTAAATTAACTGGGAGAATTTGATTTTGCATTATGTACCACTCTACTATTAAGAAGATGGGCAGACATGTTAGACAGGACTTGTTCCCACTTGATTGATCTTAGCTCTATACTATTTTGGAAGTTAAGTACTTTAACCTTTATCCCATTGCTGCTTGGTGTGATGTAATAGTAGAGCTCCTAAGTGCATTTCTTGTCAGAAGCATCTTAAATCATGCACAACTTAATCGAGCTATTAAAAAATAAAGTTTCTTCTCTTGCTTAGTCTATTTTCCATCCTCAGTGACTGAAGCCCACTAGCAGAAGTCAATCATATTAAGGAACGATTGGCTTCTTGCCTTGGTTTTCTTCATGGAACCACAGCCCACCTTCTCTTGGTGTGCATCTTGGGGCTCTGATCAGCCAGGCTGCATCACAGCAACACACTAGAAACATCATTTGGATTTCTAGGGTCATATGTGGCACTACATGACCCTACAGTGTCACTACAGACTAACAAAGTCCGGCAAGGAAGAGGGGAATGGCTGGGAATTCACACAGTCTCTGTGAAGGAAGCAGTGTCCCACTGATGCCAGGATGATTTTTTGCTTTTTCTTTTATACCCGTCTTACATACCCTTTAATAAAGTTTTATGTATTCTTGGTGCTTTTAGCCTACATACTTGTAACTTTCCAAGTCTGATAACTCAGCTGAGACCCACGGCACTGTTAAGCCAGAACACCAAACATCCTGGAAGCCCCAGACACCAAGGTCCTCTCCAAAACATATTTTTGTAAACTAAAATAAGCCCATCCAAAGAGTAAGTTCCTCAAAACAGAAGATTCACTCAAACCTCTCATTAGAAAATCTTTATAGATATGTTGATTTGCAAAGCCTGTAATTGTGTGTATTTCAGTGTGTAGTGAGAGAAGCACAGTGCATGCATTTCAGAGCGTTCCACCTGGATGAAGTGCTGTACCCAAAGATCCTAAAATAAATACTGAAGTAAAAACCCCTTTTCCCCATAAACCGTGTTTTGGTTTTAATTTTAAGACCAGAGAAGGGCAACACCACTGATGAGCTCTGTTGTTTGACTTACATTCAGTCCTTCAGTTTTCGTGTTGCTTTTCTTCTGAGGTAACAACACCGTAGATCTCATTCTGCAACATCACATTTATTCTTTATGAAGGGCCATGGGGGAGTGTAATCAGATCACGTGCAATGGCCTTTTGCTTGAGAATTGATACCTTCAATGTCATCTGCATTGGAGAGATGGGTGAGGCAGGCTGCCAATCTGACAAAAACTGAGTACTTGTCCAGTCACCTGAGAGAGACAGACACAAATTCTGAGTTAAATATTTAGGCTAGGTAGTCTAAGCTAAACCTCTGCTTCTGTCTGGGATCTGAATAGGGCATGATATTGCCTTTTCAGTTTATGATCCACGTTGTATTTAACTTATCTGACTTGCTTTCAAAAGAATGCTCTTTATGCCAGATTTGTCCCTTTTCTGTTCTAATCCTTGGGTCATAGTGGAGGATATGCATCACCCTGGAGATGGCATCATTAGTTTCCACTCTGGGGTCGGGAAGAGGTTCATCAGCAGAAGGCACCAGATACTATTAAGCCTTCAGTTGTCATGGCTACATTCCTTCCGCCTCACTCGTGGAATTGCCTTGGGAGATTTAATGGAGAAGACACTGGAAATCTTGCTTTGCTGCAACTTCTTTTTAACAGATTGTGAGATCCCTGGGTTTCCCTTCCTTGGGAAGGATTTTCATCCTTTTTCCCATCTGAGTCAGTCCACAACAAGAGGCAAGGGATGAGACTTGGTTGAAAGAGCAACTGTGGAAAGAGAAGAGAAAATGAGTAAAAGACAGAAGAAGGTGGGTGAAAACAGAAATACATCACTAAAGAATAGTGGTGTAATGATGAGAATCAGGAAATAATGCAGGTTGCAGGAGAAAAAATGGGGAGCAGGTTGAGAGTAGAGCAAGAGATCAGAAAAGAAGTGAAAACTAGATCTACACTTCCCTTTCTGCCAGGCTGTAGCACATAAGATAGGTAAAAATTAGGATTTCAGTGTTGTATGGCAAAGAAGACCTCTTCTACAAAGATCTCTTCTCTAATGCTGCAGGGATTGGCTGCTGTTTGCCCATAGATTCCTCTCACCCACTGACAATCACATCTGAAAGACAAGGTGAGTTCCCTGCACTTTTGCTTGTTTAACCAAAGCCTATGAAGAAGACAGAGGAACCCTGGTGCCCTGAATGGCTTCAGACAGTCTGAGCCCCTGAGGCACTCACCAGGGTTAAGCACAGATGACAGGAGAGCATTCCTTCCAAGTGTGCTGTCCCCAAAGATGAGCACATTAAATGGTTTCATGCCTGTGGAGGAACTGGCTGCCTGGTATTGCTGTGCAGGAATCACAGAAGGAAAGCAAAACAACAGGCATTTGATGCAGAGGACCTAATGGGCCATATACTTATCACTTAGCCTAACCCAATATGTTGCGTTCCTACACCTTTATCAAAATGCTTGTGATGCATTTTGGGACTCAACAATGGAAAATGCTATGGGTGTTCTTATTCAGTGATAGGTTTTAAAACATACATTAATGCAATGTGGGTTACATTACTGTAATTCAGTAGTAATGTGTTTCAGATTCATCTCTTTGTAACATAGGACTTGGAATTCTTCATTTGGGGGCTATACAGTTCTGCAGAAAACATCTGTGGTTCTCATTTTCAAGCACTAGAGGAGATGTTATTGCTGCATTTATTGCGGGTGCTGGCCAAAGCTTAGACTTCTACCTGCCTGGAATAAGCTCTGGACTCTCTTTCCCTCCAGCAAAATCACTGAAAATATAGGAATCCTTAAACTAAAAGTTTAAGCCCAGTCAGTACAGATCATCTCCCAATCCTTGTCACTGGCTGACACCAACCTAATCACCCATAGCCTTTGCAAATTATTATCTTGGGTTAGGCACAATGAAGCCTTAAACAGGTTTTTCTGTTGTAAGACAAGCATTGTCCTTCTAAACATTGCTGTGGAAGAGGCAGGAATATGATGCACTGAAATGTTTTCAACAATTTTTTTTTGCAATTAATTTTTTGGGGGGGTTAAGGAAAGACCCTCCATGGTACATTTAACTCACCTTCACTCCATCACTGAACAGAAAGTGCCTCTGAATGTTCAGGATAAATAAAGAGAATGCAGGCCTATTTTTAGACTTAATTTCGTTGCTTGTTTCCTAGGCGTGTTTTGTGATTGAATGATCTTTTATTTATTTTTTATTAGGATATTAATTAACAGCCATTTATTTTTTTGAGATTCGTTTCCTCCTCAGACACAAACACTGTCTGCTCCCTTTTTCTCTTAATGTATGAACCATTTGCTACATGCTTGCAAAATGATATCAAGAGTAAATCTAGTCCTGATAAGCAACCTTGACAAGGAAATTACTTCGCATTCAGTGTTCATAGGAAGGGAGGGTGGGAGAAGAAGAGAGAGAAGGAAAGGGAAAGAAAGGATAAGATCTCAAATGAAGTCAGCACAATGTGCTCCTTTAGGATTGGTTCTAGAGCAGATAAGGTTTCTATTCCTCCGTAAAAAGGTCAAAGAGTCTCAGCATCAAAACTGTATTTACCAAAGTTTGCTGTCATTTGGTGAATTGATCACACATACAGTAAACAAACCTTGGTAAATATGAAATCAGATTAGCATTTTCAAGTTTCTCAAATGTAGCATTCTCTGTAAAATGGTTGGGCATTTTTCTTAGACATTTAAATCCTATGCAAATAGTTACAGCAAATATATGAATCAGAAAAATGCACTTTCAACTGCAGTGACCACTCCTTTCTGTATCTCCTTTTATTTGAAAATAGGCAAACACAGGACTGGGTTATTTCTATTTGCTTTTTCTGTTGAATGTTTTTAATGGTTTGTACTGACAGAGGAAAAAAAATGATGTTTAGTTAAAGTTGATACAACCCACAAGTGGACATGTCAAAACAAGCTATAGAAAGTTACTTTTGATGTGTTTTATTGAGATATCTATGGTACTTTCCAATTGCTTTATGCCAAAAAAGGTAGCTCTACTCAAAAATTATTTCTTTTGAAAACCACAAATACAACTTGCCAGCCTTTTAAATGTGCTCCAGTATATTTAAAGAGATCCTTCTTAAACTACCAATTGTCTACTGCTGGGGGAAAAAAAGGCAAGTAATACAATAAAATCATGTCAAAAATCTTTACATGAAGTACTTGATTTCATTCAGGTGATATTCGGTCACTGTTATTTGTATGTGTGCTTACATCTGGGTTTGTCTTCAGTAGCTGCATGTGCAGGAATTAAAAAGTAGCAGTGCAGAAGGGCAAGTTATTATCTCAGTGACTGCAAGTGCTCTGAGCCAAAACTACAGAATATTTGATGACACTCGGGTGTCCTTTCTATTTTAGGATTCTTCCTCTTACTGCAGAGAAGTAATCCAACCTGAAATTTTCCAGGATTTTCTGTTTCCTCCTGTTGTAATCAGACCTTAAAACTGCTAAACTGCTACTGATGGGGAAAAAAAACCACCAAAAATCTCAGCCTCTTTCCGTACACAGAGATATGGTTTTCCCCACCTTAAACATACATGGTTTGAGTTCAAAGGCTCAGCTTCCTGAGTGATAGTGAAGGTCTGTTGTTTAGCCAAAGGATCAAGAGGATACTGGGCTCTGAGATGTCAGAGAGCATGTCTAGGCAGGGGTGGGAGGTTTATCAGTGGAGGTGGGAGGGTTGGTAACCTTGATGCTTAATTACCCCATTTTATCCATGGCTGCTGTAACCACAGGGTGAGAAAAATGGAGGAAAAAAAGCTTAATAAAATGGCTTGTGACTTTTACAATGAGGAAGCTGGGTGCCTGTGCTTTCCCCTCTTGCAGGGGTGGAGAGCTCCTCTGCCAGGGCCCTGCCCTTTGAAGGAGCATGGCCAGCTAAGCCAGGAGCCTCAGGAGAGCTGCCCTTGCCCCGGGGTGCTGATGGATGGAGGAACACACACAGCCCTGCTTGGTAACACCAGGGACATCCATGGTAGGTGCCACCAGGCCCAGTGCAGAAACCAGAGGTGATGCCCAAGGAAGAGTCAGATACCCAGCCCTCCAGGAATATCCCCCAAAGCAGTGCAGGTACAAGCTCAGACTGAAAAAAAAAAGCTGCAAGGATGGGAGCTTTCATGGGAGGCTCAATAGCTCCTGAGATGCAGACTTGTTCAACCTGAAAGAACAACTCTTTCTGAAAAATGTGGATCTCAAAAAGCCCTTATGCTGCCCAGTATACTGCCTGAGTGACTGGGAGACACTTGGGCCTGTTCACCCTGCAAAAACTCATGGTTAAAGCTGGGCAAGAGGTTTGTGGTCACTCTTAGAGAAGGCATGCAAATATCAGCCTAGGAAGAGCTTCCCTAGTTTACTCAGTGCTGGGAGTCCTGGGCTGAAGCTCTAACTCTATCTCCCCAATATCACACTGTTAGGGTAGCTTTTCCATACCATACTTGTTCTCATTACCCCTGTCAGAGGGTGGCCCTCATTCCCAAGGCTGAATGGGTAGGTACACAGTGCTCTCTGACGTGAGAGGTAGAGTTCTTATGCTTCTGTATATGTCTATATGCATCCTTGCACAATGAGCTCTGCTTTAGAAAGAAGTACCTGAGATATAAAATCCATCATATTAGGGCAGGGTGGAGAAAAATGAGAAGAGGAAAAGTTGCAGATCACTTTAATTTGTACAAAATGTTTACCTGTGTTTTGATAGAGCTATTGTCGTAATATGTTGCAGTCTCTGGTAACTTACACAGCTTTTAATGCACTAGGATGCTGTGATTTTCACTGTTTTCATAGAATTATAAAATCATTTAAGTTGGAAAATACCCCTAAGAACATGGAATACAACCATTAATCCAGCACTACCAAGTTCACCAGTAATCCATGTCCTTAAGTGCCCCATCAACACGTCTTTGAAACACCTTCAGGAATGGTGACTTCCCTACTTCCCTCAGCAGCCTGTTCTGATGCTTCACAACACTTCCTGAGAAGAAATTTTTCCTAATATCCAAACTAAACCTTCCATGCTGCAGTCTGAGGCCATTTCCTCTTGTCCTGTGGCTTTTCACTTGGGACAAGAGATCAACCTGAGCCTGGCTACAACCTCCTTTCAGGTAGTTGTGGAGAATGATAAGGTCCTTTTTGAGCCTCCTTTTCTCCAGGCTAAACACACCCAGCTCCCTCAGCCATTCCTTATAAGACTTGTGTTCCAGATCCTGCACAACCTTCATGGTCCTTCTCTTTCTCCCACCCAACTTAATGCCATCCACAATCTGACTGAGGAATCCCCAGTCCAGATATAAATAATAAAGATGTTAAACAGGACTGGCACCAGTACTGAGCCCTGGGGCACACACTTGTGACCAGGCAGAGTTACAACGAGGGATGTAACTCCATTCCCCACCACCCCCTGGGCCTGCACATCCAGCCAGTTTTTATCCAGTGAACAGTGCACCAGTTCAAGCCATGACCAGCCAGGTTCTTTGGGAGAATGTTGTGGGAAATGGTGCCAAAGGCTTTACTGAAGTCTGTGTAGGGACATCCCCAGCCTTTCTCTCACCCACTAAGTGGGTCACACTGTCATGGAAGGAGATCAGGTTGGTCCAGCAGGACCTGCCTTTCACAAACCCATGTCAGCTGGACCTGGTCCTCTGCTTGTCCTGTACATGCTGTGTGTTGGCACTGAGGATGATGTGCTCAACAGCCTTCCCCAGCACCAAGGTCAGGCTTTCAGGCCAGTAGTTCCCTGGATCTTCCTTCCAGCTCTTTCTGTAGACAGGTGTCACATTTGCCACCCTTCAACATAAACTACCTCAGCTTTTTCCTCATCCTTCAACACTGTTTTCCTCACATCGAGTAAAGGATGGAGATTCTCCCCAGCCCTCCTTTTATCACTGATTTATTTATAGAAGTATTTTTTTAATTATCTTGTACAACAGTAGCTAGATGAAATTCTAGTTGGGCTGTATCCCTTTTAATTTTCTCCCTGCACAACCTCACAACATCCTCATAGTGTTCCTGAGTGGTCTGATCATTCTTACAAAGCTCATAAACTCCCTTTTTTATGTACCAAATTCCAGCCAAATGTCTCTGTTCAGCCAGGCCAGTCTTGTTCCTCACTGGCTCATGGGGTCATCCTACATTTCAGCACATGAGGTCATCCTGCTCTTGTACCTTTAAGATTTCCTTCTTGAAGAATGTCCAGCCTTCCTGGACCACTTTGCCTTTCAGGACTTCCTCCTGGAAGACGCTGTCAGCCAGGCACTTAAACAGGACAAAATCTGCCCTCTAGGAGTCCAAGATGGCAGTTCTGCTGACTCCTGCTCCTTACTTCTCCAAGAACCAAAACTCTATCGCTTCATGGCTGCTTTACTCTTCTATTATCTTCTTCGTGTTTTGTCTTTTGATAGATGTTGATGGCTTTCCCCTTTTTTGTGCTTCTGAGCCTCTCCAAACATAAATCTGATGGTATAGAAGACATAAAATGATAAGACTAAGAACAGTTTTCCTTTTTATACAAGAATTCATTAAAATACATTTTCATTAAATCGTAAGGTGCGTGTTTCTAATTTTGCTATGGCAAACAAAGAGTGTGTTGACATTATTATAAAAATGTGTTCATGAAGAAGGTTATGGTGGGTTGTACTGTAAAGGTGGCATCAGAAGAATCCAGACACCTTAGGAAGAAAGAATTTAAGCTTTGATAAATTCATCTGTATATGGCATGACTACTAAAGCCGACCAAAATAGCCTCAAATACATTTTTAAATAAGAATGCCTGTACCTTTATCTCTGTATCTAAGCAAAAAGTTTTGCAAAGAACTAACAGAGTAGTATTTCCTGCAGTGAGTTATGCCTGTTGACCTCTCTGAGTAAGGACTTTGTTCAGTATTGGGTGTTAGCAGGATTGGGCCTAATCTGGCTCCTCATGGTAGCAAAGCATGCTTGCTGCAAGCCACTAGCTGCCAAAAATGAGCAACTGCCAGCATCTGGGTGAGGTTTGGCTCTCCTGTGCAACAAGGAATTCAGAGGACATTGCTATTTTTTGATAGTGGAAGGAACCAGATCAGGTTTTAACTTGACTGCAAATTAAGAGCTCACTGGGCATAAGAAGAATACTCTTGCACAGAGCAACTAGGCTGAGCAAGAAGAAGTGTGTGTGTCTGATCTTGCAAGGAGCCTATTAATGGAGTCATTAAAAAAGGTCCTGTTCTGCCATTGGTGGACGCATTGCCCATGACTCACATGTGGTTCTCTGCCCACAGCCAGCTTACCTTGTGAGCTTGACTTCTGTGCAAGTGTTTTGCTTCCATTAAAAATCAGCCTGTTTGCCCAGTTACTCTGGCTGTCTGCAGTCACCCCTGGCCAACCCGCATGGATTTGGGATATCCAGGGGATAATTTGCTCCCATCTCTGCTGCTGTGCAATCTCACAGCCGGCGAAGTAGGGAGATCCAGCTGTTAAAGCCAGCTGTTGAAAACCACCTCTGATGCCTCCAGATCCCTGCGATATTGACTCCTTTTCTGGGAGTCATGCCACAGGGCTTGGCTCAGCCAGCGTTTCCTCCTTCTTGCCTGTTTTCTCCAGCTCGGTGCTGGAAATCCCCACTCAGTTCCCCTCTCCCCCAGCCTGTGCCCCCAGGGCCAGCGTGCACCCATCTGCCCTGGGTGATCCCTTCCATCCCGCGCTGCTCTCAGCGTGTCCCACACTCCCTGAGCACAGGAGGCTGCAGGCTCGTGGCTGTTTGCTCTGTGCATGTGTACTTGTGTTTGTGGAGGGCTGATCCATCCCTCAGAAGGAAGCGTGGGAGAACGTGGCTGGCCAGGAGCTTCAGTGACTTGGATTTCATCAAACGTGGAAGCCTTAATTCTTGTTTTCTTGCCCACTTCCACCTGTTTTGTTCACTGGATGATTTTCTGGGCAGTGAGAAGGTCAGAGGCCCTCTCTTAATTAAATGTCTTCATGCATGTCCATTTGTTATAGACATACAACCTCTTTTAATAAAAATTGTTCCTGATACTTCAGCATGACCAACATAAAATGCTGAGAATCTGTGAGGCTATCAATAAACTGTAAGACTTAAATGTAACAAGAATCCATTCAGGTAATTTTATTTGTTGAATAGTTGCAAAGTGTGTGAAATAGATTCTGATCACGTGTCACATCTCAATCCTGAAGTCTTAAGGGATAAAGACTTTTATAGAAAGAGAAAATAGTTATTTTGGAACTAACTACTGATACCAACAGAGTAAGGTTTTAGAAAGTCACCAGTGACTATGAGACACAAACCAAAAAACTAAATATGGGGGATTCTGAAATGTGGTAGCAAAGCTTCCAAGTAAGTTCAATGAGAAGAACAGGTTCTTTATTTGATGAATCTTTTCTATCTTAAGACAAGAACTGACAAAATTGATAAATTTTTTTCCTTATACATACTTAAAATATTTACTATTTGTCTAAAGCGTGATAATTTTATTTTGACTATTAGATTTTTAAACTCTCAGTAAAAAGGAAAAAACCCTAAAGCAAACTTAACCTAGAAAAAAGTCAAGTCAAACTTTTAAAATACAGACAAAAATTTGTTTGATGGAAAATGCCTTTGATCAAAAATGTTTAGGGAAGTTTTGTTCCACCTGGTAGACAAGTAAAGCAGACATGTATTTGTTATTCCTCTTATGCTTCACATGTCAGACTAGGCCCTATTGTTGTCTATATAAGGCGTAAGCACACCTGTATATGTAAAGTGCAGGGCAGAGAAGTATTTGTGAAATGCTGCTGGTGATTGGGAATATGCAGAATGGATTGGATATATGCAGAATAATGATCATTGTAATAATCTCCATATACTCATGACTGCATTGATTTTATTAAACATTCTTACTAGTTTCCCAATCAATTTTCAAAGAGTCAAAGATAAGAACTGAGAAAATATGAGCTGTCTGTCTACATCTGCCTTAGAAGCCATCTCGCGTTTGCTTTTCAGGACCCATTGTGAGAGAAAAATTGTCACTACATTTTACATTTTTATAAGTTTTAAGCCTATCTGCCATGTGCAGAAGACAAAAAGCCTGTGCATCTTTACCCTTCCTGAGGGTTATAGTGTGCAAAGAAAGCCAGCAGCATGGGCATGAACCTCAGTGCTCTCAAATACGATTGTCTAAGAGCTGATTAGGTGTGGGAGGCTGCAGACATGCTCTGCTGCAAGAGTCACTTTCCTCCAAAAGCCTCCCTTCTGATAATACGCTGCGTCTGATGGAAAAGGAGATCTTAAAATGGTCTGCTTAACAAAATATGAGAAAAAAATTGTGAGCATTTCCTTACCTTTGCTTAAAACTGGGAATTACACAAGAGGGATGAAATTGAAGGGCAGAGAAAGGTCACAATGTGTCCACCATCATTTTACATGCAGGGGAGTGAGAGATGGGAGAGGATCAGGGACATACAGGGTTGTCGGCTACACCTGGCCCAAAGGGATTGCAAAAATGGGGAAAATAGTTTATAGGGTCAGCCAACAGACTGCTGGCCACCTCTAGTGGTCACAGGTAATCCATACTTTCTAGAAACATGGTCTTGATATGTCTGAAGACATTTGGCACTGGCTTACTCTCTGAAATCTGGGAAAGATCCAAAGTGCCTTTCTCGGGGAGGCATTAGCAGTGCTTGTTCCCAGCCAGGATAGCCCTGTGCTTTGGTTTCTCCTCAGTCAAGAGCAGAAACAGTCATTAAAGTTACAGCACTCATGAGTTTGATGGGAATAAGAGTGAACTCTTGAGCAAGCCAGAGAAGTGTACCATTTCCACCGTCTACATTGCTCTCAGTCAGAGCACTGCAAACTGCCTGCAGTATGGAAATGGCAAGGTGGACAGACATCTGGAGACATGTTCAATAAAGGAAAGCATTAATTTAAGAGATTCTGCCAGAGTGCATCAACAAGACTGACTGCACTTAAAAGGAAAAAAAAAAAAAAAGAAAGGGGGGAAAAAGAAAGGCAAAAAGATAAAGACTCCATTCCCAGTCGATGGAAAAGTAGGATGGTCTGAAAGGAATTGTCAACTTTGGTGAGAAAAAGAGCTTCACACAAGAAAAATGTAACTTTAAAATACACAACCACATGATATCGGGTATGCTTAATGGAGGGAAGGACTATATTAATCTGTTTGAATTGCTAATTGGGGATTTAGTTGGCTAGATTGGGGGTTATAAGATTAAGGCTTTTATTCTGTGTTTTTGTTCTTTTCCAAAGGTAGGAATCCTCTATAGATCCCTGCTCTTGGGAATCTAATGCCCTCAAATGCACAACTCGGCAGCCGACGAGCAAGCTGATCAAGCATTCCTTGCAGATACTTAATGGGTACATTCTGTATCTCCCTCTGCATCTTTCTGTCTGCCTATCTTTTTTTTTTTTTTTTCCCTTAGCACACTTGGAGGAAGGTAAGCAAACAAAACAAATTGAAAGAACTACCTCTTCCCTTCACGTTTATAGTTGCTTTTCCAGAAGTCATTTCCATTTATGGAAATAGCTCTCTAAATTTCTCCTGTTTGCAGGGTTAGCTTCCCCGTTTTGTTCCAAGTTGCTTCAGCTGAATAGGACAAAATGGGAAGAGACTTCAGGACAGCTGTACACCAAAACACACTGGACTCCTTGGAGGATGAGGCAGTTTCATGCAAGGCAAGTCTGATACTTCCTCACTTTCTTGGACACAGATATCAAAGTTCACTGGAGAAAATAGTTTACATTACCCTCCAGAATTACAAGTCTGCACCACAGTTGTTGCAGTACAATAACTGAAATAATAACAATAAGGGTGTGAAACAAATGAGAGCTTTTATTGTTTAAGACAGCAAGGGGCAGTTTTTTATTGTGAGGTTCCTTATTTTTGTGCCAAGGGAAGCTGAGGTTGAGGTTCTGTCATTTGCACAGCTTCCAGTGGAGAACTGGGACATTTTGAAATCATTGATTCAGTCTCTAAAAAGACAAATACAGTAAAAAAGTATTATGTAGTAAAACAACTACAGAAGTTCTAAGCCCTAAAGTATACACAGAAATGCTGTTTAAAAATCTTGTTGCAATAATTACCTGTATTTCCCCAAAAGTAAGGGCAACATAGCTTCATATCTCCCAATTTTTTTTTGGAGCAGAAAAGTCAGAAGAGACTTTTTTTTTCCTCAAGGAAAACAATGGTAAATTCTGTGTTAGGGGAAAATGTGGTAATTGTCCCCATCCAAAAGGTGACAAAAATTTCTTCATCTACTTTCTTATTTACTCTTGCAGGGAGTTTCTGCATTGGGTACAAGTAACTGCAAAGCTCATTTGTATCTTGCTGCTTGTGTACTTCAACTCCCCAGAGGCTGCAAGTGTTTAGAAAAACTGTGACCATACTTATATTGGCAGAGTACTGCCAACTCCCGAATTGCCCCTTTACACCCATTTTTCACCTGTAAGAGTGGCTATTTATGGTGCAACTGTAATGATGACCTGGATTTAAGATGTTAACAAAGCTGGATCTCACATTTTTCCTATGGGGTCCAAAATTTTTATTCTCTCATGTGTGGGCATATTTCTACTCTGACAGAAGCCTTAATGAAGGTAAAAAAAAAGACCAGAAATGCTCAGGGATGCACCAGCTTTGATAGTAGATCAGGGACCCAGCAGGCCATGGCAACCTGCCCACTTTTAATGGGATGAATCTCATAGGAAATTTTGCGTAAAATTCATTGTCAAAACCGTGCCAAGTCAGATCCTTCAGTTATAACAGAAGAATCAAAATATGGCTCTGCAGGAAGCTGAAGGCATCATAGATGCTGCTGCTGTGTGGCTGGAAGTACCACATGATGTGGTGAGGAGCTGAGAGGGTATATTTTAGAAATTATTGTTAAAAATTCTGTGCATGATAAAACAGTGGAGAGAAGTTGAGAAAGTTTGGGGCACAATGACTAGGAAATAGATGAAGCCAATAAAAAGTTTCAGAGCTGGGAGCAGCACAGGAGCCCTTTCCTGGGTGAGAGAGGGTTTGAATTCTGTTTGCTCCTCAGGATTTTTGGAGTTAGAGGCTCTAGTAAGTTGTAGTGCAGGTGACCTCCTTTTGCAGCATGCTTTGGCTCTTGAGCAGGCCCACCTTGTTGGGATGGAGCTTCTTGAACACTGAAAGAGGAACTGTGGCACTTCTACTCAGCCAAGTGAGCTGTGCTGGGGAGAATCAAATTGCTGCTCCTGGAAGACACTTGTCTTCACTGATCCAAATTTTAAAGCGTCTTATAGAATTCACTCATCACCGTACATCTGTCCCCTTGTCAGATGGGCTTGATCAGTATTACTCGGTTCCTTTGTAGAGATTTAAAAGCTTCCCATTCTTCCTTTGAAATGTGGGAATAAATCGCATATTGGGTTTTGCAAAGTGAGTGAACGGCCCCTTTCAACTAGTCAGCAAAAAGTTTCAATAGAGGAATTAAGGCCGAGGGAGAAGGAAATGTGATTCTGGGCTTAAAAGTTGTTTTTGGTGCAGACTTCTAGAAACCTAGTGCATACATTCATTGTGTGAGTAATAATGGAAAAGAAATGTCTTAAACAAATACCTTTTGTAGGATAAGTTTAATGCCACAATCATATTACTTGGATTGACTGCAGAAATGGGAATGCAAATGATAAACCTTTCCCAACAACACTAATCTGAGAGGAGCTCTCTGGAAAGAATAGCTTCTGAAATATTGTACACAATGAAATATTGTGTCTTTCCCTACCCCCAAGGTTGAGGTCTTCTTCCCCTCTTCAGGCGAGTGGCACTAGTCGGATTACGGTGCAATCATAACAACTAAAGATGGAAAAAGCTATTGAGCCATTTAATCTCTTCCCCTGCCAGTAGAGGATTACTCCTGAAGCATGTTCTTCAATACTTTGCCCAATGCTGGGTGACTGGAGCAATAGGTTTCCATAATTTTTTAGGGAGATTATCTTTTAGATAAGACCTTAATGACCTGTGTCCTAACTACTCTGCACAAATCCTCCGAGCTGGATTCCTCAAAGTTAGGCTTAAATACAGCTGTGTGCATGCATTTGCCTGTATTTGTTCTTAAAATCAAGCTTAGGGCTGTCACAGTGATTTTGATTGAAGTTGTTAACAGCTCTATGGTCAGAACTCCCTCCACTCTCACAACTGTGCTACACGTAAAGTAACTATTTGGCCATATGGTTTCAATCCATGTGTAAGTACACATTGGTGGTTCTTCTGCAAGTTTTAAATTTAGTAAAGAAAATTAAGGATATTTAAAAATCCAATCATTTATTAATGGATAGTTTGACTAAATTTTTCTCTTCAGTTCACATGGTGTGATTTGCTCTTTTGAAGAGCTGCAGATAAATTTGGGCTTATTTACTGATTTATTCATTGCTTTTTTATTATTCAGTCTATGTGGTCATATTTCTCTGTATTAAGAGTTGTTTTGTTATTTTGCCAGGGACTCACATTTTGCTTACCAAATTACAATTGTGAAGTTACTGTTATTTTTAAATATAAAGCTTGGTAACATTTTGTTTTCCTATTCCTTTACTGCATTTCCTCCTGTTGTGCATATAATCTTGTATGTGCAGGAATACCTGTAGGGACATCAATTTTCTAACTTCTCTACTGTATTTTAAAGCAAATACCCCGAGAAATCCAATTCTGCAGGCATTAGAAACTTGCTTTACTTTAAACAGGAAGAGAATAACAACATAAGCAATATAACATACAATGTAATAATGATTCCTTTCTCCCCTAGTGAAGAGAGGTCAGTTCTTCCTCCCTTCCTCAGGCAATGGAGCAGTCAGATTATTAGCAAATTCTAATAATGGAAACAGGGGGAAAAATGTTAATTTCGGTATGAACTGTCATGTATTTAAGCTTTAGACATGTAGGATCAAGATGTAAATTGATACTATACTGTTGAAGATTTGATGAAAGGAAAAGGTGTTAGGTACTCAGATTTAACAGGAATCTTTTTCATGTTCTTTATGATTTTGCATCTGGATTTCTGTTTATTTATTAGAAAAGAAGACCGGCCTTTTTTGTTTCTATAATAGAAATTATATTTAAAGGAGGATTAGATTGTGCAAACAGTTTCAGACAGACACCCTGCCAGAGAAGAAGGTCATATAGGATCACAGGAGAAGCATGTCAACAAACTGTGATGGTCTTGCATGTTGAGTGGCCAGAGATCTTTAAGATGGAGCAAAAAGGATGAAAATTCAAAGTCAGTGACAAGTTGATCAGAAAAATTATTTCCCTTTTTTTCTGAATGAGAATAGAAAAATATATGTAAGGATGAAAATAATTACAAATAATCTCTACTCCTTCATTAAGGTGTCTGTGTTTGTCCATTCTGATTCTGGCTCATTAGTTTGTTTCTTTGACATTGCAGAACATTCATGAGCTTTATCTGGTAATTCAATTATGTAAAAATTTTCTCCTGAGGCTTCAACAAAGTTTTGTCCTTAAATTGATGAAAAAAATAAACAATTTTCCATCACTAAACATCCATCTATCTAATATGAACTTGACTGCTAAAAAGAAGTCTAAGGTGTTGCTGTGCGATGGCACAGAAATTTTGGGTAGCTGAGGTGTTCACGATGTCAGATGTGGCAATTTTCTAACACTGAAAAGAGTATCAGGAAGGCGAGTGCCAGCAATAGGCAGGACTGATTGATTTCATTACATGCTGCTAAGGCAGGCTGAGCACTTGTGTGCAGAAGCTTGACATGCAGCAGTAAACAAGTGGGAGCTCTCTTTGGCCCGGAGGGCAGCTGGCATGGCCTGGTCTGGCTCAAAACCACGCGGCTTAATTTTCATCATCCCCCAGAAGAGAGCTTCATCCCCTGCTGCTTATTGGCAGTGGTCCTCAATCTGCACCAACCCTGAGCCGTGCCCAGAACTTGTCAGGGAAAAATGAGACGCTTGGCAGAGGTCAAAACTGTGCCAGGCACTCGCCAGCAGTGTCCCAGAGACTGGGGGATGGCTGGCTGGAGCATCTCCCCTGGTTCTGTTTCCCTTTCCAAAACAGGCTGCAGTCCTGACTGCCCAGCCTCATATTAAGCTGCACATGCACGCTTTTATTGATTGCAAAACTATAAAAAAATAAATAATTTTCTTTTTTTTTTTTTTTTTTTTTAAGCGGTGACAACTTTAGAGGTATTCCTGACATAAGCTACCAGATGGCAGGCGAAGGACTGGGATAGTGGAGAGAGCAAGCAAAGTGTATAAATGATGCAAGAGATGCTTTGCTTAGGATATATAAATAGAAGGAGAAATTCAATGAAAAACACATTAAAGCAAAAAAACCCTGGACCTAGTTTCTCTATTCCTAAATTGTATCTTCCAAGAGAAAATGTTCCCAAGAATGTTAATACTTTTTCTCAAATCTTCTGAAAATACTTAGCAGGTCTGATTAAGTCAAGGATAAATTTAGTTATCCCCATAGCTGGTTTGATCTCAATTGCATTTTTGATTACTTGGTTGTAATTGCCATTTTTATTTTATTGTATCTCTAATAGGTGCAAAGTTTCTTTTAATTTAGTGGTATGTAACTTACCTTGCAGTGTGTTTTGGTTCTAAGCAATTTCAGTCTTAAGCATACTTAATTCCCTTCTGAGATCCTCCATCACTAACAACACAAGATCAAATAACCAACTAATTAAAATTTATGTCCATCTTCTATTGAAGTCATCATTCATATCCCCTTGAGTAGGTGATTTCTCACTGTGTGATCCCACAGGAATATTTTTATGTCTACAGTAATATGTGAATGTGGAAATGTGGAGTTTATTCTGTTTCATTCCTGTGTAAATGGAAAAGGTTTCCATTAAAGGATATTATTTTTTCCCATTTTCAGATATACAGTGCGAAGATGTAGCTAAATTTGCCTTGCTTCAAGGAAACAGTGTAAAGTTATATATATATAATTTTCTCATTAAAATGCACATCAGATAAAATAAATTTCATCTTTCAAAAGCTACCTTTTTGCTGTTATTCCCTTGTAGGCACAACTGTTTCCCTGGGAATAGGGGTGCAAACCCCTTCTGAGCTGTCAGTATCACTCTGAACATGTTATTTGGGGTGTTGGGTGAATCTCTTCTGTGGGTGAAAAATGGCCTCAGCTTGTACCTAATGACAGCTTTACCTCCCCAGATATGTTTATATTTGCAAAGGGAGCAAGGCTGGAGCTCAGGTTCCAAGAAGTGGATCCCGTTTATCCAGACTGTTTCATTGCACATTGACAGCCCACTGGACGTGTCCCAGTGCCCACCAGGGAATGGCATGTGCCCATGGCTGTTCTCAAGAAGCAGGACAAGTGAGACTGCAAATTTCCTGACTGCCTTCACCTCACACAGTACTCCAGCACTGTCCCAGGAATATATATACCAGGAATATATATGTATACCCTTAAATGCATACTCGTGTGTCATCATGTGATGCAAACAATTCTTACCAAAGGCCTCATGCTATGAAAACACCTCTCTGGTGGGCAGTGACACAGCTCTCACAGTATTTCAAACTCATGAGACTACAGAAGAAGACACAAAGGTAGTTCTGCCTTAATGTCTCCATTGGCAGCACAATATGGTCCAGAAGAAACCCAGGACCAAGTACTGTGCAACGTGGATTTGACCAGGCCATTTGGCCTCAGATCTGCTTTATTTAGCATGAATTTCAACACTTCTTTAGCCATACAGACAGAGGTTGAAACAACATTTACTAGCTCTGCTTTCCACATGAGGGCAAGGAGAGGGAATGGCCCTTCCTCTCTGCAGCACACTCACTGCATCCCTGCTCTCCTTTCAGCCAGGTTGGAGCAGCTGCCTGGGAGCAGCTCTGCAAATGCACAGCCCTCAGAATGGACCTCTAAGTGGAAAACCACAGTGCTGCAGAGCAGCCTCCTGTCAGCCAGAAATGCTGATTACCAAGGAAAGAAATTAGAACAGGATTTGGACCAAAATGAATGTCCAAGAAAACAGTTGTGCATGCAAAATGGTTAAGATAAAGCAAAGGGCATCGTGGCTTCCTGATAAACTGCGTTCTCCTTAGTTTTTTTGAGCTAAAATTAAAAGTCTGATGATGTTTTCATCACTGTTATTTATGCCACTCTGTGGCTTATTTAATTTTATGTAGATGGTTGCAATGATTTTTATGCATCATTTCTACTGAGTCAGGTCCACTTTTGAGCACATCCGGTTGGCGTGAAGTTTTTCCAACCAGGACAATTCCCAAGTACACGCTGTCCTCAGTTCCAACAAAATAATTAAAAGATACTGTGGGACTGTTTGCTTTAGCAGTGCTTGATATGACAGGCAGGTACACCCAGCCATCCTGGGCAGAGACAGGGCAGCTCACAGCAGGGCACCGATGGAGCATCCACATGTCTGGGACAAGGAGGTCCCACAGCTCCACGGCTGCCTGTGGGCGTGGGGTGGGAAGGAGCGGTGGTGGGCTTGGCTGCTCAGGACTGCACCCCATGCCCGCATGAGGAGTGCGAAGGAGGAGTAGAATCCCTCCTGCTCAGGAGCTTTCACACTTGACCTGGCAAAGCCCTTGGAGCTGAAAGAGAGAGAAGAGTGGCTTTACCAGAGGTCTTGCATCAGAGCAGTGGAGAAATTAAATACCATACTCTGGGGTCCCACTGCCACGAGCTGGTTTCCTCCATTGCTTTTGAACTGAGAGGAGGTGAAAATGTGCTGTACCTGCACATGGATGTGCTCTCACTCACTGCTGTCTTTTGGGTCTCAGACCAGACCACTGCTCAGATTTCTGGGCAGCAGGGAAAGGACCTGCAGACCAGATTATGTGTAGGAACAGACTCCAGCACTGCTTGTCCCCATCACAGGCAGATTTAGCCAATTATAAAGGAACAGCACAGGGCTCGAAGCTCCTCTGACTCCACAGGTTTCCAGTCCTGGCATTCCCAGCACCAACAGCAGAGAAAAATTTGTGAGGATCCTGATCTGTGAGCGGTTTAGAAATAAACTTACCCTGATGGTTGCTAGACATCTTCTTCCCAAGCACACCAGTTCTGTTCAGAAATTACTGTGGGATTGATGGAATTTCGGCGGGAGGATATGGTTGAATGCTTCTAAAACAAGAGAGAGGACGAGAAATACCACGTAGTGGTTCTAGGGACATATTTCTCCTCCAGCCTCCTGTGTGGGGCCATAATTAGAGATCTGATTTACCATTATTCCATGATTTATTTCTTTTAGTTCTTGCTTCCACCGAGTCTAATAGATTTCTCATGTTATTAGATAACCCTCTCTGTGAGCTGTTGTATAGATAATGGTTTCATGCCACAGACCCAGAGCTTTAATTTTCACGAGTGCACTTAAAAATAACAATCAGGCAATGAGTTATTAGTCAAGTTATTACTCTCAATTGTGCCACCATTAAATAGTTGGGTGGCTTTCTTGGCTACAGGAGCTATTGGCTGAGTGTCCTCTCAGTCTCCCAGATGGGGATGGAGCCTGGTGACTTTTTCATTGTCCCTTCAGAGGGGCTCACAGCACCTGGCTGTTGGTGCTTGTCATGTCCAAGGCTCAAGATTAGCACATAAGTCAATGCTTACACCCTGTAAATTACAGTGGAATTAAAGCAGATGCTTTTTAAAGTAGAAATATATTTGAATACTTGGCCCAATTTAAAAAAAAAAAAAGAGTGTTTTTTATGGCATTTTTGCTGGTGAGCTGTGGATCCTGTTCTTCAACCACTGCAGGTCCGCAGAAGAGCCACTCCCAGCTATTGGCATGGGCTTTTCCATTTGGAAATTGTATATCGGGTTACCTGGGCTTTGGGAGTCTGATCATATCAGAGCCAGAGTCCACTGTGAAGTGAAGGGCATTTGATGCGTAATGGATGTCGTTTGGCTTCGGAGCGAATCAGCCTCCTAAGCTTTTATTGCATCCCACAACGTGAAAGTGGAGAAGTCCGAGTTTTATTTAGCTCCATAAAATATTAAACCTCAACAGTGATGGAGTTGATAAAAATCTGTATTTTGTAAAAAGCTTTTGTTTCAAGGCTATCCTTTTTATGATTAGCCTGTACATTCTCAGAAGGAAAAAATAAAATAAAAGCAATATCTATTATTACCAGCAAATGATCCAATAAGTGTCTTGGGTATTTCTGCCAAACTTCTGTGCAGGTTCCTAATGAGGGAGATATTAAGTTAAAATCAATGTGGGAGTAGTTCTTGTAGACCAGAGGAAAGTGTGTCATTATTTTTACTGGCCAAATATAGTATCATCATCCATTAACTCCCTAGCTGAAAAATATCCTGTATCTCACTGGGATGCTGATCAAGTCATGTTCTTGTATATGATTTCTCTTAAGACATGCCTAGCATGTATTTCAGCAGGAAGATTTACGGCAGGAGAATCTCAAAGAGCTGGGAAATTTTGTGTAGCTACATTTTACCTGTATTCTACAAATCTACAAAAATAAAAAGGAAAAAAGCCGTGACATAAAAAACTGCTTGCTGTAGGCTACAGGAAGTAATTTTATCCAAACAGACCATCATAAAACTTTGAAACTTAAACTAGCAAGTTTGCAAGAAACATAACAAATCTCGAAGTACAAGAAACAAATAGTCATGAGGAAATTCAAGATCTGATGTTTGAGTTCAAGTCAAAACTATGAAGACGCGATATAATCCATGACACAAATGTTTTTAAGGAGCTGTTGTTCTAAATAGAGACAGGTAATTTTTGTCACTCTATATAAAAGGTACAGTTTTGGGTTTTCTTGAATAGTTTTTTTTGAAACTATTGATGGATTTTGGTTAACAAATTGAATAATTCTGGCTGACAAAAAAATACCCAAGAGCATGGTTCAGTTCTGCATTAAATAAAAATTCATTATGGGTATTGCTTATGCTCTTAAGGAAGAATTTTTAAAAATTGCTCAGGAAATGTATAACAAATCAGTCCTTTCTCTCTTCTAGAATAATGCCATGGCCTTTGGTTTTATGTTTCTAGTTTTACCACACAACTGAAACACCCAGTTCTGTACTTACATCAAAAAGATGTAAAGAAGCAGAAATGCTGTTGAAGAATTAATTTCATTGAACACCATTAAAAGAAGATATCTCAAATCTAAAGTTTTGTCTCACTTTGTATAGGAGGAATCTCTGAGAGGCCAAAGATTTAGAATCTTATGCAAGAGAGAGAGCATATGATATCTAACTTGTTTTGTATTTTCTGATATTGTGATCACCCCTACTGTGGCCGTCTCAGGGAAAACAGTAGAATGTGCTTCAGGAACACTTGATTTGACAAAAGCAAAATGCAGCTATTTGGAAAGGCCCTGACCAGCTGTAAGGGAAGAGAATTTGAAGGATGTGCTGGGTGAGGGTGCATGGGAGCAGTCCCTCTGTGGAGCCACATGCAGCTGTGGGCACACAGAGCACCAGGCACTGCCTGTGGAAGGTGTCAAACCCCAGACACCTCTCTGCCCTCCCACAAGCTACTCAGGGGTGTCTCAGACCCAAGGGTCTGTCCTGGAGGGAACTCCCCGCATCTGACAGTGGCCATGCCACCAGGTTTTGCAGCAGCTCCTGAGGGTTGCTGCCAGTAAAGTCTTCCAGACCCCCCAGGGAAGGGAGCCTGGGTGTGTGCAGGGCAGCCCTTTACAGTAATAGCAATCCCCACTCTCGTTAACCCTCTCGTTTGATAATGATCCACTAATGGAGAGAATTAAAGTTGGCAGCCTTTGCCTTGCAGCTGTTCTCCACTCCCTCCCGATGAAGACAGGCTTTGGGGAGCCAGTCTGCCATCAGATGCTCCTTCCCTTAGGCTCTGCCTCCTCCTCGCATCACAGAATCCGAGCCCCGTGGCTGTCTGCGGGGCTGAGGCACCCAAATGGCTGCATTTATCTATTTCAGTGTTGTTAGAAGTCAGGCAGGCTAATTTTTAAGCTTGGATGTCTCAGAGTTTCTGCCAGAAAATAAGGACTATGCTGTGAACTTTACATTGCCTGCTACCAGAATTGCTTGAATTTCTGTTAAGTCTTTGTCATTTCTTTTTTTTTTCTTTACTGGTTACATGACTTTTCGAAAAGTCCTTTCAGTCCTATTATAACATTATAAATCACCTGCTGAACGATTTGGATTCAAGGTGGTTGATTCCTCACAATTTCTGCAAGATCAAAGGTATGGCTGTCCTCCAAAACTGTGATGCTTCACATCAAAGTTCACAATGAAAACTATCTCAATTTTCCTCTTCAGCATTTGGATTTGACTTTATGACAATAACATTTTAACTGGCATGTTCAGCCTTCATTTGCAAGAGGACAGGGCTGTGCAGGTTAGCATGGCAAAGGCAAAATCAAATGGAGCAACCCTGATTTCAAACCTTCTGTTCCTTGAATTTGTGAGCTTGTTTGGAAAAGCGAATGTCTTTAGCACTGCTGTAAATATCCCTTTGGTAAATGCCCTGAGTATCTTTCAATCCATGCTGATCCTTGTAATCACAGCCACATTGTTCTGGTTGTGTCATTGAAAATGCTCTTGACAGAACAAATGATGATCACCTGTGCTGGAGTTTGTAAAAAGCCTAAGATCAAATCTGTTATTTCATCGAGAAAAAACAACATTCAGTTCATTTCTTTTTCTCTTTCATGTGCAATGCTTTTCACTGTTTTTTCACTGGCTTTTTTTTATTCTTTTTCTCCATGAGCTTCACAAAACAAATAACTGGTGGGAAGTTCATAAAGGAATTGCTTTTACTTGCTTCAGGTGCTGACGGCCTGGTGTGGCTTGTTATGTTGGGGTTATCTTCTTAAAACAGAAAAATATATAGGGTTTAGAGACCGGACTCTGCTTGAAAGTAAGAGTTCTGCAGATGTGCAATGGCTGATATTCCTGTACCTATCCTTGCAGATAGGTAGACAGCAGAACTAGACTTTAAAGTGTCTGAAGCTGGTATATTCAGAGAATATCAGTCATAAATACTTTTATGTCTGACTCATTTAAGCTAGAGTTGTAACTTTCACATCGCCACGTGCCTTTATATTATTGAAGTTTAAAGGAATTCCTTTCGAAGCCTAATGTTTGGCTCATGATGAAAGAAAATCAAACAGCTTATTTGGAGTTACGTTAAATAATTACACATGTAACCCTTTAAATGCTAGATATGCAAATAAAGGGCTATATGGTGACTTGCTTAGCAAAAACTTAAGGCCAAAATGTCTTTCCCTGTCTTTCCCCCCTCCCCTATCCCATTCCTGTTTCTTCTGAAGTTTTCTGAAACAGAAGTTACCCCTAGCAAAAATGGTATGATTAGGTAAAATAGAGTTTAATTCCTGAAAAAAAAAAAGGGTTCATAGAAAAGGAGTCAGTTCTGTACCCAAGGTTATTGTTGACATCATTGGAAATTTGACTGAGTTGAAGATTCTCAGGATTATTCCCTGTTTCTCATGGTACTTGCTGTGACCCCCAGTACTATAAGCTTTTCCAGGTGGGAAAAGGTACATCTGAGTCACAGATATCCCTGCACTGGTAAATGCTCACAGATCCTGGAAGGCAATAGCTGCTGTTTGCCTCACTAAAATGGGACCATGGGAGATTTCTGGAGGCACCACGAAGCCACGATGCTGAGCCTGGACAGGGAGATTTGTATCCCAGAAAAACAAATATGAATTCAGCAGCTACTCTCAACCTATCTTAGACCTTCCTTAGCTGCCCTAGCTGATGCTCTTTCACACTTTTGCATAGAAAAAGGAGCTAAAAACCTAAATCCTGCAAAGGATCTAGTCCCAGCTGAGTCACCCAAGGTAATTTAGGAATTCCTTGGATTTATGCCCTCTGCTCCAACACATCATAAGGTTAATACACAGGATTATCTGTTTAGGATCTGTCATTTCACTCAAACTATTAAAAAAGATTCACAATAGAGAGGGACGCATTTCCAAAATATTATGAAATCTCTTTTAGAAGATCTTGTTTGCATGGTAACTTTTTATTAACTTAATTGCTGTATGCAACTAAAGAGACTCAGAAAAATTGCCTATTTTCATGGGCTCAAGTATTTCAAGGAGAACACTGGGCTTCATTGTATTAGAGCATTTTTGGCTTCTTCATTGCTCTGAGCCACGACAATTTATTGTCAAAATATGTGAGCAAGTATCATAAAGCCTGGAATAAGGAGCAAAATTTTCTCTAATCTCAGAGAAGATTGAATTCAAAATCTGAGCTCTGATTCAGATCAGGTGTTTTTGTTTGCTAGTTAGTTAGTTTGTTGGTTTATATATTTTTCTTTCTGTTTATTTGATCCAAAATAGACAGCCCCTACAAATTTTGGGGTTTTTTCTGGCAAAACTCCACCTGTCTTTTGCTGGTTTGCTGGAGGTTGTGTTTATGTACTGCAGAAAAAAAGTCTCCCTTCACTGAAATCTTTGCCAGAATAAAAATTGCAATATTTGACCTTTACATATAAGACCTGGGATGGGCAAGAACTAATTCAGGTGAAATGAAGAAAGAAGTTTTAGCCTTAAATAATTTTAAGAACCGCTTAAATGAACCAGCATGTATTTAGCTAATTTTTCTTCCTTTAAAACATTTGGAAAAAGACACAAAAAGTATAGAGAACTGTACTTCTGAGTCAGAAATAAAACTGTATCAGTGTGAGAATTATAATTGAACAAATGTATTTTTAGGTGCTTGTTACCATGTTATTACTTTTTTTGTTTAGATCACACAGATATGATCATTGCTTAACTTGGTCGTTCACTCTCTAAATATTTTACAAAAGGGAATAAACCTCCCTCATTTTTGACAGAGTGCTGTTGAATGCTAGGGGCCTCACAGTTTGTTTATAGCATACCAAAAGCATTCTGTTAATGAAACATTTCAAGGCTAATGAACCAAAGCCTTGCACCAAACAGAGAGCGGCTGCGAAGGCTTTCTTGTCTGCCTTTGTCAGAGTTCACGTTTCAGCTGTGCTCTCTGCTCCACCCACTCTGCAGATAAAACAACACGTCAAGTTTGCAAGATTAGTTTTCTATGAAAAAGCTGTGGCAAGTCATGCTATTAACTCTTTTGAGGCAAATAAGCTCATGCTTTTGGGGCAAATTGGCTGCCCCTGCAGTGACAAGCTGTTGTCCTGTTCCCCTGAAGTTTTAATGTCCCGTTGATGAGCCTAAAATAAGGTCCAGAAGAATAATGAGAAAGTACCTTTTGGCAAGAGGGACTTCATGTATGTGGTCCGTGATAACGATCCAGTGGTTCTGTATAAAATCAACTCTGTTTTGAGGATCTAATTCATTTGGGAGGGAATGGTTTGTGGTGGACACTTCCAAACTGAGTTTTGACCAGAGCAATCCAAGCTCTTCATCCTGCAAGCCTGCAAGCAGCCAAGTAAATGTGCACAGTGAAATCTTGATCCATAAAGGCACTTCTCTGGGATCTATGTTCTCCTCCCTGCCTCTGATTTTTGTTGTGCCCTCAGTGAAGTACTGTCACAGACCTTTTTCAGCTCTGTAGTTACAGAGTGTCTGGCAAAGGCCCTACCCAAGCAGCACCCTGAGAGTGAAAGCTGTATCCTCAGTGAGCCTGGAATGAACCTCCACACTGGAAAGAAGGTCTCAGCCAGTCACCTTTCAAATGTATGGAGTAAGAAAAAGGTGTAAGCAAAGAACAGGCAGGAGAGGAGAAAGATATTATTTTAAATCTTTACTGGTTCACGGTGAAGACAACCACGGAGATATGGTTGCACCTAACCCTGCTAACAGCCAAAGGAGCCCTGATGCTGTAAAAGTCCTGTGAACACAGGATCAGGTTTGTGCTGTTGCTGCTGCCCATCTCAGGTCATCCTCCCTGCAGTGCTCCTCACCTGGTTTGTCATCAGGAATCCAGTTCCTCTTGTTTAGAAGGGAAGCTCCTTTGTATGTGAATCCTAAAACATATGTACTAACACAAACAGCTGCTTATTTTAATGAATGTAAGGTCAGTAATATGATCTAGAGCAAATACTTGAAGCAAGTTGTTGTTGAAACCCCAGTATTTTGCTGTTGTTCACATAGGTCAGTTAATTGCCTTCTTCAGAAGAAGGTAGAGTCATATACCAGGTACTTTAAATATTTTTTTTCTCTATCACTGGGCTGGCCTAGCAGCTTGTCACAGGACTGGAGGGGGAGTACAGTCTCTGCCATGTACAACAAAAAGGGTTTGGTAGAAGGGAATTTGAAAGAAGAGATAATTGGGAAGAAAATTCTGCAGGAAAGTGGGTCCCAGTGGTAAATAAGAGACTCACAGTCTTTTTTTGGCATAGTTCCATTGTGCTCTACATTCAAAAAAGGATAATTTTGAAAACAGAGTTGCAGGTGAATGTTCCCTGCAATTCCAACTGCAATTATAGTTATGACTCTGACATAAAGCTATTCCTTGGCCATTATGCTTCATTGTTCTAATAAAGTTACTTGTTCCACTAGGAAAAAAAAACAACTGAAAAAATTATCTTCCTCAGATCAATAACATCTTTGAAAATAACAGCTGTGTATAGGCAATAGCAACTATATTTTTAAGAACACTCATATTGTTTCAGGCAGCTGGAAAGGGTATTCTTACTAGTTTCGAACCTAAGATAACAATCTTCACCAGCCACGTGAACAGGCCCTGTCTGGAGACAATATCTTTAGCCTACTTTTCTCCCAGGAACATGTTTGAGTGTGGTTTTTGGTTTGGTAGTGGAGTTCTCTGATGTGTATCAACTGAAACATAGGAGTGTTTTTTATCACCATCACTTGTAGATGTGGTCCAAGTTAGCATTGGGTAAATGTACTACCTGCAAAACCAAATATGAATAAATTCACCTGCTTACTCTGAACTCCTGTTATTCAGTAGGTCCAGCTTTTTCCCAGGCTTTTCACTCCATTAACATGCGAGGTGCCTTTAGTGCATAGTACATGAAGATGCAGTATAATAATTACTTTTTCTTTGACTCGAAACAATGAAATCCCACTGTTGTGCAGTGGAACAAATTGCAGTCATGGAGCATGTTGTTGCAGACAGGGATCACAGCATCCTCAGCATGCAATAAAAAAACCCTTTTTAAATGGCGTCCAAAGTGATCTTTCAAGTCACTTCTCCCTGGATATGTCCTTAAGGAATGGAAAAGTAGAAAGGTAGGAAACCAGTGAATGATGAGGAATTGGTGCTACAAAGTACTGTTCACCTACTGCTCTCCAGCTCTTTGTCTCTCCCACAAAGCCTTGCAGGAGACTCTCTTGCCATTTGCTAGAGCTGACAGCCACTCCTACAGGGCTGCTGCAGCAGAGACAAGCTCAGAGTAAGCCCTTTTAATAACTGCTGTGATTGGAGAAAGAGAGAAAGGTGATAGTTCTTCTCATTTAATTCTTTGGTGCAACAAGTTATGTCTGAGTCTGGCAGAGCTCCTGAGTTTTTGGCATGAGATTTTGCTTTATCCCCTTGCTGTTCTCATTCTTCTGTTCCCAACTCTTTACCATCTGACAAACCCCAAGCTAATATGAATGCAAATGCCAAAGGCAATACTGAGGAGATGTCATCTCTTTTGACACAACCCTCTGTATTCTGGATGTATTGGTAAAATCCTCGTCAATGCAGTGAAAGCTGATAGTGCCCTGAAGATAGGGATGAAGATCTAAAATAGGTTATTTTATGTTTCTCCAAGAGAAATTTGCAAGGAGTGAATAGATAGGACATATCACGCAAGGGGATTCATTTTACCACAGATAAATGTCTGCATTTTATGAGGCTACAAAAGCAACTCGAGATTTTCTTCTGTGGGAGTCCAGAAATTGAGGCAGCACAAAAGAGCTGATCCCTGTTCTCTTACTCTTTGAAGGTAAGCTGAAGACCTCCAATTTCAAAAGTAAGTATTGATTTTGGATATCCAACTTGAAACTCCTTAAAAGTAGAATGCCATAAAAAGGAGTAGTAGATTGAAGGAGGTGGTCCCTCAGTTTCTGCAAATAGAATCTTTTCTAAGTGGCTGAAGCTGCTCACTTCGGAGTGCTTAGATGAGTAAAGGCTGATGGCAGAATGTGAATGCACTACAAGTAATCACAAAGCACCTCTTACATGCATTGTGTATTTGTGCTTCATACTGAAATCATGAGTATTTTCAAGCCATATTAGTACAGAAGTAGAATATTAGGATTGTTGGGCATTTTACTGTGAAATCTTTTCTCATTTTGCATCACGAAGGTCAACAAGATTGTGTGGAATTATTTCCAAACACTTCTTCTCAAGCATCAAATAGGCATGAAAACAATATATACAAGATTTTTAAAATATATGCTGAAAGAAACTCAAAGAGTGAATATTTTACATTTAAAAGAACTTTGCTTCTTTAAATTGGTAAGTCATTTAACCGAGGAAAACATAGATAACATTATTTGAAATGTGAAAGACATTTTACATATTGTAACATTTAATGATATTCTGCTGTGTAATAGGAGTCCATAATTATCTGTCAAGGCCACTGACTTACCTTTTTTTCTCCAAAAACTACTCCATAATAAAGTGCTACTGTCATAATAGCTATTCTATTTTTCTCTATTAAATTCTTTCCCACTTGGAAGAATAATAGGTATTGAATATAATTCTACAGAATCAGCTTCTGTAGGGCTAAAACAGGTGTTTAACTGGAATGGAGTAATGTTTAAAAAGGATTAAAATTGAAACAGGAAGTATTTTGTGCCAAAAATATTGTGCTTAAGGTTGCTCATCATCTTAAAGTTGATGTTTCAGACAAAGATTTGCTTTCATTTGGGTGGGATGATTTCTGTATATTATTATCCTTTCAAATACCTACATAGAAATGTTAAAAAGCCCAGCCAAATGGGTGGACACACCCCTTATTTTGGCAATTTTGTGAAAGTGACACCTGGACAAACATCTGGGCAGCTGAATCTGTCAGTGGTAGTGAAAGTCAGCCAGAAAGGTCAAAAATGCTGTAGACAATTGTAATACTTTGATTTAATCATGTGCTGAGCTTAAAGCTCTGGGGCAGGCTGGTTCAAAGAAATGCAGGGAACATGAGTGGGAATGTGATAAGGAGCAGAAAAGAAGGCAGTGCATGGAAAAGGTCCCGTTTTAACCTGTCACTGGCAGAATTCAAGTGTTGTCCTTCAGCTGCCCAGTCATGTCAACTCACCCCACGGGCGTTCCAGGGGAAAGAATGCAGGTCCTATCACAGGTAGGTGGGTGTGCAGCTGTGGGGCCAATGCCTGCCAGGTTCTTCTTCATGGCTTTTAATATCTGTGGAGGCTTTTTTCCATATTGCACCAGATTTTGAAAAATATGCTCTCTGAAAATAGGGGATCACTTCTCTGTGCAGCTCTGGTAGCAGGTTCTGTTGCTTCAACATCCAGATAATGGTGTGTATGAAATATTGTGTTTTAAGGCACAGACACTGAGATGGTGACTGCTTTATCACCTTAAAACTGCTTGAAGTCCACAGTGAAATGAAAACCTTGGCCTTAAACTCTCACTATCTTTCCATGACGGAAGTTCCTGCACAGCTGGAGAGAGTCTGAGGAGCAAAGAACAAATTGCCTCAATTTCCCTGCACCATCCTGTGTGCCCAATACTTGCTAAAATCTCCATCATGGTTTGTCCTGCTCCATCACAGTGTTCCTTTCTCACCTAAAGTGCCATTTGGCTAAACCCTAATGCCACATAGGATGTTTGTGAAGAAGCCATGTGATTTACCTTTACCTTGTTTACTGTCATGAAGCCTCATGTTGTTTTTGAATTAGCAGATTAACTTTTCAAATTGTAGGTAAGGGGGTGAAATTAGTGGTTTTGCACAAGAAATAGATTTGATTTCTTTAATAAGAATTTTTACATTATTTCATCTTTGGCAAACCATGTGACATTTGATGAAGAACACAGACCAGGCCCCAGATCTGACCATATTTTACATTTTGGATAGAACTCGATCATAAATTAAATCCAAAGGGGAAACATGGTCTAAAATGGAAGTTCTTCTAAAAGCAAAAGAGTAAAGCGGGCAAGAAAAAATATTTCCGAAAACAGAACTTCTAGGAGACTTTTTACTCTGATCTGCTCTTTTGACCTCAGAGAGGATGTTGGCAGCTTGGCCGCCGAGCTGTCAGGGCTGGGCAGAGTGCACTGGCAGAGGTTCTTGCACTGGTTTCCCTGCTGCTTGCTCCCCACAGGCACGGCAGGTTCGCTGCCCTCCTCACAGGCACAGCTACCCTTCGAGTGCCCAGTCTGGTTCCAGCACCACTCTGTGTGACCGAGGCAGTAGTGATCTTGCTCTTAATCAGCAGAGAAGCACTGCTATGGAATTACTCATGGAAGAAGAGGCTTCTGCCATCAGGATGCCTGTTTTGAGGTGTGTGCTCCGATGGCTTGCTGGTGAGAAGGGAAACCAGCCCCGTTTTTGAATGGATGTGACGTGATGAATGTGCCACTTGTCCCAAGAGCTTGGCTCCTGCTCCCCAGCATCCCCAACCACGTGTTACACTTTCCTTTGTAGGGTGACAGCCGTGTTTCAAATACTTCTACCCCAGCTGTTAAATTTCTGAAGGTTTTGGCTTTCACACCAGCCAAGCAAGTGGACGTTCCCCTTCTAAATGGGCGTCTAATTGGCGCACAGATTCATTTGCATGAGTTTTCAGTTTTCAACAGGTGGCACTAAAGAGCCAATAAATGATTCTATTCCCAGTCTCCAGCATGCAAACTCCTGGGCAGGCACTTTTATGTGTGTTTATCTATTTAAATATGGCATTATAATTCCAACATAATTAGTCATGTAATTGAATTGCATGACCACATCCATCCAAGACATTTGCATGTACAATTAATTAGGATTTATCTAAAAGCACTCTTTTTGTTCTCTGTTTCCTACAAGTTAGATTACTCATGGATGGATTAGATGCTGATTTCATTTTGAAAATGTCACAATACATATACTTGGAGAAAAATACTGCAGAATTGGTAAGCAACAGAGTGGCAAAGAATTCTTTTTCTTTTCGTTTGTATTCTTACAATGCTACCAAAGGCCAATGCTGTATAGCATGGCCAGTGAGGGCCAGACTTGCTGAAGTCCTGGAGAAGAAAAAATCTGTAGCACCTTCTTCAGACTTCTTCGTTTTAGCAGAAGCAAGATTTACAAAAACAGAATGGTTTTGCACATACTACTAGGATTCAATCCTCTTTCAGTGTAATTTTTACTTAAACTTACAAGTTCCCAATGGTTGCAATACATTTGTCAACTGGAATTCTTGGAAAATAACGGTTAGAAAAAGAAACTATTAAAGACCTCCTTCGGAAACTGCCTTGTTTTTATGCAAAACTTTTTCATCCATCTCAGTTCAAGGAGCAGATGGAGACCCACCTTGAGATGCATTCTGCTATGACAAATATGAACTAAAATAATCTAAATGGCCAAGAAACAAAACAAAAAAAAAAAAAAAGAGCTTTGATGAGGTCAAAACTGATGACAATGAACCAAAATACCCCAGAATCATGAAGGGCAACATGGCTTTGGTTTCTTCATTTTTTAACACAGCGTTTTTTCTTCACAATGTATGTGTTTGTTTCATAATTGGCTGTTATAGGACAGCAAAGCTCTTCTTTCACTTTAATTTTGTCATCCAGATTCAACCAGTGCAGGATGTACCAGGTCACTTGCAGAAGAATAAGCACATCCAAAGAAGAGCTTTGAACCCCAGCTGAGCAATCTGCAAAGAATTATACATACAGCTGTTAAAAACAAACAAACAAACTAACTAACCGAGACAGTTCATTTTGCTACTAAATATATCATCTTTCAGCCATGGAACTCTGAGAACAGTTTGATCCTGAAAACCATGAGGAGAACAGGGAAAATGGTACCAAGATATTCTGTGATTTCACAAGTAGGATAAAGCACGCTATCATGGCAGCACTGCAGTGTGAAAGGGAGGAGCAGGCCAACATTCCACATTTCTGGGCAGTCTTTGAAGTGACCTTTGCTTTGCAGCTCTTTCTTTTAAACAAATTATCTCCTGTACCTCCTCTATGAACTCTCTTAGTCCACAGCTTCTCAGAAGCCTTTTGTTCCATGAATGGCTTGTGGTGGGGGAAGCAGTAGACTGATTCAAAATTGTTTCTCCCTCAGATCTCTCTTCTCTCTTTTCTTCTACTCCAAATTGCTTTTTTCTTTTTTTTTTCCCCTATATTTTTTTTTCTATAGGGTGGGTGTATTTTTATTAAGATTTTCTTCTTTTGGAAAAACCCACCCTAAACTTCCAGAGGAGTAAACAGTGAGTCCCTGAGGGGCACGCTGGCTGCTGATCACATCTTTAGCAAGTATTTCTCCTCTGGGTATTTCTCACTGTTACTGTTTTTAGCATCCTATTAGAGTTAGGCCAGATGGATTTTCTGCTGGCTGAAGTACCCACTGTCTGTCTGAAATAAGTTTTTTTCATCCAAGGATGTTAGTGGAAGGAGGTTTCTTCCTATAATTTATAATGTATCAACAAGTACCATTCATCTCAACCTTTAATTAAACAATGCATTTCTAATTGCAATGTGCTTCACTTCAGCCTGATCCTTACTTTATGTTTAAGTGCTTTGTTGAACAGAATGTAACCAGGCTCGATTCTTTGCTGAACTGCAGATGAAAGAGCTACAGCCAGACACACACGAGTGTACAGGGTGAGTGTGTGTGTCTGTATTTAAGCTGGGACAAATGATGGACAGTACTGTGTCTGACAGATATGTATTTGAAAGATTATTATAGCTACAGCAGAATTAGAAGAAATAGTTGAGAGGTTGGAACAAAATGAAAAGAAAAGGACTAGAAGAAAATTATTCTTCCTTAATGTCTAAGTCATTTAAAATTCAACAAGTGAGAGTTTTGTAATGTAGTGTAGGGCACGATTTTTGAGTGGTCCAGAGGATGTTGAAGCAGTATTCTAAGAACCTTCCCTCTGTCTACTTTGCAAAACTGTCTGGGCAGCGCACTGTCCTACTGAAAATCTGCTTTTCTCAGTTAATTTTATAGTATATAGTCATCCTTTGCAGATGCTTTTTTCCCCCTAAGTACACAGTTGTGTGTAAAAGCTACGATCTTCATGGCCTTGGAGAAATGCTTGTTTGTGACTTTAGAGTGCACTCTGCCAGTAGCCAATTACCCTCTGAGGGTGACAGATGCAGCAGTGCTAATGACGTGTGATATACTGTATGTGGCTTTACATGCTCCATGAACACATGAAAGGTCCAGAATCACATCCATATTTCAACAACCTGACAAAGCTTCCGCTGAAACAGTGGCCTATAACTCAAGCATTTGCTAAATGTTCGTAAGACTCTAACAAGCAGAAAGTCAGAAAACTATACCTATGAAACATATTTAAAAGATAGAAAATGATTTGGAATTTTTTGTAATTATTGACTCCTACTTTGTTACTGACTAAAAGGATTGAAGTTCTGAGAGTCAGGCATGTAACATTTAAATTTGTCTTAAAGAAAAATGGAGAGGTTTTACTTTGACAACAATTTGTTATCTGCCATTTAAAAGGCAAGTAAGGCAATAATTGCCCAGGTGCAGACTGGCGAGAGGTCAGATTGCTGGAAATAGAAGGATACTGAAAACCAGATGAGGAGAAGGGGAAGTCAGTAGTGTCTTTACTAAAACCTAATTAGGAAATAGCATCTTTTCCTCTGCTCTGGAAAAAGCAGAAACTATCAGTGAAATATCAGCAAACAGTTTGGCATCTTCAAAGATATTAAGTAAAATTTGGAAAGTGCTTTGAAGATGAAAAATGGTAGGGAGTGCTAAGTATCACTATTAGCAGGACCAATGTGTCAACTGATGTTGTCTGTCTGCATAATATTGGGTGAACACTTGGGTAATTAAGGTCAAATGAACAGCCTTGCCTGGCCTATTTATTGGGTAAAGTGGGTCTTGTTTCTGGTTGAAGCAAGATGTGGTATCTGTGTGACTCACAGACCTGGAAAGTGAACGTCAGACATATTTCATGGCTTCACAAGCCACCAGTAGCAATAGCTGTTTCTTACTTTGTGTGTCTGCCTTAAACTCTCCAGATACCAGGGCAGTTTTTCATAGAGTTTAGCAGCTTCTAAACAAGAGATTATTAGTTTGATGTCATACCTGCCTTCATTAAAGGCTTGCATGCCTTCCTGGACTAAGACAATACCTCACTCTCCAGATTTAATTTTTCCAGCTTACAAATATTTTAATACTAAAGCATTTATGGAATTAATTTGGCAAAGGCTGAGGTAGTGAAGGATTGCTCTTGTTGACCAGGAGGTGCTATTCAAACCTCTATCGAGAGCCTGCAAGTGCACTTCAGACCTTGTGCTATTACTCAGGGAGAACTTGTCATGGTCCAAACCCAATTTGCTATGATTTCCGGGATATAAAAAAAGATACCATAAAATGTTTCTGTACTTTTGCTGTACTAAAAGAATTTTGCATAAGTAACTGTTAATTTACTAAGTTTCAGTGTTTATTTTCACTAACCTTAGTGAGATCCCCACAGACTATAGCCCAATCACACCTGCAGGTGAGAGCAGCTCAGAGGGGCTGCTCCCCTCAGCAATGTGAACCAGATCTGGTGCAACTTGAGCAGGAACAGCAAACCAGGACTCATCCAGGGAGCACAGGTATGCAGACATCCCAGTAAAAAGATCCAGGATTCTCAAATCACAGAATCATAGAATGGCTTGGGTTGGAAGGGACCTTAAAAATCATCCAGTTCCAGCCCTCCTGCCACGGGCAGGGACATTTTTTATTAGACCACGCTGCTCAGAGCCCCATCCAACCTGGTTTTGACATCCACAGCTTCTCTGGGCAACCTCTGCCAGTGTATCACTAGTCTCAGGCATTTCAAATATTGGTTCTATTGGAAAACCAAATTTAGGGGCAGCTAAAACTGTCCCACATAACAGTTCAAAAAGCAGGAAGAGGATTTGTACCTGAGCTTTCAGTGTAAGCTGTGAGAGCCAGTAGCAGTAGATTATATTATCTGTCTAAAAAGATTTTAATCAGCTGAGAAATTGTTGCAGATACTTAATTCCAGGTACAGTTGTTTTCTCCATCTGTATATAGTACCAAGACAGTGTGGACAACTTTAGCTCAGTGCAAGCTCCTGCTTTGCTTGTGAGCAGTTGCTTTGTCTTTGGGCTGGAGACAGGGACCTCCAATTCGTAACTGAGCAGGTATTCCAGATCATCCCTTTTTGTTAAATGTTTTTTGTTTTATTTTTTTGAATGGCAAAAACCTCCCATTTCATGTAGGAGAGCACCTGAGGAGCATCACTGAGGTGGATTCAGGCAGAATAGTTTCACTCTCTGATAATGAACAAAAAGTTAAACCAAGACAGCTTTCAAATCCGTTGGTTTTTTTTTTTTTTTAATCTAAGTGCACTGTCATCCAATTAATACTGTAAAGGTGAACTGTGTATTCCTATGTTCTGTACAGATTCAAAAGTATTGGATGCCATGGAGCTCAAGGGAAACAAGGATGGGGCAGGCCTGCCTGTGTTAGTTATGACAGTTCTGCACACAAATAGCATGATAAGAATATCCCCAGTGGACAATAATGCAAACTAAACTGCCTTGACATATACCTAGAACAGCTTTCCATTTCGCATATCTTGTTGATTGAATCCAAAGCAATTCCTCAGAGGAAAGCAAATGCAGAACACAAGGCCATAAAACTCCAAGTTCTTTCACAGAGTTGTAGCCAAAGAATCACATGGAAAACTTGTGCATCCTGAAAGAGGCAGTGATAAAGGCTGCTGGGAGGCTTGTCACCATGTTTCTTGCCTCTTTGTTCTGCACCTGACTGGATGCACATCAGGACATCTTCCACACAAGAAGACTTCAGAGATCCACAATTAAAAAGACCTTGCTGAACTCTGGAAGTTTTGGTTTTCAGTCAGCATTCGTATTTTGGGTCTCAGGATACCTTCCTGAGGAATCTGCCTTCACAGGAGCAGCTCCCTCCTAGCCTGGCTACCTGAGGGCTACAGCTCTGTTAGGCAGCTCTGAGCTCATAGATGCTCTTGGATGTACAGCAGAGCACAGCCCTTATGTCTCCAGTGCATAATCCTGCTTAGATCTTATGTTACACCTCCTTCTTCATGTCCTGGAGGCTGTACCTAGTACAGATGTAGCTGCACTTTGAGTCCTGCTCAAACTGACATTTGGAATCCTGATGACTCTTCATTTTTTGTTTAGTTACAAGTGTTGGACTTCTTTTCATCATAGCTAAAATAATCAGTATCTAGGGTGAAGAAGAGAACCTATGCAGAATAAATAAGAATGGTTAAATGGGAGGACAGACACACCCTCTATTAATATCTCCTAACTATATTGTCCTGGTCCCACAGTGAGCTGTACCCAGCAGTGCAAAGGATCAGTGGCTCATTTAGCACTTGTCATACCCCAAGGATGAGTCAGTCTATGACTTAACTAATCTGGCACAATGCAATGCCAAGTTTGATCAGACTATTTCAGTGGTTCAGCATTATAGAAAAGAACTAAAAACTAAAAGTGATGTTGACTCAGCCATTTGGCTCTTGCCAGTGAACATTAGTGATTTTTGAAGTGCTTGGGTTTCATTTCTAATGAAAATCCATTTAGACAAAGTAATTTACATGCATTTCTCATTTCCATATGAGGTTTGAAGCCTTTGCCACATTGCTACTGAGAGAGGCAATTCAGAATGCAGTCATTTGCCTCTGCTTTCTTACCATACACAAATGATTTTGTCTCACATAATTGCTTGATATCAATACTCAGTGGATATATTTTGACACATGACAGAAGATAATGGAATTTCCCAGGGAGTGGGGAGAAACAGAACATTCTATTAGGAAGAAGAGGATTTTTGCATTGGATTGATTAAAAATTTTAGCTGGTACATCAAGAATGTTTCATCTCTTCTGATAAATCAAAAATTGCCCAGTCATAGCTGGTAGCAAGTAACAGGTTATTAACTCCACGACATCAAGGAAAAATTCCAGCTGTATTGAAGTCAGTGGTAGAACACACACTGATCTGCATGAGGTGAGAATGTCGAAAGCAGTAATGGCCAAGCAAGCACTTCAGTACTTAAATGCAGATTTCATGGGCCACAGTGAAAAACACCCAGGCATCTAAACCAAATTTGGGCTGCAGGTATTTGTGACATCATCAGTGCTTAAAGGTTCACTAGAAACTGGGCATTTTTAGACAAGTGAAGCAAAGATTGCTTCACTCCCCAAGATGCAGTCCTGACTGTCTTTGGGCAGGAGGAGTTCATCCAGGTCTGGTCTCCCTCAGCCAAAGGTAATCAAACACATTTGACCCCAAAATGAGCACTGGCTTTGTACAAACCAGCTGGTCATACTGGGGCACCCTCTGCCACTCCTTTTTGACTTATTGCTAGAGAAGAAAATACAAGATTCAAGTCTGTGTATGTTGGAGGGGGAGAGATGAGAAATAAGCTGGACATTACAATTCTAATGCGGTGAATGGGAACGATGGTGAGAGAGACCTCAGGTTTTGTTCCTGGCCCCAAGGTGTTTCCTGGCCTTTGTATTAAGTTCTAGATGAACTACAGCATTGCTCTCACTTTGAGGATAAGAAAGTGAGAGCCTGAAAATTACAAAAACCTATCTGAGACCCTACTTTAAAGCAAAAGTGGGCAGATGGGAGCCTCAGACCCAGTATTTCCCACTGGCTGGACTTAAGTAGGGTAACATTGCCAGGGTTATTGCAGTATGTTCAAAAAGATGTTTCTGAACTATTTGCTTGAGACTAAAGAACCTCATGACAGAGCATGAGTGAGATGATGGCTGGGCTTAGGGACATTTTGCAGATGTGCTCCCTTTCCTTTACAGCCTTCCCAGGCAGTTATGATCTTTCACAGAGCAAGCACTCAGCTGCTGTGACAATGGGCAAAGGGGTAAAACTCCAAGGTAGGGAGATGAGTGCTGGAGGAGAAACTTCTGCCTTTTTTTTTCAAGTAATTATAGCCCTATCTTTATCCTGGCACTCCTCATAGAGCCTTCATTTATAAAATGAAATTGACTATGAGGCTGCACACTTTCAGCAAGCCATTTAAAAATGCAGCTCTGAGACAGCTGGGTGCCTGATTCTGCATGGTGCTGGGCAAACCTCTTTGAGATTTTGAGGTTTTTACTTTGGGGTGGTAAGGGATTTTGCCACACATATATTTGCCCAAATGCATATCTCTTGTTCACTTGAGAGTATTTGAATATAAGGCATAAACACCTTTGGATTCTGAAAGAGAAAAGAAAGGAAATATAGCCTTACTTTTCTTCTACTTACAATGTAAAACACAGCCTTGTTGTGCAAGGTCCATAGTCAGGATTCATCTATGCTCAGAGGGGTTTTAAATGACAGTTTGCCCAAAAGCTTTCTGCCTTACTGCCAGGCTACACAGGAATTTTGGGGAAGAAGGAGCAGCTGAAGCAACCCTTTCTCTCTGCTCTTCATGCTCAAGGTGTCCACTGGCTACAGATCTGGTACCTCTTCCAAAACAAACAAGAGAGGGATGTTCTTAGGGTCTTTGTCTCAATGATAAAATCATGCTTTACTGAAAATGGAACATTAAAGAGGAGAATGAGGCCCACTGCATTGCATCCAGTCACCTTTTGGGTGGGAGTGCTTCCAGTGGCCACCCAACTCCTCCACTGAAAACATTACTATTACTAGTATTTATGTATCTGAATATTGCTAGTAATTTCCCCTGTCTTACATTGAATCAGGCATTTTGGGTGCAATTAATGATGTAAGAGCAAGAGAATGCAATGGAAAGAAGACAGAAGGGAAAACACTGAATTCTTCTGGATGGGGAGCTATCAAAACAGAGGCAAAAAAAAGAATGATCTATAGGCCTCAGTTCTTTGTAATTTGTAACCTCTTTTAAAAATCTCAGAAGTTTGTCCCAAAGAGATACAGTTTAAAATACAACAGGAATATCATGTCAGGAATGTTCCAGTGCTACATTTTAAAAAGAATCACACAGACTGCAAAGGCTGTGGTCTTCATGAGCAAAGTAGAGAGCTATATCAGTTTAATTATGTTGGGTAAGATTCAGGCCATATACTATGATGCCTAAACATGGGTTTATATGTCTTCACATGAGGAATCTGTCTAAACTTCCTCTGTCATTAGTAAAGTTCTGATGTAAAGTCAATACAGGCTAAAGAACTGTTCAGTCCCCCTGTGTTTGGGACCTAGCTGGTCCTCCATATCTCTGATGAGGATTTGGAGCTATGGCATTGGAAAGAGATTAGTACTAATTATTCTCAATCAAAATGTTTCATTTAGGTGCCTGGACAGCTGCAATTTTCCAGAACACTTCAGTACACAAAGACATTAACATTTCAACTTTTGGTCTCAGTTCAAGGTAGAAAAGTACCACTGAAATATCAGACTTATTTCCAAAGCATCAACCAAAATGCCTGGTTGCTTTGCTCATGGAGTCATCTGTGGGCTGCATTTATTCTTCTTGGCAAACTCATTAGTAGACTTGAGGGACACCAGCCCAGACCACTTTAACACAGCTTCTCACAGTTGGTTTGCTGAGGGTACGACTAGGGTGGTTTGGAAGCACCTGACTGATCTGTGGCTGAGGAAATATGTGCTAAGTTTGGCTGTGTCCACATTAACCCACTTTGAATGTCAGCCTGGCCTGCATTAATTGGTGGAGTCCATTGTGCAAGCATCTGTCCACTGGCTGGGAGAAAACACATTAAAGGTACAGATCAGTTAAGCTCCTGTGTGAAGTTCCTAATGAGAAAAAAAGTATGCAGACTATATTCCATTTCATATAATTACCAGGTATTTGAACTCTCAAGTGCCCAGTCACTCCTTTGACTGCTTCTGTCTAAATTTAGTTTAAAAAACCCCCAAAACAACAAAAACAAAAAAAAATCCTTCCTTAATTTGTCCAAAATGTTTGGTCTCAACTTCAATTGCCTTTAAATCCTGTCAATTAAAATTTATAATGGAGAAAACCTGTTAATAGTGAAACGAATCCCCTTGCGTTCCCAAAGTGTGCAATAAGTCTTCTCACCCAATTGTAATAAATTTTTTTGTGGCATAGTTTTTGGGATCAATACAGCAGACCATTGTCAATCAAAGAATTTTCTACTTACTTAAAAGTTAACAGACTTTTAGTGTCTTTGTGCTGCACTGAGGACAGTCTGAGTTACCACAGAAGATTAAATCTTTAATTTTACATTACTTCAGCCATCTCTATAGAACAAAGTGGGCTTTACCTGTTGAATATGAGGCTTATGTGAGCTGAAGTGCTCTTGAGACATTAAGAGGCAGTCTTGAACAGTCTCTGAGATTTAAGCTGAGGGGAATTCTAAAGGGATTACTGCAGCATTTTACATAAAACGAGAAATAAAAACAGACTTGAGCAATGCATGATCATAAACGCATTCCTGCTGTGATCAAGAGTTCTGTTCCCATTGCTGTTCTAAGACTAAAGCAGGAAGAACTGTCAAAGGGCAACCATACTTGTAAGGATTTGTACAAGTCCAATTTATAATGAAATTAAGGGGCTGAGTAGTTTTGAAAGATTTGTTAAAAAGGAGATACTTTTCATAGTCTCTCCAGCCCAGAGGTGAGAGACACAAGCATTATTGGAATACTGTTTTGCAAAGGAGGCAGGCTACATTCCACGAACAGACATGGCTTAAAACTCATACACCAATAAGCAATTTTAGCAAAAAAAATCACAAAAAATTTTAACTATTGGTAACCCTTCTCTAAAGAAAACAGAGGCAAACAAATTATGAATAAATAATTCAGAAATAAAATGAGTACTGAATGACTTGTGTCTACCCTTGCATTCTTAGTGTATGAGAAAATAAGAAGCAGTAGGTGTGTTCTTTCTAGCTGTGATTCACTTTTTCTTCACTTTTACTACATCACCCTTTATTGCAGTAATGTTGCAAAAAGGGTTCTGTACTGCCTGTACTGAAAAAGAAATCTGTATATCTGTGTAAATGTGTGAAACATGCACATAAAACACAGTGTACTTAATGTTTTAATAGAGAAATGAGGATACAGCACCAGAAACTGTCAGCAAATAGAATTAGTTTCTCGTCACACACTCACTAGCAAAGAACTATATATGTTCTTTGTGACTCTCAGGAAATTTAAGCCAAGGTGTTGATCCCTGTGGTGATTGTACCTTGGGAGGTGTCACATCTACAGGTCCTCTTGGTCCTCAGTAGAAAAAACAGCCTGGGTTAGAGATGAGCAAATTTCCCAACACTCTGAGCCACAGATATCAAACATCACATGAACCAAAGCCCCAAAATTGTATCACCTAGGTATCTTGGAGCATGAAGAGAGAAGTCCCTCATTTCAAGAGAACAACTTCTCTGAGCCTTCCATTGCTTTCCTGCAAAGAAACAAGCACAGATATCAAGTTGTGCATTAGGTTATAATAGCCAGATATCTATTAGAGATGCCATTAAAAACAAAAATTATCTTAAATATGTGGAGAAGAGATAAATCTATGAAATTTACAAAACTGGTCTGAGTGGAAGTTAAAATTGTCCATTGTTGGACAATATGATTTTTAAATCTCAGCAAATATTTACTTGGGGAAAAACCACAGAGAGATCTCCATCTCTATCAATGTGACTTAATGGTAGAAATCCCTCTGTGGAGATCTCTTCTGTTCAATTAGAAGCAGCATGAAAGGGAATAAGTATGACAGAAAAGAAGTATTTGATAATTGTCATACAATAAAATATGAAATATGAATGGAGATCAAGCATGCATTGTGAACCATGTGCATAATTATCATAAACTTTTATGCTGCATCTTGCTCTTTATTATGGCCTCACCATATAAAATACAGATCAGCTTCAATTAGAGTAATTTAAAAACAGAAGGTCACCTTTCAACATAGCTTCTCAACTACACAGTATGCTACATGGATAAATATTACATTTAAATTTTTTATGCTATAGATGGTTATCCCAAACCATATTCCATTTCATATAATTACCAGTTTCTCCCCTGTTCTCTGAACTCTTCTTCCTTCTCCAAGATTTCTGGTCATTTTAATCAAATGAAGGGGATGAAAATTCTGAATGGCTGCTCGCAAATGTTATTGAATTATTATCTTGCCTTTGATCAACGGCTACCAAAAAGTTATTTCCTATATCTCAATCATGACACCTTTCAGAAAGTGCAAGGATTTACCCCCAAGGAAATGCAAACATATAAATATTCGACATCTGTAAATATTTAAAAAGAACTAGGATATTCCACAGTAGTGAGGAGAACATACCTGAAAGCTCCTGAGTGCAGTAAGCACCCAATGAATTTAGCTGGTGATTCTGACATTCTGTTGTAAATTCATCCCACTGTGAGCTGAAGATTAGATAGCCTAGTCTGGGTTGTGTTTATTTTGTTATGTTGAAAAAGATATCTCGGTTGATTAAAATATTTTTTATAGATTAAAGACATTTTTGTCATTTTTAATGACTTACTACTAGTACTTTATAAAAAGTATTTGAGATTATGTTGACATATGCTTTAAAACAAGAAAAGCTCAAGTGGTATTTAATGGATAACTTATTACAAAGAAGGAATTCTGTAGCCCTGCTTTACCTTTAATTCACATTGTTTGGATGGAGCACTTTTTTCACACGATAAAGCACTCTGTGTACAGCTAGGAAGAGGTGACAGAGAGCAAATCAAAGTTCCCTGCAAACAGGGAAGGTCTCCAGCACTGCTGTATATTCGAGAGATCAGAAATGCCGAACTGTGTAATGTACATCACGTTCCACAGAAATCACCCTGAGTCCCTGAGGAGCCTGATGGAGCCACTTGGACATCAGCAATATCAGCGTTGTCTTCATTCCCCACTGCTGTCCTTGTCAGTCAGGGACCAGCAGTGGGATCCTGTCCTCAGTGAATGAGGTCCTTTCCTGGCTCTGAGTGTGTGTGGTCTGAATGGACAGGACAGACAGAGAAGGGTCCTCAGAGAGTTCCTCCTCTAGCAGCTGCTTCTCCCTGCCAAAGAGTCCAGCCACAAAAATGAGCTTGTGCACAAAGTCCATAATTGACATCTTCCCCAACTTTAGTCAGGTTGCCTTTCACTGGTCATGTGGCCCCATCATTCTTGTATATCTGGCTACATGATGGGCCCAAAATGTTCTGTTTGCTCTATTTCGGCAGGTGGTAGTTGTGGGCTCTAACTCCTCTGTCTATTATGTATTCACAGACTATCTCCCAAGCTCTGGGCAGGGACATTAATTCTCCTCTGGAAATTCACAAGGAATGATTGTATTTGCACTGTAAAAGAAGTGTAAGGGCTACAGCTGTTGGTGATTCTTTGCTTTTCATTTATTTTTATACAAACGTTGTGTATTAATGGTTGGAATGTCATCATGATGTGCCTCCTAACATGAGGACATTAAGCAATCTGTTCTGTGACTCCATGGACATCTATGGCACCCCTGCACTCTTTAATACAAGTCTCTGGAGCTGCTGATTCCTCTCTTGCAAACCAGCAAAGGCAAACATGTTTAATCAAGAGAAATGCAAAAGTTGGCAGTGGTGACAGCTACATTTCTTTGGGCTGGGCAAAATTGAGTTTGCATACATTAGGCATTCTTTAAACGCTGTGCTGGGTCTCCAGAGCTTAGAAATTAGAAATGCTTAAATTTCTAAGCTGAGTGACTTCCACACAAACCCGAGTACCTCACTGTGGGAATGTAGGCACTCTGCAGCTTGCATGTGGATACCAAGCAAAGGCAGAGCTCCTGTAAGAAGGATCTGAAGCAGGACTGAATGGGCTAAGGCAGCTAGACTCAGCCTCAGCTCAATTTTATGTACCACAGTGAGCTCTCAGAAGCTCATATTGAATGTTTTGGACACAATAACAAAACCCCGGTGGAGTGGGGCTGAACTACAGCTTTAAACACCAAGAATACTTAAATATCCAAATCAAAATATTTTTCTAACATTTCAGTTCCAGATCTGTCTCCAAAATAAAAAGGTGCCCTTTGCCAGAGTTAGTTTAGATGAGATCTAGTTGGGAGGAATCTCAGTTGGCCTGTCACTTGGGATTTGAGTCTCACAATTGAGCACATCATACTGCAATGCAGCAACTTTAAATCTGAGCTTTCTCACAAGAACAAAGCCCAGTGAAAAGCAAACAAAGGAGGAAACCAATAAAACCTTAATCTTTCAGTACACACCAAACACCTTCGATTCTAAGAGAAACTGAGCTAGTGAAAGAACCACTTTTTATTCTCATGCATATTTTTATTAATGTTTAGAGGTTACTTCAAAGTCATGGAGGTAATAGAAATATGTCTGAAAATGAATTTTCACTGCCACTGAATACCCTGATTCTAACATCAGTCTCAATTAAAACAACATTAGAAGGTCGAGGTCTTTTTCAATTTTTTCTCTTGGTATTTGTTCTCTTTTTTTACAAGATGGTTGCTCCATGAACCTGGTGGTCTTCAAGCTTGGCTTCATCTCTAGGTTCATTTTAAATACCATAAACTGAAACAACAAGCAGGCAACAATGACTTAAACCATAGCTGGACAAAATCATGTTCAAAATGGTGAATCTAGGATTAAACTTTCTTGTATATTCCGTTGACAAGCAGCTAAATCCTAAATTATCTAAAAAAATGTAAACAGAACTGCATCCTGTCCTTCTGTGGCCCTAGCCACTGAATATGCCAGAGGTTCAAGAAAGCTGCAGTGATCCCTGGCTGGGATTTTGGGATGGTGGCAAAATGTATAATCTGTATGATATTAGGATCCATAACTCATCATGGAGCCATGTAAAGCCAAAGCTTTTACGTATTTCTGGGATTCCTCCATGTCTTCTCTCCACTTATCATTTCCCTTCTCTCTTTCCATACTCTCAGAATCACTGCCCAGGTCTCTCAACCAGAGAGGTCAGGAAAGTTTTCAGTCTCTGACACTGTCCTGTGTGGATTGTCACAATGGGGAGCCTGATGTACCCGTTGACATGTCTTTTCAACAGCTCACCCAGACTACATTGATCCTGTCATCCAATGAAGCCTGTTTTCCTTTAAAAATCGGCACCAGCTCCCATCAATTTGCATTATTTCATTACTCACCACAAAGCAGGCTTCCGGCAAGGTGCTTCAACAATCACAAGATAATGGTTGAGAAGCATAAATAATCATTTAAAAACTTCTGGGACTTTAATCAGCCATCAGGCCATTTAGGCAGGATTTTAATGCTGCCTGGTAGGAGAGCGTGCATAATAGGGCCTCTTCGGAGGCATTTTTCACAACAGATTACTCAGCATATAGCAAGGGATATACTCAGTATTAAGGTGTCTGAGCCAAAAGAACTGGGCAGGAACGGGCAAGCTCTACCAATTCATGCAGATAAACTCAGTAAGCATGGCTTTGTTTGCGGGCAACCTCGCAGGCATCGCTCTTGTGTCACGACAGCTTTGTTTGCACGGGAGCACCAGCCCAGAGAGCCAGGCTGGGGAGAATTGCCCAGCACAGGGATGAGCCCAGCAAAGCCCTGGAGGCTGCAGGATTTAGCAGAAGGTAAGGCAGGAGATGCATCGTGCTCCCACGTGTTAGTGAAAGCCAGACAGACTATGCCACCTTGGAAACAGTGTGGCTTAGCTCTGTAAAGAAACGTGCTCCTCTTCTCATTCAATACATAAAGAAAATTTAATTGCTGCTATAGACCAGCATTCCTTTAGCAAACCAGGATTTAGGTTCAACTTCTCAAAACAGCTGGAAAACTCTAGCAAAGCCTCAAATATTTTTAACCTATCTTTTAAATCCATGAGTTAAACAGTCTTAAAATAATAGATTTGAATAAAATTAGTTAAATTTCATGAAAAAGTATCACCTTGCAGGGTACACAGAGCACTGTGTCAGAATGAGACAACATGCTAAAGGACAGAGAACTGGGTTTACCTCCCCAAAGGACTATCTTAAACCACAGCAGTCTTAGGCTCCCTTTTTGACAAAGGAATATGACCTTAGGAGATCTTTTTGGTACTTAAACTTAAGATCTACATAGATATAGATCTATACAGATATATATGTGTACGTGTGTGTGTCTGTGTGTATGTCACTTTGCAGTTACTTTTTGAAAGAGGTTTCAGATTCTGAGTCAGGGACAAGCTGTGACAATTTTACCTTGAGAATTTTATTTTTTTCCTTGCTAACAGCACATCAGTCTCTTTCCCTGCTCTTTGGTTACTCAGTTGTTCTTCATACATCCACAGGAAGGTCTGAGACTTCTGTTGGCTTCTCTCAGAGGAATGTCCTGAATGGAGCTTGCTGTCAACACAGCTTTCAAGACAAAGAAGGTAAATCTTTAAAAATGCAAACTGGAGCACGGTGCCTAACTCTGTTGAATTGTTAGTGGGAGCAAGACACATTACTGCCCTTTGTGCTTTTAAAAATCATCCTGAGAGTTATTTATCAGATTAAGGTTTTAACACAAATAGTGTGACTCTTGCCACAATCCATCCATTCAAATCATCAGGAAGGAGGAAGAGCTCGAGTTTTGCACTTGGATAATCCTCAAGAAAAGTTCATAGTTAAAAAAAAATACTTATGGAATCTGTGTTTAAATCTACACGCAACACTATGCAAATATTTGAGTGCTGTACCTTAATTTGACATAAATCAGGGTTCTTGTCAATTAATTGTTTGATTAATCCATGGCTTAATTTGTGCTTCAGAGCAAGAGAGAGAAAAACAGCCCAAAACATCTGTGTGATTGATTTTTGTTTTCCTCCAAACCACCTCAAAGTATTGTATAAAAAACTAACTTCTATTGTGATTAACTTCCTCAAGAGATAAAGAGGGAGGCCAAAAGCTTGCTTTTCCGCTCTTATTACTTGAACACTGGTAGATCTGGGGCTGTGAAAATCCCAGTACAAGCTTGGAAAGGCCCAGGGATGTTGAGTTTGGACCACTGATTTGCACAAGCTAGGTCAGGTTGGATGATTTGGCCCAGGGTACCTGCAAAACATGAGAGTTTTCAACAGTTTTGAAATTAATTTTGAGCTCTCTGGCAGGATCAGCTGTGTTGTACAAGTAGGGTGAGCATTCAGGACATAAAATTCACCAGGACAATGTTTGTTCAGATTAAAGGAGGATGGTGAGGATGAGGTTCTTGTGGCCAGTAGCAGGTGCTCTAAATGCAAGACAAGCATCAAGGAGTTGAAGCTAATCAGTGAATGGACTCTAAATCTCTGCTGAGGATGCTGATGGTTCTGACTCCCAGCATACGCAGTGGTTGGCTCACCTGGGATTGACAGTGTCCCTGACCTGTCCCATCCAGCAGATGCCAGTTCCTACTCACCAACCATGCTACTTAAGGGCATTTTGAGTTGGGCTATGACACCTCTACTTGCCAAGCAGATTGGAAGTGTCTGACAAGGAGGTGCCTTCCTGCTCCTTGGCAACGAAGGCAGAAGATGTGGATGCTCTGCTAGGCTGATACAGATGAGGTAAGCAGGCTTATCTGTTTCACACTTGGGCTGACCTTACCTTCCATGTCACACACAGATGCTTATCTACTCTCCATACTTGCCTTTATATGCACTCAGTGTGGTAGATAAGAGAGTTGTAGTTATTAAAGCTGTGTGTAACCTCTTGTGTCATGGACTCAGCAGCTGCAGGTCAGTGCAAGAACAAACTTGCTGTACTGCTACACATGATTTCCCAGTCATGTCAGGAATTAAAGAGTGGGATGTGTGTCATAGTCTGTGGGACATGTGACATAGTCCCAGGAATATGAGTGTAAGTGATCTCCTTTTCCTGTTAGACTCAGTGAAGTGAAAAGTCGTGGAAATTTGTCAGGTGATAAAATTGAGAAACAGACTCTGGGCTTCTAGAGGCATGTGGAGTGGGAAATGAATGCATTTGTGTGGAATCACTGAAGGAGGCTCAGCAGGTCCTCTGGCTGTGCCCTGGACTCCTGCATGACAAGGAGAAATGCAACATCTCTTGGCTGTGGTATGAGGTGGGTACAAGGGCATGGTGAAAGTCCCCTCCTGCTCAGGAACACACCCAGGAGAGCTGGCCACATTTTATTGGGGGTTCCAGAAATATGGGCTATGACAGGAGACCCTTAGGGTACAGACCAAGAAGTCAGAGCCCAGAACTGGGACTATGGTCATCTCCTGGATCACACCGTGCTCTCAAGCAGCAAGAGAATTCAAGCCCCTTCAGGGAAAAGTGTCACTTACCATATTTAAACATAATACCATTCAGAAATATCATCAGCAGTTCAGAGGACAATTTAATTTTTTTATATCTTTCATCTCTCTTGTCTTTCTTCTGTGTTTTCCTCTGATTTGCCAACACTGTTTCCACGTAAAGATTTCCAGGGATTGGACAGTTTCACATTTACACTGACAAATCCCAGAGACTGTGGTGCAAAGGAGACATATAAAATACTGTGTAGCAGGTTGACAGCCAGGGTTTCCAGCTGCTTAAAAAGCCCTTCAGAACTAAGGAGTTGACTGCTCTTTGCCAGATATTGTTCAGGTCTAAAATAGTGGTAGGAGATCTGGGGGAAATATCACTGCATTAAAATTGAGGCAGACCAGAAGAAAAAAGGTGGAAAACAACAAATTCCCTGGTAGATGCAAAAGAAGATGCAAATTCTTGTTACTGGAGATTCACTGTGACCAATATTAAAGGCAGAACCATCATGGAGATGCATTTGGAATAATGCAAATCTTAATGTTTCATAAGCACTTATATGACAGGTCAGTCAGAGATGAGGCAAGAGACTCATATCTGTATGAGCATTCCTGGAATTCTTTTGGAAATGTTTAGGATGATGTTTTAAGGGAATATGAGTATCCAAATCTCCAGGGCAGTGCTGAAAATTTCAGCCCCATATTATGCTGGACATACTATGGACAGGAAAGCAGCTGAATCACAGATTCTTTGAGGAGCACAAACCTTTGTTCTGACCTTGGAGCTTTCCATAGCCTGATGAGTTAATAAAAGCTGTGTGTTTAAGCTTTGGATTAAATGTAGAAGAGAATGTTTCAGTAAATTATATTGGGCAACGCAGCTCACAGATTTTGAGGTGTAACTCAATTAATAGTAAAGACAACAGCAAGACCACAGAACAGATATCCCTTTGCATACTGCTGAAAAACATAGATAAATGTGCAGGTAGCAAGGTTTGTGCAGAAGCTCAGACAGCCACTATTTTCCAGGTGTTGCTCTTGATGACAGTGATGGGGTCCCAAGGGAAGAAGCAATGTTCCTAGACATACTGGAGGACTGTTTCCTTACAAGGTTTGTTTAGCAATCAACAAGAACAGACACTGTTTTCACTGTGTCCTAGGAAGTGAGCCAGGTATAATAAATAAGTAAGGAGTTGGTAAACATCCAGGGTCTCCTGTTCACGGTATCATCAGAAAAACTCCTGAGGATATGTGCAGAAGTTAGCAGCAGAGAAATATTGGCAATGTGGGAACAAAGAGCAAGGTAAAGAAAGTTGACTGATATTGCCAGAAGAAACATCTTGTAAAAGTGGAAGACATAAAAGAGAAAGTTAGAAGTGATTTCATTTCAACAAATAAAAGCAATGTTACTTTTTACGTGCAACATAAGGAGCAAATTCTAAACAAATTTGGAAAGAAAAATATCGGTTTTATGCATGCAAGTTTTGGCTTGTTTACAAGCATTAGGTAAATATGGCTACACATCCAGAAATCAAACATAGGCTTGGGGCAAATGTACAAACTTTTTTAGGTTTCTCGTAGAATGACTAATGACAAGGTCAGCAGTTCAATTTGCATCAATCTGCACATATACATACAGTGTAACCCTTTACCCCTATGTGAGAAAGTAATTGGATTTTCTCACTAACTAAAGCCACTGCTGGTATCCTCCTTGCCTTGTTATACCTGGCATCTTTTTCCAAGTCCTTTGAAACTGTTGGGGTCTTTCCCTGTCCTGGCTATGGGATGATTTTGCAGTATGAAGGAAAGGAGTTCTCTTTTCCATGCAATTTGATCCTCCTTTTCTCCTGACTGGAGTGGAGTGGATATCTGTATTAATTTTGTCTCTTCCAGTCTGCTAGTCAACAGCCCTATCATGTTATCCTTTCCTACTTCCCCTCTAAATTAATTTCTCATCATACACATATCAAACAAAAGTGTTCCCTGCTCCTACTCATCATGTTTGTCTTTCTTTGAACTGCCTTATTTCTGGTGTGAATCAGTGGTGAGATAGAGAGATTTATCTCATGTAACTTTAAATATGTAGAAGTTAGACCTAGTCTAGCCTCATATAATCCTGGAAAATTCTCTTGTCTATGAAGAAAAACAAGCATCCCAAGAGGGCAACGTTTTCATATCTGTTTCAGAAAGATTACATATCTTTCTTTAGTTCTGATGTATTGAACAACTAGCACTGCTGTAGATGTCTAAAGACCAATGTTTGTTCTTTAAATGTCTGAAAGCAAAGGTGAGCAAAAGACTTCCTCCTCATGAAGAAACCACCCTGGTCTCTCAGTATGGTCAAAGGAGATCTAGTGGCCAATGTCCACAGAAGTTATTGTTCAACTTCTCCTCCTAACACAAAATAGATCAGGTGAACCAGAGTTCTAGCAGAGAAACCTCTGCTTAGGATCAACCACAGCAGTGGAAGAAACAATCCATTGACAGTGGCGAGGAGCTCTGATACAACAGTAAAGTATTAAGCTGAGAAATAATGACATGAGAGAGAGCACATACCTGGCAGACCAGAGCCATCAGATTTCCAGTGGCACTGGCCAGAAAATATGGAGGATTCATTGTACATTTCCAATCAGTTCTGTTCTCTTACTTTTTGAACTGTTCCCTATAATTTCTTGCATTTTGTTGGCTGTGGCTTTGATTCCTCTGTCTACTGGCATTTTTTGCTGGAAAATTCAGTCTACCAACCAGATCTGTTTCTTGAGCTATTGCCATTAATTCAAAACCACGCAAAATGTGACTACAGCTGCACGCAGTAGCCTGCTAAATAGCCATGCATGGCCTGGGGCAGACTGGCAATTTATTTGGCACCCTTAGAGAAAAACATGGAGCACTTTTACCATCTTTAATTGGATGTAAGCTACTCTTTGCAGAAGCACATATTGTACAAGGAATGGGGAATACCACGAGTACCAGTAATACCTTGCATAACAGCAAAAAGTTGAAAGGGAACTTGTTTTTAAGGGCTCCCATAGCAATAGCCTCTGCACCACGTGAGCGATCCCCTCAGCCAGCTGAAAATAAACCGCGTTTAATTGAGTGGATAAGCAGATCACAAACGTTAAAGCCAGGAATGCCCCTTCAACTGTAACTTTGAACTGTAACTCGCACACCCTTTGGCAACGCGTTTACACAGAAACGTGTACATCCCTTGGCTATAACAGTAATTTTGGCTGCAACAGTAACATGTACACCCTTTGGCAAAGATCTCGCATAGAGGAGGAGGAAAAAAATTTTTTTTTTTTTTTGAAAAGTGGAGCGTTTCCCGGTTAAACCCTGGCTGTACAACACCCTCACTTTCTTATTGCAAGAGTATCTTTGAAATTGTCTTTCACCCCACTACAGTGAAAAAGTACTGTGCACCATGCACAACATCAGCAAAGAGAAAAGGAGGCAGTTTGGGACATTTTTTTTTGGTTTGCAAATCAAATTCAGTTCTCACATATGCCCATGAGGATCTATAACAAGGCCACTGAATTAATATGAGTTATTAAATGCTTTCACATCCTCAAGTAGATCAGAATTGAACCATTAGATCACATTTATGCACAGGTAGAAATTTCACTCTAAAAGGAAGTATTTATTTAAATCACATTCATACAGAAATTCTCTGCTTGACTCTTCTTTTTTCTAAGCAAATTAAGATAACACCAAGAGGGTTTCCATGCAGCAAGTAAGCAAACACTGAAGTAAAATCTTCAGAAGCACAGAAACTCCTGTGCATGCTGTCACGAGCATAAATTATATTCACCACACCTTTTGAAAGAAGAGCCACTAGTAGTGACAAGTGGTGCTAAAATCTGTGGAAAATTTGTGTTTGTGTGTGTAAGTACATGGGAGTACACAATTGCTCCTCAGAAAATGTGTACATTGCAGCATGAGCCAGCCAATGAAAGGAGCCAAAGGGCAGACTCCTGCTTGGCTCAGCACCCATGGATGAAGATGAGCCAAGGAGGAGCAAAGGACATTGCCAACAATTTGGCACAGTTTCCTGGCAGTCAGCGATCACTTCACGTATTTTTCTTTCAAGGTGTGTACAGGCACATCCAGTGACTCACCTGTATTTATATCCAGAGAGCCAGGACGGACCCATACCTTGGCCCTGAGCTGTACCACGTCCCATGTTTATAGCCTGCCTTGTTCCCGTAAATAGAAAGCAAGAAGGGGAGCTGTCTGTTAAACTGTCATCTTGTAAAAGCGAAGAGTTTTTCAGCTGATTTAAAGACTACAGAATTGGAACTCACTAATGCAGAATAACTCTGCCTCTTTGAAGTGTGGAGAGAGTCACCTGCCAATGGGAAAAGGAACTTGTCATCCAGCTGTCCCTACAAAATCCTTGCTCCATAAAACCTGCAGTGACTTCACTCTTCTCTTGTCACAGCTTTATCAGCCAGGGAAATATTTTCCTATTACTGGCCATCCATACTAAGAGCGCAGAGACCTCGACGAACTATCAGTCTGGTTCTGCTGTGAACAGCCATGGACTTAAGCCTTGTCTCCCCTGTGTCTGCTTGGCCACTGAGGTTACTGGGATTTCATTATATTTCATATGTTCTGTTCTGCATATTCTATTCCCCATCAAAACTTCCCTGTCGTTCCCTTTCCTCGACTCTCTTTCAATATAAACTATAGACCTTCAATTGATATAAAATAACTTACTCTCTGCCTAAAGTCACCTTGCCATCTAGAATAACAATGTGGTCTAAGAGAGATGTGGTGAGCCATTGTTTTAAATTTCTGCTTTATTTTGAGACATGCTTTAGTGTCATTTTCTCTTGTCTTGCTAAAGGAAAACAGAGCTGATCAAATAGGATGGCAAACAGAATTGTAAAAGCCTAAGTGAAGGTATAGATTTGCTATAAGTCTTACTCAGCATACAGTGGAAAAGAACATTTTAAAGTGTTGGAAAGTTAAAGATTAAGCAACGTTGCAGACCCTGAAGTCAGGATACCTTTGAGTTTTCATTAGGGCATTCTGGAAGCTCTTGGTTTCCACATGTTGCCTTAAAATGAGTGTATCTGTCTGAATGACCCACACAACCTAAATCTATAAGAATTTTTTAATCATCTGGGGAAATGAAGTTAAAATAACAAATACATTCATGAAGCAAAACAGGTTAACAAGAACTGAAGACCACTCTTCACACTGAAATTAAAGAAAATCAAAACAATCAAAGCCACCTGATAGTTCCTGCGTCTGGGCACCAATCCCTCTAAAACCTTAAGAAATGGAACTCTGGAGTTTCATTCATAAAAAAATGAAGAAATCAGGTATTTTGGAAATAAGTATATTGCTATCAATCTGTATGTCTGTCTGCCCTCCATTTATTAGGACTTCAAATCCATTGTTCAATTTGCATGCAAAGGACCACCAAGCTGGACAGGAGCTATGAAAAAAGAGTCATTTTAGATGACTGAATAATCTACTGGAGAAAGGTGGATTAAGTTCAGAAATGAATCTGCTTGAAAACAGTACCTGACTAATGGTGCTTGCAAAGGGTTTGAATGAGGATAATGAGGTAGTTCTGCAACACATGTTTACAGGTGCTTTCTCTGTAGCTTGAAAAGCAACGTGAGATAAAACACAAGGATGTCTGCATGAAAAGGAAACAAATTGGCTTATTAACTTTGCTTTTCTGGCAGTCTTAGCAGGCTGAGTATGTTTCAAAAGAAGCAAAAGGGTTTTTTTGTTTTACATCTAAAATTGGAGTAATGAAAAATGTGATACATCGCTACACCTACATAGGGAAGCATTATGAATATTTATTTATGTTTTATTTTAACTGGATATTCCCTAAAGATAAAAACATTTTCATTTGCGGTGAAAATTTAAAAGTCATTAGTCTATTCTCCTTTCAGTTCCTCTGTGCTTTTGCCCATAAAACTCAGGCTTTGAGGAGTTCGTTTTCTAGCAGAAAAGTCAATAACTTCTGAAACTTTCTACTACGGTAGAAAGATATTTTTCATTAAATAAGTTACCTGCAGATTGTCCCACTGGCGGAGATGTACACCACACAGCCATACACCACATAGCCCTCATGGTAGTCTGTCTGGTCCTGGAATTAAATGGACATTTTCAGAGTTACCAGTTCTATTTACAAAGCTGAGGTGGACCACATTGTGCAAGGACAGGTTTCTAACAGGGAGCTGATTAAGTCACAGACATGTGCCTACAGTGAAAATATCTATGTTTGCATAGAAGATTTTAACTCTCGCTGTTTTCTAAAAAAAAACAATTCAGCATGAAAAATTTAGTGAAAATCTACTTTTGATTCAAAAGCAGCTTTGATACAAAATTTTAATAAGGTTAAAAAAAGATTCTTGCAGCTGGAGAACGCATCTTTGAACACCCACACATGATATTGAGTCTTTGCTGCATATAGCATTTATCTTTACAATCAACCAAGAAGTGTTCATCCATCTGAGTGTCAGACAACCTGGTTTCCATCAGCCTTGCTGGGAATTAACTCCACCACAAATTCTTGATTTTCTCTTAAACTTTACATTTTTACATGCAAAATCAGTAATTATTGTGAGTAGAAACCTATCATAACACTTAAGAACCAAGCTCTTATCTTAAAATTTAATCTCAGGATGACTGATTATTCTATTTAAAAACTAGTTTCTATTGATAATGACTGCTTAGAACTTGATTTGATTTCTTTTGCCAGTTTGATGAGAGTAGCATGGTTATATATTAGATTGCTGAACATTGCCATGCCAAAATCCTGTCTTTAGTGAAGGCTTCAGGCCTCACCTGTGGGAGAACACAATGGGCAGATATGTAGACAAACCTTCAAACAGGTTTTGGAAGTGAAGTAATGTAATTTCTCTTTATGAATGAAATAACCCCAAAAATGATATTATGTTTACAGCGCTGATTAAAAAGTGAGATGTATTTCCTTCTCAATCTTTAAATATTTATAATGTCTAAAAAAATCCTCTGAATACTCACAAATACTGAAAGAAAAAAATCAGCTCTCTTAACAGCATTAAGGGATGACATTTTAGTTAAATGCAACCTAAAATTGGTTTTTTTTCACTCATTATCATGATATTCAAATAGGTACTACTGCTGCTATAAATCTAGCCTAATCATGAAATCAAAGCTCCCTTTGCATATACAAGAGATCTTAAAAACTGCCTGAAAGTCTGCCAGATCTTTTCCAAAAAACGTAATCTTTGTAGAGGTTATTCTCAGAGCATACTAGTGTCTTGTAAACCCAAATCTACTTTCTAAATCTCAGTGGAACAGGCAGAAAATATTCATCCAAGGCTCTCTCACAGACCTGAGATAACTCTGTAAGTCACAGGTAGGTGTTAAATTCCTTAGGATGCCATCTGTCAAGTGATAGACATTGGCAGAGATTGTTTCTTTATTCAGTTCTTTTTAATTCTCCCAAGAAACTAGTGTAAATTTTTTCCTTGGTATTTACAGGAGACAAACAGGCTGCTGCAGATTTATGCTTTTTTTTTTTTACTCTTGGAGCTTTCTCATAGTTTCCCTTCAATCTCTGTCACTATTGGTGGCCACACCTTGCCAGGTTGGGGATGATGGATCCAGTGGAGCACAACACCTCTGAAACATGATGTGTGATGAAGTTTAATCAGTTAAATAGATCCCAACCGCACAACACCTTGCCAAGCCCTCTAAGATTTGACTGTACACAAAGTGTGCAGGCTGAAGGTCTTTCAATGATTGAAAAGAGCAAGACAAGATTTCAGGATTTTCCACCCTTGCAGACTGGACTCTTAGTATGTCATTAAAACATCACCACATGCAGAAGCACAAAGTGGCTTCTTTCTGGTTTGTTATGGTTCAGTGTTTATCATGAAGAGTACCCTGGTGACAGTGCAGAACTTTCAGTCTATTGCAAAATTTCTTCTGCCTGAAATTCCAGTTTAGGGGGGTTGCCTCAAATGCTCAGGCTCTGCTGTGTACCTGCGTTGGATTATATTTGTACAGATTCATACAGCCAAAATGAGATGAGATTTTCTCCCTCACCTCCAGCTTGTATCAGGCATTAACAGGTTGGATCTCACCACTGTGTGTGCAAGCAAATGAAGGTACAATCAACTGCAGCTTAATTAACACCCATTTTATATTGTAAGACTAAAGCCTTATGTGTTGTGGGGCTCTTATGCCCATAGTACTTGGTCTTAAAAAAATGCTGACCAGCAGTGTATTTCTATAAATATTTTGTGTATATTTGCAAAAAGAATCTGCCAAAAAAAGTTGATTGTGCCAATCATTTGCAGACTGTTGTGACAAGCCACCCTTGAGGGGAATGAAGTGCCCTTCAGAGTGGGCACAGATGTCACCAGTACTGCAAGGACACACCTGAGAAGCAGCACCACCTCAACATGTGGGTAAAACCAACTGCATCCAAGGACACAAGCAGGATGAAATCCTAAGATACTTTTGTGTATCTCACACTCAGATACTTTTGTGATTTGCCTTTCTTTTTTCAGATTGACCATTAAAGATCATTACGGAAGCAGGAATTATAGAATTTTTGATAAAGAAATGTACTCATCAGAAACATCATCAGTACATTCTTCTGGCTAATATGATTTAGACTTAAGCCCTTTGATGATGTTTGTTACAATACAGAAGGTACTTCTTTACACGACACCGGATATTGCAGGGCTTGATTGCTGTGACTGAGGGCTTTAGGCATTTTATAATGAAAGACTTATGATTTCAAAAATCCCCCAAATTATAAACAGAATATCCTGGCTCCATTTGCCTTTGAAGGGGGTGAAATTGTTTTGTTTGCATGAGCCACTAGGAGTAGCTCCCCTGTCAGACTTTGTTCTCATATTCACCTGTGTCTACCTGGTCTCCTTTTCACACTCGTCGGTGTTTGTAAAGGCTGTCTTTGCACTGTACCCATACCTGTGACACCGTCTCCCCCAGCAACAGCAGCATGCTCAGGAGGACTCTCCTGTCCCTAGAGCCTACCTGACCCCTTCAGGACGGACAGATGGACTCACAGTCTTTTCTGTTCTCCTTCAGGGGCCAAGTTTGTACAGCTCCATGGCTCTTATGAGTTAGTTTAGTCCTCATGAACAAGAATAGGAAAAGAATAATTTCTCCTTCAGGGACAGGAAAAAGCCTAGCATCAATACTGGGTCCTTTATTTCTTTTCCTGTCCCCTTCAGGTCAATACAAAAGATTAAAAATTTCAGTTTTTCCAGTGTCTTATTTAAGCCTAGACTCTTCTTTATTCTCTCTCATTATTTTTCTTTTACTATGTCTCCTTTTCTGGTAATGAATTTATGATTCAAAGGGAAAGCTTTGTGGCCTACAAGCCTATGGATGATTTCTGTCCTGATCATTCAGGTAGTTTTAGTGGAGTTGGGAAGTTGCTTGAATTGAGAAGAGTCTCCTAAAGTCTCCTCTTTAGGAGAGCTACAAAGCTGAATCCCTCAAATAAAAGCGAGTCCTGTGAGCCATGAAGACCACATTTGGATCTGAATTCTCACATTGTCTCTGAGGTTTTGGGTCCCATGGATCAGTCCATGCCTGAAATGAAACACCAGTGTTTGCCAACCTTGTCTCCATTCAGGCTAATTTTTTGAATTCCTATTTTAAAGAACTTACACAAAATAGTCAGCTGACAGGTACCAATGGCCATGACGATGTACCAACCCTGTTAGTTGACTTGAGTCTCATTACATAGACTCAAAGGATGATTGTCCCACTTCGGTCGTGCAATTAGAAAAATGAGTTTGGTTCTGGGCACATAACACTGATTGGAGGAAGGGAGAGGAGCAGGAGAGCATTCCAGGGGAAAGAGAACAGATGATTAAGCACTGGAATGATTGATTTATGATAAAAGATTAAAAGAACTGAATATGTATAGCTAAAGGGAGACATGCTGAGTGCCTATGAGTAAGGCAAGGGTGTAAGCACCAGGGAAAAGACAAGGGCATTGAAGAAGCCTATGAAGTAACATGAAGGAAAATCTGGAGCAAGGGATATGCTGGTGTCTGTCAGGAAAAATTCCAGAGGGAAACTGGAGGTTTCTCTAGGTGAGACTGCAAAACCATTGCTGCAACATGTTTTGGGACAGTGACAGACTTTAGTGTGAACTCGTTTGAAAATTTGACCAAAAATCTTCTCAGTTTTGAAGAAAGGAAAAACAACCCAAGCATCTTCCCTATGATACCAAAGAAATTGCAAATTTTCTAGTGTGAAAAAGCTGCAGTTGAAAGATGCCATCAGGTTAATCCCAATTCCATTGCTCTTGCAGAAGATGTCACAATTCCCTTTCTATAAAAACTCTTGAGGAGACCTGAGGAAAAACAGGGCTGACAAGTCTCGAACTTGGAGTGTCTAAAGTTAGCTTTTGGCTGAAAGAAGTGTGCAGCTTTCTTCTAGAAATAAATTCTTCCCATTTACCATCTTGTTAACATTTGAAAATCCAAGCATAGAGTCTGTCCACAATGTGTTTTTGCTGTTCAATATGTAATATTCATCTGAGAGAGGATGAAGAGTTGGTACATGCAATGAGCTGCTCACCTGCTGAGCTCCGGAGGGCGTCCTCTTTTCTTTTAATACAAAAAAAAATCCAGGGAATGAATAACTCTGTAAATATATTTCAGTGCTGGATACTTTTATATTCCAAAAGGTATTGGACTCAAAATTAAGGTTACAGATGAACTTCCCTGTGCCCAAGAGTGAATAGCTAAAAAGGGCACATGTATTATAAAATACGATAACATATTTTCCCTAAACTAATATTTTTTCTGTATCTTTAGGTACACAGGAATAGTAACTTGTGGTTGTTCTTACTGTTTCCCAGATTAAGGGCAAATAGAACCAGGTTATGCCTTTTGTACAGTAGTTACCTAGTAGAAACTACTCTTCAACTACAAACTGCAGGTGACGTATAAAACACGGTAGTGAGTGAAACATTTCTGGGAAAACTGTTTACCCAAGCTGCTGAGAAAGAAGAGAGCTTATCATGTAAAAACATCTTGCTTTGATATGCTAGAATATACAAATATGGGAGGAGGCAAGGTGGGGCTAGCAAGTGATACAGAAGCTAATCTATGGTTTTAAAAAAAGAAAAAAGGCAACTGCACAATGGAAAAATAGATTCAGTGCCATGTATGAAGGAGTCAAAGCTTGGCTTGTCTGTTGAAGAACCTTAATGTTCTTTTCAGGTACTTTTTATATTTTACGAAAACAGAGGAGATAGGCAGCACCTACAAAGACAGGAAAGACAGGTGAACACACCACACTGCTCTGGTTGTACCCTGAGCTGCCTGGACACGAGCTGGCACCAACCCAGAGCCATGTAAAGGTCACAAGACACTCACTTAACCAGGACTGTCAAATCCTGGCTGAGGAGGCACAGGGTACCCACAGCCATGTGCCCCTTACCTGTGCTTTTTTCTTTCTCTGAAGTGTCCCTATAAAGCTGTTGAGGGAATAGCACTAGGCACGAGCATGGAGAGCTTTTTCTTTCCAGCCTCAGTTTCCCAAGTTGTAAGAGGAAAACAATGCCCTTGTTGCACAAGCACCTTGTGAGGCTTTTTGTATCTTGTACTTTGGAAACTGTCAGAAGCCAGAGTGGAGGAAACCTTTCCCAGAGCTGCACGACATCTTTAGCTAAACATTGTAATGCATTTTCTCTGTGCAGTCTGAGCATCAGCATTTCAACCACATCTATTTCTGCTTGGAATAAAAGTCAGCAAGAAAAATTGAGAAGCTGATTTAAAAAAATACTCATGACACAGAGTAAGATGTTCTTTAGTCTCATTTTATCTATAAAAACAGGAATTCTATTCTCTAAGAAATTAATTCAGAATGACATCACATGCTGGCAGGAAAACTTGTCAGCCACCCTTCCCACTCTGCACTGGCAGTGGGACTGGCACATCTGTTGGTGTTTTGGTCGAAACATTTGTCCTCTCAGTTATTTTCACAATATGAATGTGTGTTAGCTATGATTTTGGTTTGTGTCTAACAAATAAGTGTACAATCGTCATACGGATGATTATGTCAAAGAAAGGAATAAAACCCCACATGATTCTCCTCTCTAACAAAACCACAATCACAGGGAGGCAAGTGAAGAGGCTCAGTAAGTGCAAAAGCCAGCAGTGATGAGACACAAATGTGTTTAACCCAAGGACTACTATCTTTTCCCAACAGTTAAAGATAGTCTTTATGTGTCAAGAGGACAATACTGGAAAATACATGATAGGACACATAAGATATGGACAGCTGCCAGGCCTCTGAACAGCTGTGTGGTGCATAAGAATTACTGCAGCTGTATTTAAACTAGAAATTAAACCTTTTTTTTTTTTAATGTGTTCATGCTTTTCACTTATCCAAAAGGAAACATTAGCAATTACAAAATGTTTATTTCCCCACAAGACGTGCTGTTTTGTTTCTGCTGTCTGTGATCTCTGATGTTCAGGAGACATCACTGCTCATCCTTAAAACTCTGTGTGAAGAGCAGGGGAGATGTGAGACATCTTCACCTGCTTTGGTTATGGGAGTGAGGCATTCAAACCGAGCTTTGCACCTCTTTAAGAGCCACTTGAAAAGGAATAAGGAATCAGTTCTCTCCTGGTGTTTTGGAAACACTGGGAAAGAACCTGATACCAGTGTGTGCTCAGGATCCTTATGAGGCCAAGAACTTCAAGGCAGGTTCCTGCAGCATGACTGATCTGATAAGCCTGGTGGGTGTGCAGGAGGTGGAGCACTTTTTTCCCAGCTTTGGAGGTACTTCACTCACTCTTGTGGAAAGTTTGCTTGGATGAAATGATGCCAGATGTAGTTTTGCCTGTTTTCCAGCCTCACATATTCCTTTTTTTTTAACAAAGAAGAAAACAAGAAGAACCACATGAAGTCAGGAGCATGTACCTCATCCTGAACTTTTACTCCCCTTCTCTGTAATTCTGCATAAGTGGAAAAGAAAGCTGGGAAATACATATGTGAGCTGTTTCTAGAGAGGAAAAGAGGACAACCCCTATGAATTACACAAATAATTGGCAATTTTGAATTCCTCAAGGGACACCTTGTCTTGTGTGTGGCAGGGTTGGCTGTTCACTAAGGCCCACCAAGGAGTGTGGCCATGGAGTTGCTGGTTCCCATGCAAGCTGTCAGCTTTATTTCTGCTGGAGCCAAACAAGATAGGAGTAGGTACCTGTGGTTTTGGAATGAAAATTCTTGGGTTCTCCCTACAAAGCCACATCTACGGCATGTGGTTTGGCTGGCAACCGTGGATTCCGATTTGTATGCAACCCTGTGGACACTTCTAATGTAATGTTTGTATGAAAGGCTAACTCTGCGGCCACTTTTAATTAGAGGAGATTTCCGGTAAAGTTAGTCAACAACTTTTGTTACTGGAGGGAGAGTACAGAACAACTGTTGTGAAAATAGATGGCGTAACATTTGGTGTCTTATTGTAAAACTAAATTCAGAATTTTTCAATTCAGATGAATTCTCAAACTTTTTTTTGCTATTTCTCATTTCTCTCCTGGTTCTTTGGGTGAGATCTACTGAAAGGGAGAGGAAGAGGGTTGGAGACATTGGAGACACAAGCTTGTAAAGCAGCACTGTCATTTTCAGGTCTCCTCTTGAGTCCATATAAAGTTTTGGTGTTGTAACATCCATAGTAAGGGGATCCTAAGTTCAATCCCTGCTTGTTTTGAACACAGATCCTGCAAGGTTCCAGGAATACTTTGGTACTGGTGCATTTTTCTGCCTGAAATCCTAAACACTACTTTTGATGAGAGCTGGTCAACAGACAACTAAATCTAATTCTTCACCATCAATGACATTCATACCTTTCAAATGGAGTCTACTACTCTTTATCATGGTATAATAGACCTCCATGTCTTCTGTAGAAGGGTAAATGGTCTCAAATCAGAAAGATAAATGGAAGATTAAATTAAGTCTTTTAGTTCACAATTATGTAAAAGATTTTCCAGTCTAAATTTAAAAAAAGTCTCACTTCAGACAGCTATGAAAAAGAGCAGAACTAAAAAGGATTATTTACTCAGGAGTGGCACTAGGTTTTCTAGATTACAAGTATTTAAATTTGGAATAATATTTCTGAATAATGTCTAGTGAGTCAGGAAGAATGGCAAAAAAATCTTGGATATTTACATGGCTAGAAATCTATAAAAGATTAAATTTCAATAAATAAAACCATTTTTCTTTTGATAATTTCAAGTGCTTTGTTATAGCTCTAATAACACCTTTTTTTTTCTCCATACTGTAATTAGCTGATCTTAAAGACGTGCAAACAAGCTGCCACAAGTGTTTGGCTACTTAGTAATAACTGTGCACCTTCTTACCCACCAGTAAATGTAAGATCATTTATTTCCAAGAGGGGGAATTCAGAAGAGGGATAGGCAACCTCAAATTACCACACATTTATAACCATGTACAAGTCTCCCCACAGGCAGTTACCACAGATGAGCTAAATTACTGCAAATTCAGGCTCCAGCTTACATCATATTAACCGCATTATGTGCCTATCTTTACATTTAAAAACTTAATTTCCACCCAGAAGACATTCAATTCTTGTATAGTGGTATTAAACTGAATTGTTTAGACAGCTGGAAACAAACAAAATATCTTAATTTTTTGGTGAATTTAAGAAATCTGTGGATTCCACTCCTTTTATCAAAAAAGTTTTAGCTTCAATCACTCTTTAATATCCTGCTGGCATTTTTTCCCCCAAAGCAATTCTTTACAAACTCAAGGTGAAATATCTCATTCCTGTTGAAGTCAATGGAAGAATACAGTTTGATTTCCTTTAGGAATTCCTGTCAGTTCCTGAAAATTTAGAATATTCTCCCTATAAAACTCATGCCACAGTTTCAGGTATCCCTTTTCTAGTGCTCACCTCGAGACTGAATCACAGCTCAGGAGTGTGAGTAAAATTAAGGCTGCACACTCTCAGTTTTGTTTGTAAGCCATGTCATCTGCATCCGAATTTTTTAATTTCTTCCAAGCTATGTAAAGGCTTTTGACTGCAAATCCATGCCTCACTTCAGGAACTCCTGCAGGACACTCTCTGCTGGAAGAAAATCTCTCCACCAGAACAACTGAGGCAGTTTGCACCTTGAGCTGTTAGGAGATGAGCAATGGCTTTTCACAGTCCATCTCCAGACACGGATTTACCCTGCTCACCTGGCACACAGTCTTCACCAGCAGGTAACCTCTCATCCCTGTGGAACACACAGGACAGCAGATGGGCAGGTACTGCCTGGCTGTTATTTTGGCCCCATGCTGGCTTGATGAAAAGTAGATCTGAACTTCATTCGTCACCAAGTTTCTCCCCCAGATGCCAGATGACAGTGAATCACCTCAGTTAAATTCACTCTTGATCAATATATTCAAGATTCTGATCTGTCTGGGAACTCCTCAATTCTAGCGTCCACATTCAGTGTTTACTCTGGGAGCCATCTCCAAAGTTCTTTTCTACCACATTTTTTTTCATTCCCAAGAGAGACAATGTATATTTTTTGAACAGGAGGCACCAATCCTAGAGTGGTTCAGGCTGGGCAGGAGCTTGAGAGGGCTCTGACCCAGCCACTGCTGAGAGGAGAGTGAGAGAAGCATTCAGACCTCCAGAGAGCTGTGTGAATTCAGGGACTTAGAGTGAAAGTTACAAAACTGAGGAAATTTTGGGGATTTACTGTCATCTCCATATAGTCATCACCTGCCTAATGGCATTTTAAAAATAATACAGGCTCATGAATCATAGATAATCTACCTGTGTACTTGCCAAGCCTGTTGTTACTTTGATTCACTTTAATAACACATTTTTGCTCCAGTTTTTGTATTTTACTATTCACCTGCTGTCTTCCTCACATACATGGAAAGAAAGAAATGAATTAAGTAGAATCAGTCTGTGCGATCACAGCTGAAGCCTCCTGAGCTGAAAAATGACTCACATTTATCTGTTGGCATCTCTCCTCACAAATCTCCTGCAGCAACAGCTCTCAAATTCTCTACTAATTGAGCCATTTTCTGAATTCTAACAGTGAATGGGACGTAGTGGGACAGACACCAACTAGTTCATGAAATTTGTCATTAGTAGGAAGGGCAGTTTTCCTAGAAGATTTTTGACAAAGGTATATTGGAAGTGCAATTTACTGCAAGCCTGCACAAAGCACTGACCTTCATGCTACTCAGAACTGAGCCAAGAAGCAAAGATGTTAAAATACAATGGAAGGCTTAAATAAAAGTGACTGTAATTAAAAATATATAGTGGATTTGGGAAACTGAATATGGTTTTAATAAAAACATTACTGTGTTGCTGATACTAAGATTTAAATCCCTCAGAAAATCATAGGCATACACACACAGTCTAGTTCACTAGACAGCTAAAATGACATGTACTTCTTCTCCTGCAGTATGTCTCCAGCTGCATTTTCTTTTCCATTTTGTTTTTTTAAATAGCTTAATTCCGCAACCCCATTATTTTATGGTGTATTAGTGTGGAGCTGCAGGTGCTCATCAAAAACTCTTAGTGTCACTGAGAGCACCCATGACCTACTAAAACTCATGAAGGATAAATTCAGGTATGGCAAGGCTGTTCTACACGTGTGGGCAGAGAATCCCTCCCTGACAGCTAGAAGACTCCAGTAATGCCAAATGGCAGCCTGTATCCTTTCTGCTAGACGAAAAATTGCAGTACAGTAAGAAGTGTGAAAATCAAACTGAACTGAAGAAGAACATAAAAAATCATTCTGCTGGGTTAAAGAAAATGTCTGTTGTGCCCAGCACCATGCTGGTATCATTAGCTGGTTGTAGGTGCCAGCAGAAAGCAGATGAGAAGAACAGTGCCTACTGCTGAGCTGTGTGCCCTGGCTCTGCCAGTTTTCAGGTTAGAGGATTCCTGGGACAGAGGATTCAGCTATTTCTTAGTGTTTGATGGACTTGGCTAATGGCCTTTGTTTTATCTGCTTTATGCATTTTGCATCCAGAAAATCTCACCGCAGGAAGTTCCACAATGTAACAGCCAGATAAGTGAAAAAACCTTCATTTTATTTGCTTTGAATGTTCTCATTATTGATTCCTCTGTGTCCCTCAAGTTCTCTTTTATTAGCAAAGACAAATAATCATTCTTATGTACTTTTCCCATGAAAAATTTAAGAATTATGTGGATTTTATGATTGGGTTGGATGTTCCTAAAGGTCTTATCCTATCTAAATGGTTCTATGATCCTATGAAACTCTTCTTTCTTTTCTTCTTAGTGTTTGCAAAAAGCTCCTACTCAAGCTTACTGGTACAAGTTCTCTGGACAAATGTGTTTATACACATTCTGACGAGAATAATTTTTTCCTTTCAATTATATAATTATGATTTAGAAGAAGGAACAAATCTATGGAGGTAAAGTCAGAGGAAAAGGTGGACAGAGTTTATTTAAACTCTCATCAGCTTTCTGTGTTCATCTGATCCATATCTCTGATCATGCTGCAATTTATCCTACAGTAGCTGCAAGGGATATTTTCCACATCACTTGTGAATCACTGAAAGAAAAGTCCTGACTCGCTTTTAAACATACTCCACCTTTCTTTTTATGACTCTATGTGTATTCACACAGCTACACACCCCCTAAACTGAAAAAAAAGATTTTTTCCTCTTTCATCACAGCCTTGACTGTGATGTGTTAGTTTTACATCCATGGGTCTCAGTTTACAAATGAATCTCGCAATGGAGATGGTCTTGGATTCTGCAGGTGGATGGAGAATTCTTTCAATTGGCTGGATCCATGTTTTTATTCTTGCACAGTGACACAGTCACTTGTAGTGGTGTCTGTCGGATGCACAGCCGAAAGTGTCCCTGGTCTATGAAGCCTCCTCAGGTGTCGCCTTTTGCTGTTTCCTCATGTCTGGAGCCATCCTTTTCCTCACAAAACTGCTGGTAGAAGGTTTTTTTTTTCCACACAAACAAGGTGGAAGCTTGCCATGTGGTAATGCTATGTCATGATACTGTAGAGGTTTAGGGACACTCAGCTGCAAGGAGGATAAACTTACAGCTCTGAAAAAAACTATGTTTTTTTATAGATAAGCAGCTCTGAGTTTTGCAAGTTTAATGGTTTTGTTCTTTCCATTCTGGAGGAAATTATGGTGTTTCTTTCAGAATATTGCATACCTACACTATTTCTTCCTGTAGCAAAAAACATTTCAATATCTATTTGGAGGTAAAAGAAAATAAACCCTGCAATTACCCAAGATGTTTGGAGAGGATCTGCAGTTACATTTGAGGATTTAGGTTGCACTTGATTGTTTGCATCTATCACTGATGTATATAGATAATTAACAGTGGGTCTAGAGACCTCTTGGTCCTCCAAACCCACAACCCTCAGGAGACCCTTCAAGCTGTCCCTTGTCAACTACACACACAGAATATTTCGGTTGGGTAGATCTCAGCTGCCCAATATTGTCCACACACCTTCCCGTCAACCAGGCTCTTTGGACATTTCCCCCAAGATATTCCCTTCTGGAGGATTCCAAAAATGGGTCCCACTCACCTCCCACAAGCACCACAGGTTGTGCTGATGCCTCCAGACCTTGGGACCTGGGTGAGATCCCGGCTTTTTTTGCATGCCAGGCTTGTCTTTGAAAGGCAGTGGCAAATATCTGCATCTCTGGGGTTGTTTTGAGGAACAGCTGAGAACAAACAGGATTTGCTGCTTGGAAATGAGTTTTGCAACAGGAGGCTTTAATTGTTGGTGCATGGCAGAGAGGCAGGGCTTGCTGCTACCCCGTGTGCTGCGTGGAAAGCTTGGTACTGAATTTTTGCTGGTGAGAGCAACGTTCTCTGCTAGTACATTATGTAACACCCTCACTCTCATCTCACTTAGGCAAAAGCATTATCAGCTGCTCTGATGGCTGGATATTTTCTCCAGACATCAAAACCAAAACTAACATGAGATTTGTTATCCAGATGACATATATAACATGATTTTAAAGGGCTTGGAGCATTTAAGAGAGGATAAATTAATGAAAATGCATTATTAGACCATGGTGGACTGTACTTGTCAAAATTGGTTGAATATCCAAATTAAGATGAAGCTAATCTCTGCACGAGCCTATAAAAACCTGTTCCCAACAAGCCCATAATAAGTTCTCTGCACCAAGAAATATGATTTAAATTGTTTTAAAGCAATAATGTTTAGGTAAGTAAAAAGAAGTTTCCTACTGTGAGATATTTCATAAACAAAATTAAATATAAAACCATATTATTAAATTCTGTCAAAAAGGTATTAATCTTGTTACTCTGGCATTGGTACCTCAGTTCTCCATAATTATGGATTAAGACTTTAAGACAAAAATATAGTGTGGACGGTGGTTTTCACAGTTCCTGAAAAAGAAAATAAAACTTGAAAGTATAAACCTTTAGTTTTGCAATATGTCATTCCATTATTACAAGTTGCCTTTATGATCAGCACTGTGTAAAGCTCACTGGGAGCAAATACGGTGCACAAATAAATTCATGAGCTGTGGAATCAACCCCACACTATTTGGTGCTATGAGATGCTCCAACACAGAGGTACCATGTGTGTGCTGATGTCAAAGAAAACTCCCCCATTCATTTCAGTAGCTTGTATGTGGCTGACCAACTGCTGTTGGTTGCATTGTAGGAAAAAAAATTAAACACCTGTTTTAAAAATAGAGGATGTGGAAAAGGAAAGTCTGTTTATCTCAGAAAAATGTGTAGGGAAAAGACACAGTTTTTGAAGACCTCAATATCAGTCTCAGAATATGCTCCAGTGCACACAAGAACCACTGTATCTTAACAGAGAATAAACTCCATAATTTCCACAAACTCCGATTTTATGGGAGAGGAGTTAAAAAATTATCAGAGATGCCCTAGATAAAACCAAAGGTTTTAAGATCTCTGAAGAGATTTTTTTTTTTTTTTTTTGCCATGGTTAATTGTTCCTCGTGTTCTTTTTCAATTTCCCCACTACAACAAGTAAAATCATTCTGAAAGTTTAGTACTTTTCCTAGTTGGATTATCTCTGAATGAATGCAATAGGTAAATGTGACTGTTCTGCTACATGGACATCACAAGTCTTTCACTCCACCCTGTAAGTCATTGTCATTGAATCAAAGCCCAAGAATTCAGTCAGCAATTTTTGCTATAATCCAGGTCACTTATTCAGATTATTTGTTGGTTGTGTGACTTGCTTAGGTTTCATTACAGTTTCTTCATACTCTGAAGCACATGCAGGCGACCATTAAGCATGAAACAGTGCCCAATCATATTTGTTATGTCTGGAATTTAGTTGTGTTGGTAATTCACTAAGACACAAGCAAAATAAACTCAGTAAATGGGTAATAAACTGGAATTTCTAGGTATTTTTCCTTCCAGCATTTTAGAAGACTAAATTAGTTTTAAGAGTCTGTCACCTTCAAGTAATAGCTCTGTAATTAATTCAAAATGGCAGCTTTCTGGTGGTGGTTAATTAGTCTAAGGTAGAATGATTTTGTTCAGTCAGTTTCACAGGATGTATATGACCACAATACACATTTTTAGACATAGGATTGGCAGGGATACTTGCTTTTAACCTCTGTATACATGGCAATAATTATCTTTTAACACCACCTGGTCCATCTTGAACTCTCCAATCCTATATGGGAAGACATCCTGCACTGCATTTAATATTGCATGTACTTTTTGTTCAACCAGAGAAATAAAGAAAATTGTGCTCACTGAGTTGGGAACACCAGAAATTATATAAATTCTGCAGTGATTCACAGAGTTTGAAAGGTATCTTGACATTACATCATTAATATCTGATAGTTCTGAAGCCTTTGGAAACTTCTGCTTGATGACACACAGATGCAGAAATCTGTATAAATAGGTAAACATCTGAATTTTCATTAATTTTTTTCCCCAAAACCAAGCTTCCATTACCATTCCTTTCCAAAACTCTTCCACATAAACCCATACATATCGGGAGAATGTGTACTGTAATTTGAGTAAAAGAAATTATTTTCTTTAAGAACATTTTTGTACCTTTTCTTTAGTTTAGAACAGTGAAGGTACCTCAGAGACCATAAAATCTGGGGATGTAAATGCCCAACACAAAAATTCAGGAACCTGTTCCATTCTCACAAGGATCTTGGACAAATTTAGAGTATGGCCTTCACCATAATATAAAGAGCTACCAGCTTAAGGCCCAGGGTCAGCTGCAGCCTTTCCATTCAAGGGTGACTTGTTTTAATGTACAATTTATTACTTCTTCCTGTTATTTACTTCAAATCTGAGGCACCACTCTGCCATTCTCATCATTTAGATTAAAAAAAGAAACCATTTGTATTCAATGGGGTGGATTTCAGAGGGGACAAGTGAAAAGGAATGATTTGAGTGTTGATGAATCTGTGAGATTCTTTGACCTTTGATGTCTCTAAAGCAGAAGCATTGGCTCTTACACAAAAAATGTGTCTCTGGATGCTGTACACAGAGAGAGGACTGGATGGGTAATGATTTAAAATTTGTCTACTTTGCCCCAGCTTGGAGACACAACTTGATATTGTTCAGATCAAGCCACAGTTCAGGATTTATTTTTATTTCTTGAAAATGCAGCTAAAGGTTGTTTGGCTTTATTCACATTTGTTTAAGTTTTCTTCCTTGGGGAAAAAAATGGTATTGAAAAAAATTCAAAGAAATGTTTTTTTCTGAAGATCTTTACATCACCTCACATTTTGGTAGTCATTCAGAATGCCTAGAGATCTGTCAGTGACTCAATAGAAAAAAGGGAGGTGACTCTGCCCATTTTTTTAAAGTAATATCTTTTATCAAAATTAGTTCACTGGAAACAGCTGAATGTGACAGCATCTTTAAAAAAATAAATTAAATAGGTCCAAAAGCCAGCAGGTGCTGAAAGCCAAGCTAATTCCTGAAGAAAAGAACACTCTGCAATGTCATGTACAATTCTTTCATGTCTCGAAGACCAAAGAGAAGAATATAGCTGGGATATGGTCAAAACAGTCACTCGGCTACAGTTTCACCAGCTTTGCACCTTCTTCTAAAATAATGCTGAGTACCAAACACCTGACAGTGGGGAAGATAGAAGAGGAAAAAAAATAACTTCAAATATTCAAATCTTTCTGTTAGAACATTTTGTTTAAATTTTACTCTTGTGCCATTGGGCATCAATTCAGCATAAAGCACATTTGCTTCACTACCACCTTCTTCAAAAATGCTCCAGCATTTAGCAGATGGAAACAGAGTGCCTGTGGCAACTTGCAATTACCTCCCTGCTCCATTAATGTATTGGCTTAGACAGAGAGGAACTGAGAGAAGGGAGGTGTGGGGCAGGCTATAGACATGGATATTTTTAAAAGTCCAAACTCTCAAAAACATCTGTTTGGAAAATTATGACAGGAAGAATATATATTACCTATGGCTAGAATTTAGGAAAATAAGCATTGTCTAAATGCTTAGAATTATTTTGCGTATTTATTTTTGCATGACTTCCTTTTTAATTTTGCATTGAAAATATAAGAAAAAAAATTCTCTGTATTGGAAAAAAATGCGAAAATTGTTCAGGGAAAAGCTATCATCTGAATTCCCAAGGAACATGAGAGGTGTTTGGATTTGTATTTGCAACCAGTACTCACTAGTTTACATTTACGGTGTCAAAAGACCTTAACTGAATTTTCCTTCTCCAGCCATCATCCTTGCCTTCATCGTGACAACCTGATCTCCCCATCTTTGTCTCTCAATCTCCACAGCTGCATCTTCTTGGTTTCCCTGGTTCAGCCACTCCAGGTCATTCTGTGTTTTCTTGTTCTTGGATTTTGCCTCGTTAGGAGTTCTCCCACCTTACTGGGCTTTCGTTTTCCAGACCATTGAGACAGAAAATAACAAGAGTCACTGGCTGTGCTCTCCTGCATGCTCCGTGACTCCAGGCTGGGGTGTCAGGGCAGCCAGAGCCTCTGTCTGTCCCCAGGAAGGACTATATGGACACAAGCACCCAGCTGAACCCAGCAACACCTCGAGCACTGAAATTTGCTGATCCGTACTGACAACAGCCATTAAATCACAGAAAACTTAATGTTGGGAGGAACCCCTGTGGTCACCTTGCCCAGCTTCTGCTCAGCTTACAGGTCTTAAGCTAATGCACATTTTCTAGTTTCTGGGCATGACTTGTGGACCAGAAACTGGTTCCAATAAGGGTTTTGCATGCAGTCACCCTGCTCTGCAGGCTAAGGAAAATTAACTGTGAATATCGGCTCCTTAATGCCAGAGGAACTCCAAGTTAAGGGTTTGTGTCAGGCCCACTTAAATGATTAGTATGAAAGTAACCTCTGTTGATGCTGTTGATGGTTTGTATTTGCCATCTACAAAAATAAGTTGCTTAATGCCAGTGCTGGTTTTGCAGTACTGTTCTACCAGCCACCTGACATCTTCCTTCCTGAAGAAGGAATCTCTATGACGCAATGTAATGACCCCTGAGTTAAAAAAAAACTCTCTCATATCAGTTTAGACTTTCCAATACATTGCCTTCCTCACAGGAGAGCAGAAAGCAGACTGCTTCCACCTCAGGACCACATCAGTGCTCCCTGTGCCTGGGCTTCTGTTACACCAATCAGCAGATTTGGGATGGGGAGGGAATTTCTCTCTTCCCCAGGTAGAGCTGGCAAGGACTGTCAGGGCTTTGGGTGGTGTCATCCCCAGTGCAGGCTGTGGCCATCCAAATCACCAGGCTGATTGAAGCCATGAGATACATTTTTTTTTCTGATCCATCTTAACAGCATCAATCTTTGTGGCACGGCTAATCTTTTAACTGGCTTTAGGTGGTTAAAAAGTGATTGTATCTGTGCATGCAAAGCCGACAGGCAAACCACATCATGGCCTGGAATCAGCACACAGGTTGGTCTGTGTATTCTTCTTTTTCTATTCCCCAGGCACGCTAACTCTCTGTCATTATCAGCAGAAATTAAATTATAAACTCAAGGGCAGCTGCTGCATCTTGCCTTATTCTTAGAAAATCTATACTTATATTTAACCCTCCATATGATATTTTTAACAGCAAAGAGCCTAACTTTGCCTATTGAAAATTTCTTGTGATTTTTTTTCATTTTTTTCCCAGGGAAAATCTTTCCTTTTCAGTAGTAGTCATGTTTCCATTATGCATTTTTCCTTGAGAATGTTTCCTGGGAAGGAAGTGGAATTTCTAATGAAGAATATTTTCAACTGGAAAAGTCTGAAGAGTTGTAATTTATAAAAAATTTAGACACAAGTGAGAACAGGAATGAAGAGTGTCATTTCAGTAGAACCCTGCAACTCCTTGGTCTTCTGTGTCAAAATTCAAGACTTGAACAATTCTGAACTTTGAGAAAAGAAAGGCAGCAATTCATTTCATGCAGCAAACTGATACATTTCTCCCAGCAGTGATGCTATTAGCAATTGGCCCTATAGGAAATAAGTGTATTGGCATTTTTTTCTATATTTTTTATCAGGATGATTTCTAGAAGCAGGTCTAGATAGCGAAACATGCCTGGGTAATGCCAGGTTAATTACAGTATTATCAGTGTTATGCCACGCAGGAATGCCCAGCTGGCTTTCAATAAGCCTGTAAAAGATTAAAAACACATAAGGCAGCACGATGCGCTGGCACAGCTTGACTGCTTTGAACAGAGAGAATCATTTAGGTTGAATTTGGGTGTCACTGCGTGGAATTGCATAATACAGTGCACAAACAAACCCTCGGAGTTTTGGTGGCCTAGTTAGGGTGGTACAGTGATACCAGCAGAGTTACACAACCAAGCCGGGAATGCAGAAAGCTCCTGCAGCTCCATTTCTCCCCAAACAGGCAGATGCTCCTCCTCGAGTATCATGTGCCCTCCTTGGAAGCACATTAAGCAAAATATGTTATCAGTGCATCCCGTGCAGGATGGGCGTTGGAGAGGTGCTGCCTGGTTTTAAACGTGAATGGTGAAGCAGATCTGAACCTGCTGCCTTCAGACTGAATACCCTTGGGATTTATGTCCTCTCCATCAGCACGAGCACCTGTACACTTCTGCTAGGCAATTTCATATTCTGAAAACTTTTTTTGGTGACATGACAGCTCTTTTGCACTTGCACTTTTTGCCCTTAGAACATTCACAATATTCCTTTTCATTCAACATAGTGGGCATAATGTATTTATCCCATCTACTCTAATTAAAATTCGCTGCATTGTCAATGTATTTTTCCTTTTTTCCTGGAGTCAAGCAAATATTATGAGATTGAGAATGGTTATTTATTTCTAAAAGGACTGTCCTTGAAATTACTTCAAGAATCTATTTCTGTGATTTGAATTTATCTTAAATATCCTGGGAACTGTCAACCAAAGTGAACAAATCTGTCACAGTGTTTTTTCTGTTCTTTTAAAAAATAATGAATTACCGTTTGTCTTTCATAGTGCTGGCTATTTTCAGGTTGTCATTTGCTGATGACAGTTTTATTTATTTAATATCTATCAATTCTTTCCCCTGTCTGCATTAGTTCTCTTATTTTTGACATTTTAGACATCTGGTTATATGTGTGGTAACTTTTCTAGTTAAGATTTTATAACATAATTTTCTTCCACAGGTTTTACTGAGCTTTGAAATCAACTGCAGTGAAACAGGAATCCTGTGGGCACTGAGTGGTATTTTCCACAGTGGATGACTCCAGGTTCAATATGTTCTTTGGGTCACAAACCTGACCCAGTTCTACAAATATTTATATGCATAAACACTACTGAGACTGGAAGAAATCCTTATCCCATTGAAGTGAATGGGAATTCAGAGAGAAATGTTCATTAATCCTTTGGGGGGATTTAAAACACCCAAGGCTAATCTGTATGTGTATCTCTCTTCGGTAGATTAGCTTTGCTTTTTCAGAAATCTCTACCTTGACAGTGTTTAATAAAATTGTTTCATTGTACTGAGTCACAGCACAGAATTTATAGCATTTAAAGAATTCAAGAAGTATTTATGCATAAAATGTACAGCTGTGGAGAATGCCTTAAGTTTTATAAACTATTTGTCTTCGGATAGACAAACTACACTCAAGCAAGGAGATACTGGTTTTGGAGCTGGGCCACCCCACCATGAACAATGGAAGCCAATGCTGAATGCTCAGATTATATTAAATATATCTATAATAAATAAAATATTTAAAAAAACAAACAAACAAAAAAACCCATCCTGTGAGACAGCACTGGGATTCAACTCTCTTCCAGATAAAAACTCAGAATCATACTAGCTTGGTTATAAAATTTCCTGAGTTTTCTTTACTTACTGGTACACTCATGCTTGGAGTTTCCCTCAAAATAACCAGTATCCTGGACTTCCATCAGCCAGCTGGAGAAAAATGCCAGTTCAGACATTCCTAGGAAGAGAAGGCCGTGAAAAATCTTTGGGGTCTGGTCCAAATCTCACATATGTCTCCACTGTAGTCCAATAGAGAGATAATTCAAGGTTGACTTGAACAGCCTTTTCTTACTCTTGGTCTAACAGCATCACAGTCATCTTGCTCTAATTACAAGGCATTTAATTACCTCCTTAGATTCTGCCTCAGGTATTTAACATGTTACACATCTACAAAGGGCTGTCTCATAAGGTGTCACACAGTGAGAGGGTTTCAGTTATTTCTTTTGTCCTTTTTCTGGTGATATTTTTCATCTATCAAATTGAAGTCTTTTGTTTACTTTGACTTGCCTCTGAGTCCAACTGAGTCCAATAGAACATGATATTGAAAGATTTTTTTATGGCCAAATGAAGAATCTCTGTTCTTTAAAACTGGTGCAGGAAAAATGAGTTGTTCCTTGGGTGGCTGAAGTACTACACAAGTTGCTGTGCCTGCAGTTCACAGGGACACAGCTGGGCCTAGCCAGTCTGACATACACCTCAGCCCTCCATTTCCCAGACAAAAGCCTGGCTTCACACAATTGATCCTTTTGGTCTGTGGGCTTGTTTCCTATGGAAAATAGTCATAGAGGATGCAGGGGGATGTGTCAGGGTATTAGTCCAACAGGGAGTCCAGTGACACCAAGGATAAAAGCATCCAGGATAAAAGCCAGTTGGGACAGTTCTAGAAATTCAGAGCTAGTTCTTGCCCTTTTTACCAGGACTCTTGCATCCCTCTTGGCACAATTACTTGGTAAGATTCTGTTCTGTTACATGATTCATTTTCTAGACCTTTAGGATAATGGGTTAACAGCTGGCAAACTGCTGCAGCGGTAGCTCTGCCCCTCTGAAGGATTTATGTATATTCCTCCAAATCTGGTATGAGCAGTTCAAGAATAAACCTTCTGCCTGTGTGCTGTGAAACAGCAGAAGTTGTAAGTTTAAGCTTTCAAGATACCCAAGTGACTGAGTTTAGAAAACCTTGCTGAGAAAATTTATAGGCATCCTATAGATTTTAATCCATACAGAGGCGTTAACATGTATGCTCAATTCCACAGCTTTATTCTTGATGGAGTCTCTGCTCACCTGGGATATGTTGCTGGCTGCACTTATTTTGTAAGTTATACTTAAAACTAAGCATAAGAGACAAACCATGAGAGATAGGAAAAAGCAAGGGTGGATTTCTATGTTCATTCAGCCAATCAGCTTTTTAAGAAAATATCTTTAATACTGACAAACATACAGTTTGTTAGTTTTCCCCACAGATTACTCAGAGCACATGGACTTTAATCTGATTTGACAGCCTTGTGATATTTTCTGCCATTCTTGTTCTTAGCAAAGTGCTCTAAAAATGCATCCATAATTTATTTATGGGATCTTCTTTAACCCTTGAGTAACTAGAATGTACACCATACCTTTCATCCTTGAACTGTCAGTGCTGATTGTGGAAAGTGCCATCAGACACCTCTGAGTCTGATGAGAGGTGAAGCAGCTGAGCATCACTCTTTCTTTCTAAAACAATAAATAGTGAAGAAGGCATTGTTTTCTTGTCAGAATGCTGAAGATGAAATATCAGAACCTTCTACCACATTACCTCTCCACAGAAAAATTCACTAGCATCATGAAGACACACAGCTATTAATAATTTTGTGAGATACTTTAATTTCTAACAAAGGAAAATCCCAGGACAATCTATTTTTATCTGTACCAAGAGCTATTTTTTCCCACTAAAAACATACTGAACTCCTTTTAACATGAATATACCATTACAAATTCAATTCAGAAAGCTCTTCATAATGGGCATACTTCATATCTCTTGCAGAGCTCTTAGCTTCCCTTGTACTTTATTTGCCTCCCTATGTTTAGATTTGTTGTAATTATTTAATATCAAGTCTTCCATTTCTGTGATACCAGAAGTGACTGTTTGCTGTAAGTAGTTTTATTACTGAACCAGATGAACTGGTAATATAAGGAGTAGATGCATTTACTCTGGATTTGGCCTCTCCATCTTTTATATAATGATAGGGTATTTCCCCTTCAATTTGGGCTGAGAAATATTAACAGATGAGCACTGTGTCCTACATTCCCATTTGTGCTACATTCCTACCCCAGTGCTGGGTGGAGTTTTAATGCAAAATTAGATTTCATAGACCCATAGAACTGTTGAGGTTTGAAGGGATCTTTATAAGTTACCTAATCCAACCCCCTCCTTCAAGTTCAGTTAGATCAGGTTGCTCAGGGCCACATACAGTCAAGCTGTGAATACATCCAAAGGTGCAAATCCCGCAACTCCCCTGAACCCTCTACTAGAGTTTTAATTGAATACTCACTGCCTTTATTCTGGGTATTTTTTACTACTATCTAGTCAGAATTTCCCCTATTGCAATCTGTGTTGATTGCCTTCTACCGCCTTGCTGTGCACCCTCAAGAGGAATCTCACTCTATCCTTTTTTGGATTCTGGGAAATGTGTCCTTCTGGCCACATGGAAATGTCTGGAGTTATTCACATCTCTGGATGTTCTCATGCATGGCCGACAATCACTGATCAGCCCTGCAAGTGAGGAGACTGTTGTGTCACCTTGGCTCTGGTCTGGTTTTGCAGTGTCTTTCACAAAATTGATGTCAGCCTGCAGGCATTTCCGTCCTGTGCCAAGCGATGATGGCTCCCAGGAGAAAGAAAAGAGCCCAGGTCAGATGTAGCCTGCTCAAAGCTTCCTGTATGCTGTGCAAGCACAGGTGTTTTGGACACTGACTCTGCGTGTTTTGGGAAATCTCCTCCTCATCCATGGGAGACATTCTCAGAGGTCAGCTCAAGGTATAGATCAAGGGTTGTGTACAGACTACACAGTTTAAATACGGCAGCAAAGGGTTTGGTCTCAAGAAATATATCCAATTATTTTCATTTAAGCGACACACTTGCCTTTTTTTTCCTCAGGTGGCACATTTTAAACTCATGGCTGGCAGGCAACAGATCATCCAACTCAATAAAAGAAATAATTCTGGAAATCCTAATTCTGGAAACCATAAAGTGAGGAGTAGTGAGCATGAATGTGTAAAGGGGAAAACACACTGAAACAACCTGATATCCCTCCATGCTGAAAGGACTCGTGCATTGGATTGAAAACAAACTGACCTGCTGGACTCAAAGGGGTACATCAGTGGTATGAAGTTCATCTGGAAGCCAGCTGCTGATCATGCACCCCAGGAGCTGTTTCTGGGCCCAGCTGGGTTTCACATCCCCATTAATGACCCTGACAAAGGGCCAGGTACACACTCAGCAAGTTTGCAGACTGTACCAAGCTGGGAGCAGTGGCCCTCACAACACAGTGATGGTTGTGCCACCATTCAGAGGGACCTGGATGGACCAACAGAAGCCTCAGTAGATCAGTAAAGGCAAATGCCAAGTGCAGCCTCTGGGGAGGCACAGCCCCACGCCCCAGCACAGGCTGAGGGTGATCAGCTGAAAAGCAGCGTGGCAGAAAAGGACCTGGGATTTCTGGTGAACAAGTTGAAGATGAGCCAGCAATGGGCTGCAAAGACCAACAGCATTCTGGGCTGCACTAGGAAGAGCATTACCAGCCTGTCAAGGGAGGTCATCCTTTACCAATTTCCCAAATTTCTCACAATCATGTAGAAGTGAAAGATACTCCTTATTAATTTTTTTTACCTTATTTTATACTACAGCGTATTTTTGTGCCGCTGTGTGACGAAAACCAGTGTTGTGTATCCATTGCAAAATGTGCACTGCAAATAAAAATATAATTTTTAAACCACAGTTACTTTTCCTAGGCTTATTTGACTAATGCATAACTGTTATCTAGTAGTATTGACTAGTTTTCTAGATTACCTGGAGCCAGAATAGGATGATGGTTCCTTTGATATTAAGTAATTATCTTGATTTTGTAATACATCTTGAGCAACCCTATCTTTAAGCGGTAGAAGAAATTATTATCTTGGTTCTCTATTAGAGTACTCTCAGAGAAATACCTGGGTGAGTAAAGATTAAGAGCTTTCATTATTTCCTCAGCACACTGTCCGCATCCATGAGCCTCTCAATTCATTCCTTATATGGGGACTTTGTAAAATAAAAATTTAAAGTCTTCTGTTTGGGTGTCCCCATCTCTGTCTCCATCTCTCTGTCTTCTGACTATGAAGCAGGCTTAGTATTTCCCTATCTATCCCTACCGAAGGCAGTATCTTTGGGATATTCACGTACCCACGTGAGGGGTGAGGACAGGTATTTGCACAGACAGATGCATGCTCAGGGCCAGGCTGGCCAGACATGAGTCAGCTCCTTTCCAGAAGCTCTGTAGACAGGGGAGCACAATAAATTATTCACAAATCCCAACATTCTTTGAGACTGGCACCACAGTGCAAGTCTGAAGGGGGCACTTGGACCTGTCCATGTCTGGTAGACACCTCAGAATCTGTGCTCCTGCCAAGCTGCTCGCTCCAGCCTCTGTAGCCTAGCCAGTCTCAGGTCTGTAACAGCAGCCACAGCTGTTTTGGAGATTTGAAAGGAGGAGCCAGGAATTCCCCATCACAGCCTGGATGCCAACTCCTACATAGCCCTGGGCAAGTCATTTAACTCCTCTGACTCAATTTCCCCATCTGCTAAATGGGGATAATAGCAGAGGAGTATTGTAAGGATTAATTAATTAGCTGATGTTTGTAAAGCGCTTTGAAGATCAAAAGCACAAAGTACTATTGTTGTTATCAAGAGTGTTGAATTAACTTTCCTCATTTTGGCACACAAACCCCAGCACTTGGTCTGTTGCCTCAGGGCATGTGCTGGCGTTAAGAACATGATGATGATCATCTAGTCAAGAGCAGAGCTATCAGAGCACTCTTGGAGGTTCTGGTAGCCACCAAAGCCCAGGCTCCCCAGACAGATATGCCATGCCACCATGCAGCAGTTGGAGAGTGATCTCTTCAGGCCTTCAGTGGATCAGGATAAGCATCAGTAAGTGCTTCTCGCTGCTCCTTTTGGGCACATCAACTTGTCCATGAGGAGTTAGGACTTTTCACAGACCATCACGTTTCCTGGTCTCTCCAGTCTTTCCACACCTCTCTGATTATTCTTTGAGAGTATTCCTAAGTGTTGGATTTGTGGGCCAGACTCTCTCATTCAGCTCCACTTCTTTTGAGCTGTTTGGCATCTCAAGGAAGGGGAGCACATCCTACTTTCCTGGAATTAGGGTGAGATATCTGTGATTAACGTGATATAGTTGTGATGCCTTAAAAGGCTACCTAGAAACAGAGACTAGACAGGAATAAAAGAGGTATTTATTTGAAGGCCTTCAGAGGTACACTCTGGGCTCCAGATGGATCCACTCTGGGCTCTGATGCTCTGCCTCAGTGCATCCCAAAATGGACAATGACAGCTCCCGAGTTCTTCACACTTTGATATCAGCATCAATTGCCCAAGCAGAACCCAGCCAATGATGGAATTTCCCCAAGCTTGCCCCCCTCTCCCCAAGATGAAGGTTTGCAGTTGTTGGGCCCAGGAGGGTCTGGGTGTCCTTGGAGAGCGAGCTGGAGAGGCTTTGTTATGTCAGTGTGAGCATGAGAGAACAGCACTGAACGAGTTCCAGGGAACAGCAGAGTTACACTGGGCACTGCAGGGTTTGAAAAATATAAAAGTTAAAACCTAAGGCATCATTGGTTGGTGTTACACATGCACACACACGTTCTCCACCTGCCAAAACAGCAGGGGCATCCCCAGGTTGATGGACCATCGTGGCTCTCAGGCTCAGACTGAGCTCCATGCAGCCTCTTCTGCTGCCAGCCCTGTGCACCTGCTGAGTCCTGCTTGGTCCCCTGGTGCTGGGGTTGGGTGTCTGAGAGGCAGGTGTTGAACGATGCCCGAGGAAAGCACACCGCCAGAGCAGCTGAACTGCGAGAGCTGTTCCTCCAGAAGAGGAAAAGAAACGGAATTTCCTAAACTTTGAGGAGCTTGGTCCTCTGCTGTAATCTTTGCAGAACCCTCAGACTAGATTGAGAGGTCGTGATAATTACACAAAGTGAACAGAAGGCTAATGTTGGTTGATAATGGAGAATTATTGTCAAAATGCCATTTTAACTTCTCATCAACAGAACAAGCTAAGTGATTATTAACTGCTAAGGACTGCAAAATCCACAAATCATCCATTTACTAGAAAACAACCATTGAAATGACTGCAGTGACATTTTAATACCACCTTTTATTACTGCAGAAGAAATCATTCACAGCAAAACCCTATAGCTTCCCCCAGTAAGTAGAAAGACAGCAATTGTAAAATGCATCACATAAGATTTTTCTTAGATGCTGCTAGACAAAAAAATGCACTATTACTGATAACTTCTGTGAAAGTATAAGTGAAAAACTTTTATATATGGTCTTGCCTGCATTTGCTCTCTAATAGACTTTGTTTTGCTCCTTTTCCATAAACTTTACCGAATAGTTATTTTAAAAATGAAATAAAGTGGTTTGAAATAAAGTCCTATGCTCAGTATACATGAAAAACAAGGGAGCTCAGGAAGAAATAAAGATGGTGAGTTCATCAAAGCTTTAATTCAGTTCATGATGTTCTTTGTACTAACTATGCCCACTCAGTCTGGCACAAAATACATGGGTTTAAAGTTTCCTAAACACACTTGAACTGTTGGGATCAGTCCTAAAATACTGTAATACTAAAACACATGAATTGATAGCTTTGCACCTTTTAATGTCTTTAAAGAGTATATTATAAAAATAAAAGATTGGAAGATTGTTATTAGATCAAATTAGAGATACAGAACTGCAATAAATGTTGATAGAGAACTGCAATAAAGGTTTTCCTTTAATTTTGTGGTCTTTAACTCATGAAAAAGGATAAAATTTTGCTCAATCTAAACACAGACTGAAATAATAAAACGATTTAATATTAATTTCTGCATTTGAAAAATGCTGTGAAACATCCCTGTTTAGAGAGGGAGTATTTTTTGAGTACAGCTTTGGTACTCAATTCCAGGACACTCTTCCATACAAATGCAGAGCACTTAGATGAGTGTTACCTCAGCTCAGCACCTTGGTTCTGCTCAGGGTCACCAGGCTGGTCGTGTACTTTTTTCTCTAAATAAGTGGTCCTGAAAAAAAATACAAGGCTCCTAGGAAGGCCCATGTGTGTTTCTTGGAGGAGGTGTGAGATATTGGGCATCTAATGTTTGGAAATTGTAGTGGGAAATACTGCTCCACAGGATCTGTGGGAAAAGAGTGAGCTACACTGCAGCAGCTCCATCAAATTCTAGATCTGTATCTCGCAGTGTTTTTATAGAGTCCTGGGAAAAGGGATCCAGCTCCTTACATTGGATCAATGTAATAATTCATTACCACAAAAACATGGAGCAGCAACATCATGGGATCATTGAAAGGTTTGGGTTGGGAGTGACCTTGAAGACAGCTCTAAAGCCCCATGTTAGTTGGATAACTGTGATTTCAGAAAGTGCAAGGGTTTTTGTGAACCATCTGCACAAGGGTAATATTCCTCCTCTAGAAAATAACAAAATATATATTTAGGCAGGCAGAAAGATTTGGAGGTTTTGCAGAGGAATTAAGATAATTAATTTTCTCCTGTAATTTCCTAAGTAAGCCCACAGCAGGCTGTGTGTAAAGACACCTGTCAAAGCATCCAGACGTGGCTCAGAGAAAGGTACAGTCTGTGGCCCCAAAGAGTTCAGGGTGACACAGTCATAAAAAGCCAAGGTAAAGGCTTCTCTCAAAATAGAACTGAACTGTGGGAGGATGTACTTCTGTCAGAATAGGGAATATGGGCAGGGATTATGTGCATGTACACCTAGAAGGGGGATGGATGTGTTGTGTCAATATTATTTATTTGTTTGCACTGTGCTAGGACCAGAATGCTGTTTCTGGTTAGCAGCCCCTGGTGCTGAGTTCTGTCTGAACACATAAGTAGGCAGTCCCTGTCCCAGAGATTATACTATCTAATTATAGTCAATATTTCTGGCGTCCCCGAGGGTTCTTGATTTCAGAGTTCAGAGCCCTAAAACCTTGAGGTTGGCAGAAAAATAATGAAACTGGAAAAAAAAAAAACCCCAACATTATAATAACTGAGTTTATTTTTATTTGCCTTCTGGTATCTAAGCCTTTGCAATTCACTTGAGTCATGTTTTCTCTACAGCCCTGACGAACAAAAATGTAGGTCTTGCCTACGTGGGATTTTGGTTTTTTGTCATAATCTAACATGTACATTTAAAAAGATATTGTTGGATCAGCATAACTCTTTCTTCCAGCTGGTCACTCACACTGGGACCTAGCTTAGGCAAAGTTATAATTTAACTCACCTCCAAAAAGTGGCCCAAACACCACCTTGCAGTGGAGTCACTGTCCCAGGACAGTTGTACCAGCACATTTCTGTATATACCTATTGGCATGAAATACTTCTGGGAGGATCTTTTGGCAAAACAAGGTGCTACTTAAACACCCCCAAAACCTCACGTGTCATGAAACACACGACTCCAAGAGCTGATGCTAAATATTGAAGCAAAAGGTTTGATGCAAGCCTCGGCAGAGAAAGAAATCACAGATGTTGGCAGTGCTGTGCTGAAAGCAGAAAATGAGTAGGAAGGAGGACAACATGAACTGCAGTTAAATCCAGCTAGGACAGAAGCCAAACTGTTCTGGGTCACTCACACTTAGCCTATTTATAATTTTAGTACAACACTGATCATGGATAATATTAAAATAAATATCATGTGCCTTAATGACCTCCTCTTCTTGTCCCTGTCATGTGAAGAATCCTCTAAGTCTCTGCCTACTGACAACCTGGTGTTTAATTGCTTTTACATCCTTCTATGCACCCTGCCCTTAACTGCAACTCTGTCGAGCATAGTGATATACAAATTTAATTTTTTCCACTTTCTGCCCAACTTTGTGTCAATGCATTTAATTCTGGCAATGAATAGAAATTAAATTATCCTCAAGTGGCAAAACCAAATATTGATATGAGTTGACAAAATTTTTACGGCTGTACATTTCTTGTTGGGCTCTAAATCAGAAGAATTTTTAATTAATCAGATGTACACTTTACACTTGGCTTTAAGACTGTGAAAGTTCTTTTCTTTCATGATACCCTGTACTTCGGTTTCAACTGTGTATAAAAGCTGGTTGTTTTCCATCCTTTCAGTCCTGTGCCAGTATAACCCAGTCCACTGCAGTGGGATGAACCTGGAGGCAGACCCTGGAAAAGCACAGGCAATGTATTTCAGAGAGAAAGTCTAAGGTCCTGGGCATGGACCAAGGGATCACCAAAGATTTGCTGCTACCAACCCAGCACAAGGAACCCACCTTTCTTTGTCATCTTGTGCTGTTGTGGACGGGTTTGGTTTTTTTCCGAATTTGCTCGCATTATGTTCTTCCATCTTCAGTGTGGCTGCAGTGCTTTTCAGGAGTTTAGCCTCCAGTAACAGTGATTCTAGCCCTGGGAAGGCAACATACCCTATAAAGCTGACGAGGAAACGGTAATGCTTTGGTAATGCAAGGTCATTTTCTAAAAAAACGGATATTGTTAGATAGACGGGTAAAAAAGTGATATTTGTAGTTATATTTTCCTTCAGGTTTCTTACCTAAACTTACCTAAACTTACCTCACTCAAATCTCCATGAACTACCTGAATTAGGCAAGAAATACAGCAAAAAGCTCTTTCATGTTTGTTTTGATGATAAATACAGCAAATTTTGGATATTGCATTCAGGCATGGGTCTTGAAGTAACAGAATATCAGAAGAGAGTGAGGGCTAGAATCCTCTGGTGTCCTTACCATGTAATCAAAGTCTATTCTGCATTTTGCTGCATATGAGAATTTCTTCCTTCGCTCACCTGCCTGTGTTATTTTGTCTTCCTGCTTTTATGCGGTTTTTTTGTTGGGTTTTTAAACTTTTATTTATTTATTTATTTAGACTTGTTTTCCCAAAGCGTAAATTAGTTCCCTACAAATACTGCAAAGTAAAGTGATGTTTCCGTGAGAAGAATATTTGGAATAATGTGTGAAGAATTGATGCTCATGTTAAGAAGTATGCTAAAACCATAAAAGTTTGGTACCTATTTCTCAGCTGTCCCACAGAGATGACAGGTAAGCACATGGATCCCAACCAGCCCTTGTGAGGGACCCAACACTCTCTATCAATGCCTTCCCTGCAATACACCCACGTAGTGAGAATTTATTAATACTTTATTAATACTTGTACCAATATGCCTTTAGCATACTTTACTGCTGGGAATGAACCAGGGCTGCATGTGGAAGCATTGTCTGTCTTTTATACCAACATGATAAAAAAGGTAAAAAGCTAGAGCTTGACACTTGTATTCTGAATTTTTTCCCTTTTTTTTTTCTGGGAGTCAAGCTGCAGGGTGGCTTAACTTTGTTCATAATTTGGCTGGGCATGTGAAGAAGTGAAAAGCAACAACATTCATTGTCTAATCATAAAAATTTTACTTTAATTTAGCATTCTGCTTTCAAAAGAACTCAACTGCTATTTCAGAATTTCCTTATAATGGAAGTTGTCAAAGCTGCAGACTCTTGAAAAAAAACAAAAGTGTCAAAACCCAGGTAAACTAATAGAAATATTCAGTGAGGTTTGAATTTTTTCAGTAGAAAATGAAATGGTCTAAAAAGAATAAAATAAAATTTAAAATGGTCCCTGTAAAAAGCCATGAACCTGCATTTCATGAGAAGTAATACTGGGTGCTCCTAATGGGCTCCCCACATGACAAGTCAAAGGATATAATAACTTGATATCTACAAGAAGAGATCTTCAGTGACTTTAGCTAGAACTGAAATTGCTTGCAGTGGTTCCACTGATAGCCTTGGAGAAAGTTTAAAAGCTTTGTTTAAAAAAAAAAAGTCCTGCTTGGTTATGAACCACCACCTCAAAATTAAGAACCAATATTCCATTTTGCCTGGAGTTTTTTAACTTCCTGTAGCTTTGAAGTGCTTCATCTCCCTCACAGAAGTCACACAGAGGATGTATCTATTCTTGAAGGAGCACTGAGCCTCTCAAACTTGATCTTTAAATGTTTTAGTGTAGCTGTGCAGACATTTTTTTTTTCCTATGCTCTCCATACACATGCAGAAGGGAATTTCAGCTCTTTTGCTTAAGACTAGGCAACCCTTCTGCCTGGCAGCATTAAATCCACAAGCCTCTGCCAGAGAGTGCGACACAGTCGGGATGTGGATGAGCACCTGTGAATCTCAGGTGGGCTGCAGGAGGAACAGCTGCCCCTCCAAGACACAGCAGAGCTGGAATGCACACGCTGCCAGTGGCAGCAGTACACTCTCAGGGTCTGTGCTGGACCCTGCATTCAAGGCTTGTAAATCCTCTTCACTGTTTTATTAAGGTTCTCTCCTGTTTAGCACTGAAGAGATAAAGGAAATTAAATCAGTGCGTATGTTACTGTCAAACAAATAAACAAAAAGGCCAGATTATGTCTCCTCATGTATCAGAATATGATTTCAGCATCAGAACCTCTTATCTTTTATCTGAATTATTCTTTCAGGAAGACAGAGAGGTCCTTAATTCAAACAGCCATTATTACATGCTTCAAATATTCTCATGCCTGCCTGCTTTGTGTACCTGAAGAGAACATTCTAATGCTAGATTGGTATCAAGATTTCCCATAAGATCTGAAAACTTCTGTGAAAAAACAGGGCAGCGGCTAAGGGACTTAATGAGAGACACTAAACTCATTCTGTGCTCAGAGAAGGGAAGTCTGAGAGGATGTGCACATTGCCAAATAATTCCACTTGTTATTCAAACACATGGAGAAAAAATGGGCTTAGTGTTTGGAGAGAGGGGCTGAAAAAATATGAAAGCAAAATTGAGCACAGAAAGAGCAAAACACAGGCTAGTTTGCTCCTGCAAATGATTTAAATCAGCTTTTAGAATAATGCTGGAGAAAAAAAAATCAGGGGAAAAACTGGTGCAGAAAGACCTGTGCTGTAGAACAGAAAGCAGCAGTTGAATGCTACATGCAGCTCTCATTGTCTGTGGGGGCTTTCGTAGAGATTTATATAATTTATTGTGCTGTACGTGACCAGGCACGAGTGAAAAGAAAGATCCAACAAAGGACATTGCACAGTGGTTGATGGGCAGGAAGAAAGTCCGTCAGGACTGCACGGTGGCTCAGCATCAGCTCTGTCTCTGCACTGAAATGCAAATGTGCGTCGTTGTTGTTGGCTACGGTGGCAGGGCTGAAATTGGAGGAAGCAGATGCTGTAATCTGATGATGATGTTGTTCTTGCTGAGTCTGAAGAATCACTTCAAGAGCTAGTAATGAGAGTCGCTGAAGCTAGTGTTGATTACAGACTACATCAGAATGTAAAAAGATAAAGGTGATGACACTTCTGAAATGGCGTATTGCAGCCACAATATAAAGAAAGAGGTTGAGCAGTGAAGGAAATTCAGTTTCTAACAAACAGTGTACAAAAATGGAGAGTCCCAGCTCTTGGAGAAAGACATCTCGTTCTATATGCGTACATATGAACATTTCACTATTAAGGATTCCCAAAGGGGATGACAAACACAAGACAGGTGAATCTCTGCACCTATTTGCTCTGCTCTAGGAAGGGAGAATATGAATGCAATAGAACAAAGAAGGTGGAATAGAAAATGTGTGAGGATTTGTAACCTCAGGCTCCCTTTGAAAGCCATCAAAGTGGATTTTGGGGTAGGAATACTTTTAGACACTTTTCAAATATTTAATACTTTAAAATACTACAAAATGCTTTTAATAGAATGTCTTCACAGGGGAGCAAAATGAAGCAATGCAAGAAGGAAGCAAAGGGAAGGTCAGCTAGTGGTTTGGAATGGCTACACATTAGCTGATTTAGCTGAGCAGGGGTCTCAGATGGAGGCTGAAGCTGTTTATAAAAACGTTATTGAGCAGGTTTTACAACCAGAAAAAATGCGTGTCCTCAGGAACACACATCTTTGTCAAACAGATCCAGCTATAACAAAAACATACTCCCAAGGAACAAATGGACAGTACTCTTAACAAGCCCCTGTTTTTCCAGGGATCTAAAATACTGCTGATGTTTCTCCTGTCTTCAGTCTTTTCCCTATGGCACAGATATGCAAAATTTTTGTCCTTTGCCATAAGGCAGGAGGTTGTTGAAGGCAAGCAAGCTAGAGAGGGAAGAGGGGGGACATATAAAGTAAACCAGTGAAAGGTAAGCGAAGATTATGAAGAGCATCTGCTTTAAAAGGACTTGAAGAAGCAGTCAAAAGGCCACAATGCCATGACCCTGGAGGAGCCAAATATTTTGGCATTAGTATCATAGAATGACAGAATGGGTTGGATAGACATTAAATCTAATTCCAAAGCCCTTGCCATGGGCAGGGACACCTCCCACTAGCCTGGGTTGCCCCATTCCCCATCCATCCGCTCCTTGAACAGATCCAGGGATGGGGCGTCCATAACTTCCCTGGGCAACCTGTTCCAGTGCTTCACCACCCTCACAGTAAAGAATATCTTCCTAATATTTAAAATAACTTCACTCTCTTTCAGTTTGAAGCCATTCCCTCTTGTTCTGTCACTCCAGGCCCTTGTAACGTGTCTCTATTTCCAGCAAGAGTCAGTTCTCAGCTTCCTTAGCTGTGAAATATTAAGTCTCTGCACTGTAGTATTTTGTCATATTGCATATTGGCCAATAGCCACATAATTTCCAGTTCATAAATGCACCATCATCCATCAGACATGACTGCTGAGGGTGTGAAACAGCTCTTGCAAAATTAAAGGGGTTTCTAAGTCCTTGAGCTACAAGTAACTCTTGTTTTTATGTGACCACTCATGAAACAAAGGCTTGTCCATAGTTTTCTACCCCAAGAAAATTGAAAATGGTCACAAATAGTCTAATTTGTATTTTGCAACCAACTGAAACTGTGAAAGCTGTAGAGCATGAATTTTAGAAGAGCTGACGGCCTGGTTTGTGTCTCTTTAAATGTCACTGCTGTGTCACACTACTTCTGACACATTATGTCATGTGTGCTGTGATTTCAGAGAGCAGGCAGCCTCTGAGCCAAGTATGCAGCAGATGTTGAAGAGACCAGGTGGCCATAAGAAATGGGTAATTTTAGATCTCTCCAAATAGTTCAGCAGCCAGCTTCTTCACTGTTTGTGCATCTCCAGTCCAAATCTCTGACAGCAAAGGCAGCAACTTTGATTTCCCAAAGAGCATCATCAAACACATTTGATTGTCTCTTGATCCTCAGGGTTTATCCACTTGGGCTTATAGGAGAAGGATGGGTGAGGGACTGGCAGGGAAGGTAATAACAGCACAAGTACCTCTTAGCTCTTTGCCAGGCAAATGCAGTCACAATTGCCAACCTGCTTCTGCTGTTCCAGTGAAGCTCATTTAGTTAACTGTGCCAACTTCCCACTCCCCACCCTCTCCAATACAAGTAATTTTGATATTGCCTTTACTCACACCTTCCTGCAGCTCAGTCATTTCTTATTCTCAATTCTGATAGAGCTCAGGGCAAAAAACTGCTGTTAAAACTGAAAATCTGACCACTTCACTCCCGCTACCTTTTTCTATCAGCAATGTTTATACATTCTGATTTGCTGCTTAATGGAGTTCAGCTCATGTAACTACCGCCACCTAAAATTCAGGTGTTTGCTCTAACCAAGCTGTCCATGCTCCCTCTGTAGTCCCCAGAAAGACAGAAATGCTCTTCTAAATTTTTGCCCAATCTATCCTATATGCCTGTTTTAGGAGAGGAAAAAATGTCTGTCCTCCATTGACTATAGGGGGAGCCTAGATGATAAGCATAGATTTAAACACTAATTTTCAGAAACACAATAGGATAAATCCCACTGCATGCTATCTTTCATAATATTAGTTTCCATGTTACAATCCCCTGTCAGTCTTGAAAGTAAAGTACATGCAGAAATGACCTCATCTGTAGCTCCTGTTGGTGAGGGGCCATTGAGGGTCACAGCCAAATAAGAGGGAACAATTTTGTATTTTAGGTAAATGTCTTTGGATGCCTGCACCAATTCCCTCACCAAATTTTCAGTGAGCAGGGAAGCGACTGCTCAAGAGAATGTTTCCCTCCTTTCCTACTCGGTAACCACACGTCATGGCAGTAGCAAAGACTTCAGGAAGCTGATCAAGTTCTTGGTTCTGCAATGCTCATAAATCTGAGCTGCACATTATGTTAAGTATCTTCCAGCCGTCAAAGCTCCCTAGATTTCCAAGAAATAGATTGTGCTGCACGAAGGTTTAGCAACATGTGTGCTACCAAGAGCAGAACACCTTTTCACCTATAAATTTCAGCAGATATAAGTCGTTCATATCCCTGCCCAACTCTATAGTTACAGAAATATCACTTTACTTTTTCTTGTATCCTGGAGTCAAAGAGTTCACTTTAGGTAATAAATCCTGCATAACAGTAGCATAATCCAAAGAAGCAGTAACTGCAGTGATATAGAAAAGGTACTATTTTTCTCAGTCATGATTTAGGTCACAGCTTCATCAGATTGGTTATTGCTATAGCAACCACAGCTTTTGCTTTTGTACAGAGACTTCTAACAGTATTCCACAAGGTAAAAGAAACATTCGGGAACACAGGAGATAAACCAAACACACAGAGGCATAGAGCCCATCAAGGAAAAAAAACAAAAGCAATCTACACTTTCCTTAAAGTCTGAACTAATGCCTCATTGTGAGAGAAAAAATGAAAATAATGAAAATAAATATAAGTGTTTCGTGGACCCTGGTAGAAACGAAACCATGGTAAGGCATTAGAGCTCAGAACACAAAGGACTCTTTCCTCTGGTACAGAAGGTCACAGATTTAACTCCTGCGAAGGGGAAATCCAAGCATACTTCATTTACTGAGCTACTACAATAGAATAAGCACCTTTAATTATTTTAGTCTCTCTCTCCACTTTCCAGACAATGACAAAGCCTTGTAAAGGCAGGAGTTTTATTTATTACCTAGTCCTGTGGGACACTTTATTTAACCAGCCTTGCCAACACAATGATTTCCTTAGGAAACTTTGTCCCTCACTACAAATTACGTCTTATTAATTTAAAGAAGCGGGGATAGAAATTAACTTTCTGCCCCTTTTGCCACAAACCTGCTATGGGCCATTAAAAATATACCAATCTGACTTGTTAAATGTACTTTAAATCTGCTGGTTTCAATTGCCTTGCATATAATGAGAAAGTTTTTGAGTTACCTTTTAGTTGGGCTAATGTATGAAAAACAAGAGAGGACCTAATAATGGCAAATGGTCAGCACTTACATAGCAGAGCACTTTTCATCTCCAGAGTGCTTTTCAATATTAACTAATTAAATTTAACCCGTTCCTGCAAGGGGGACATTATGAATGCTTTATTGATTAGGTAAATGAGGGTAAAGGTTTGAATAGTTTCCCCCCCAAAGCCAGGTAAAATCAGTGACAGCCAAGGCTCTGCTGTCACTGACTTACAAGATGTTCTCAGTATCTCAGGTTCATCCCTGCCTGAGATGGCAACTAGTGACAGACTCCAGTAGTTCCACTGAGCACTTACACACCAGGACCAAGCAAGTTTGTTAAAAGTTGCTATCGAGAGATTTGGGTTTTCAGACAATGAGGCCAAAGAAATTTGGGTTTTCAGACAACTCAGGAAAGAAATCTGAGTACTGTTTTTGGTTAATATTTATCCTGAAAGTTCTGTGCTGAAGACTTTGTGCTTGGCACACTGCTGTCTGTGGCACACAGCAAAGGACAGAGAGCACATTGCCTCACAGTGAATATCAGTGGATGAGTCCCACTCCAGAAACTTTACACAAAAATTAATTTCTGCAAACACAGACTGAGGTTTGGGCTGAAATCATTGTTCCTCAGTATTCTACCTCATACAGCCACACTTTCATCCTTTTGGCCAGCTGACATTTGTTCAGCCTTCATAATATTTACTTACTTATGTTTCCTTTTTTTGACTGTATTTGCTGAACTATATAGCTTTCTTTTTCCCTGTAGGTACAACCATATGCATTAGATATTCTAAATGTACCTACACTTCTAAAATCTTCCAGCTGTTGCCTCAACAAGAAAAAAATTAAAATAATTACTTTAAAAGGTTTAAGTATCTTTCTAGTATAATAATTCTAAACAAATCCCTCAGAACTGTCTCAGTTGGTTTTCTAAAACTGTTGGAAACCAGTCTCTGACTCCCGTGGTCAGACATCATCCTGATCCCACAGATTTAGACTGTTGTGAGAATTGTCGTGAAATACAATTTCTATTTAAATAAAGGTAGTGCAACCATTTCAGTCTCTATGACTGCAGCTATCCTCATACAGAAAATGGACCAGGGCCTGTTCTTTGGTATAATGGTATGTGGAAAGGCATGGCCTGTAACCATATGGATACATCCTTCTTTTCCCATCCTGCCTGCAGAGAATGGTTCCTGGCCAGTGCTGTTGCCTGAATCGTACCTGGGCATCATGTTGAAGGGTGATGGCATGGGGTAAAAATGTGCCAGGGTAGCTGCTAGTAATTCAACAGCATGGACCACAGCAGGAAAGGGCTTGAATGCCTGCCCTACTCCTCTAGTGTGTGAGCACAGACATGGGCTATGGCAAGTAAATAAAGCAAACTGGAGGGTGACTCTGATGCCTTAGGTTTTAACTTTTATATTTTTCAAATCCTGCACTGCCCAGTGTAACTCTGCAGTTCCCTGGAGCTCGTTCAGTGCTGTTCTCTCATGCTCACACTGACATAACAAAGCCTCTCCAGCTCGCTCTCCAAGGACACCCAGACCCTCCTGGGCCCAACAACTGCAAACCTTCATCTTGGGGAGAGGGGGGCAAGTTTGGGAAAATTCCATCCTTGCCTGGGTTCTGCCTGGGGAATTGATGCTGATATCAAAGTGGGAAGAACTCGTGAGCTGTCATTGTCCATTTTGGGATTCACTGAGGCAGGACCCTTTGGAGCCCAGAGTGTACCTCTGAAAGCCTTTCAAATAAATACCTCTTTTATTCCTTTATTCCTGTCTAGTCTCTGTTTCTAGGTAGCCATTTAAGGCATCAACTCTCATCCCCACAGCAACTCCTTCAGGGCCACCAGCAAAGGCTCCTGATCCCCAGCCATGCCCAGACATCAAACACCAGTGAGGATGGTCAGTACCTGGCCATCACTGCTCATCTTCAGTTTACCCCCAAAGATACAGCCTATGTGTCTCTTCAGCCCAAGAGGCAATGTGGTTGATTTCAAAGTAATGGAAATTTTAACACTTTTTTAAGCCAGACTGAATGCATTTTAAACAATGAGGCCCTGTGTGTGGCCAAAATTGTTTTCAGGCTTCTTGGAAAACCATCTATGAGAGCCAACACACAGGACATCACATTTTGGACATTTTGGCCATTTTGGCTTGAAGAGTCTTTGTGTGTGTCTATGAGACAACTGGCTTCCAAAATTCAATAGTACCTGGGAGAGGATGCTAGAATAGCTTGGCTCAGCTGAACAAAATTGTATGGAAAGTTTGTAGCACTGCATTGAAGTTCCCATCCAGGTGAAAATGAGGCCAGAACTGTTGCGGTAGTCCCATAAGTGCTTCTGAAATCAGCCTATCTCTGGCAACACTGTATATCATTTGTCCTTCTCTTCCCCAAGCAAAAATCCATGACAGTAAAGACATCTCTCATAAAGCCTTCGTTGTCACATGGCGCAGCTCTTTTACACCTTTCACTTACCTTACAGGTGTTGGCATCAACCTGGGATTTACTCCTGGTCCAAGAGGAGGTGGGTAACAGGATTCAGGATAAGATTCCCCATTTTGGCTGAAATGGTTTGCCAGTGCTCTGCATTTGTCTTGCAGCTATCAACCTTTTTGTTGCAATTTTCAGATTTTTGGTTGTACCCATGGAGTGCTAGGTAAAGTAGAGCTGTGTGAATTCTGGACAATTGAAGGAGGCAAGGGAAATTGAGAAATTACAGGCTGAGCAGTAGAGGTTTTTCCCTCTGTTTGTTAAGAAAGGTCTTCAAAGCTGACTTTAACAACTGAAATCTGAGGCGGATATGATTCAAAACCATTCAGGGCTTGTTAAACTATTTTTAAAAATGCAAAAGCTTTTATTAGCCCAACATACTATTCCAATCCACACAAGTAAAATGAAGCGTGTCTTCATAACTCTGTCAAGATTATGCACATTTCCCTCCTGACTCACGACCACACTGATCATAATGGCGTTAATTGATATTCATGTGCATGCCATATTTACTTCTGCAGAGTTCTCGTGTAATTGAGCAATAGTTAATGGGCACTTAGGACTCTATTCACAAGAGATTACAAATGTGTGTGTATTGGGGAGCTTTTCCCCGTGGAGTTTCCATGTGTCTGGATAGGTGCATAATCAGTGTGCCAGTCATCAGACAGAGCAGCTGACACTCGTGGCCCTGGTGAGGGCTGGAGCGAGACAAATTCTCAGCCCATTCCCAACTTGGACTGGGGGGAGGGATGGGGACTGCAGCAGGGGGAGATGATTGTGAATCAGGGCTGCTCAGCAGAGCCAGAAATGGCACCCATGAAGACTCAGGGAGAATCACAGCTCCAGCCTTCAATAATCCAGAGCTATCTCCTTTCTTCCCTTATGAAAACAAATCTGTCCTTATTTTATTCTCAGACGACCCTACAGCCAGTGTGAACCTTCCCTCACACCAGTGGGGCAGGTGGCATCCCTCACATCACCCAAATGACCCTTTCCTCCCCAGTTTCGGTCCTTAGACACAGCCAGGCATTCACAGACGTCCTTCCCCGAAAAGCATCAGAAATACCAGAAGCACTGGGACCCTGCAGTGCTCCTCTGTGTAACCTTTCAGATGCAGCAATAACACATTCAGAGAGCAGGCTGCACCGAGTGGAACCCCAAAGCACTTTACAAATTACAGAGAGAGGAATCACGTTAACTCCCTCCTGGTAAGCTGTCATTGCTGGTCTGCAACACAGCAGCTGGTTCACAGCCCACAGCAGCACCTCCAGCAGTGCTGGACAGGCAGCAGGACTTGGTACAGCATCCAGTGGCACAGCAGGAGAAAATAAACCAGGCATGGTGTGACTCCTTGGACTGGACAGTGGTTTTGATTTGTGCATTTGGGCAAGGTTTCAAAGGAGGATGAGTGTGATTGGGTGGTGAATTCCCTGGGATTTTTGAGTTAATGGAATAAGGGAGAGGAATTAATAAAGATGAGTTTTCTAGATCTACTTCCACATCAGTGTGTTTAGTGGAAAATAAAATTATTTTTCCTTCTTTTTTTTATCCTCTTTTCCTCTGTTAATTAGTAGAGTGCAGAACTCATTCTGCTCTGGTTGCTGGGATTAATAATATAAAACCCTTGAGTTGGTAAGAGGGGAATTGTTATTCAATTTTTTTTAAGTTCACTTACAATTTTGGTTGCCAGTTCTACTGATTTTATTTCTGAACTTTCTACTGTTTCTCTCTTGCAGTGCTGCTCCTTCAGCTTAACACCATCACTTTGACCATGAGACTTGTTCTTTCCTCAAGAAAGCTGAAAAATTAAAAAACTAAAGGACAGAGGAAAAAAAAATAAAAAGAAAAGAAAGTCTGCAAAGTGAAGGAAGACAAGCTGGAAACTCCACACCACTGGTTTGTGAAATGGATTCCGACCAAAGCTACATGGAATCCCATCAATGGCAGTTCTGGAAAAAACACAGGATAGTCTCTCAGGTCATGGTCATAATTTCACGAGATTTGAAAGCTGCCATGCTCTTGTGTTTTCTTTTTTTTACAAAACACACCTGTGTCACTCCTAGTCAAACACAGAAGCACAATATCACCCAGCAGTATGAGTTGTGCTTGTCTGAAGAAGTGCTTATGCCTTATCCCATAAAGATGGTTTCAACCTAGAGTCTAAAGGCTGTGCCTGGAGACAGAGCCCTGTCGGAGTGCAGCTGGGCTGCTCACACTGGAACTGCTCTCAGGAAAGGTTTTTCACCTGGGGAGAGAGCTCAGAGGTTCTGGAGATGGGACAAATTTCTTCATGTTTCGACAAAATCACCTTTCCTGTTGGTCAGGGAACAGTAAAGCTGCCTTCCACCCTAGAAAATGATAGAAAAAAGTTATCCTTAGGTTTCAGAATTGCATGGAATGGGTATGAAAGAAAGACCTACTGTGATGTGTGGGGAGAAGTGTAGGAATATTTGCTATCCATGTTAAAACACAAGAGACCTTACATTAGGCACTCCTTACCCATGGATTTCACTGACATGGGTATGCAGTTATCACTCTGCGCTCACGTGGTGATCACCTTTAGGTGGAACAGCTCCAGCAAATAAGAATTAATATGGGAACCTTTCCTTGTATTTGTCATGTTAGAAATAACTCTCTGTTGTTGAGCAGTAACAGCATTTCTTCCTAGTGCAGGTGGTGCTGCCTTTACCACATCTACCATGATCCTAAGTGCAAGACTAATAGTTCATAGAACTTTTCCACTCCAAGACTGGATTGAAAATGAAACCATTGACTTTGCATATCAAAATCTTGACTGGATGAGATATTGTTACAGGACAGAAGTGTTTAGGATTCATCCAACAAAGCCTGACAATGTTGTCTGCTTCACACTCAGACAGCAATCTTGGTTTCAGTGTAGGCTGTGGTGTAACATCTTTCTCTGCTTTCAATTATTTCCATCTTCACTTCCATTTGAATGCTCCACTTCCATTTATCATCTGAGGCAGAAAGCATTCTAGGACAGAATTTTCTCTATCCACCCTCTTGGAAAACTTTCTGTGGAAGACTGTAATATTCACTGTGTATTACGGATTCAACGGGATTTACAACCATCCACTTATGAATTAGATTAAATCTTCCCTCATCAAAATATAACATTTTTTTTGAAGGAACTACTTTTTTCCTCAGATAGGCAAATGGTTTGGGCAATAATTCTAAAATGAAATGTTTCACAACAATTAATTTGAGTTTTTTGTCTTGATGAGAGAAAAATTGTTTTGATTCTTGCTTTGGCATTATATTGAAATACTGTTCAGTGCAATGTGTATACAGTTATCAGATTTTAAATGTGCTAGTCTCTTTGACATGGTCAAAAATAATTTCATTCTTCCAGCTGAAGCAAGTTTACAGAATGATTTTCCATTAAATAATTCAAATTTATTTATGGGGCCCCACAACAAAAATAAATTTTAAAATCTTTTAACCAAAGTAAAATTGAAAGTGTTGAAATTTCCCAGAAACATATAATTCTACTTGTTGAGAAACTTTAATTATATTTGCTAAAAGTTTCCCGTGCTTCCATACAGAACCCAAACTCGGTCATGCACTACAATGGGAGATGTGAAAAGATTTTCCACGTCAAAAGCCTGCCTCAGATTGAAATCAGACTGAACAGCAACAACAACAAAATTGTCATTGCTTTTTAAGATTGAGAGAAGAAAAGTGTATAAGATATTTCTTTCCTTCAAAAATAAATTGTCTGTAGGCTTTTTTCTGAAAAGATTATACATTTCCATGCCTCTACTGAGGCTTTTAAAACTGCCAAAAAAGATTGATTTATGGGAAAGTCCTGTACATTTGTGAAAATGTTCCAATCAATGAATGTAAAAGACTCTGAACAAGGAAAAATTAAAGACTGAATATGTTCAATGGACACTCATTAAGTTTTGGCAGCTGAATTTGTCAAAGTTCCTGCCTGTCTTGTTGAGCAATCAGCAGATGCCGACCCAAACCAAAACCCCTCTCACAAACCAACAATAAAACTTTGGATGTAAATCAGAATACGGCCAGTGTTTGCTATTCTCAGTGGAAATGCTAACAGGTCATCCCACATCTCAGCTTATTTTGGTCACCCCATGATCACAGTACCTCTCCCTGCTGAATCGCATCCCTGCCACCCCTCTGCAGCCAGGAATAGCAATGCCATGACAAAAATGGACCTCACTAGAGCTATCCCATAGTGTTGCTGATTGTGTGGGAAATAGAAACAAATTAGGCCTCTGGTTTCTGCTCCCCTACACTTGTAGAAATCTAGAAAAAGATTAGACACAGGTTAGATGGTGCATTGAACTCTTTTCCTGTACTGCCACTCACTAAACCAGAATTCTTGCATTTAACTCAGTACACTTCTGTAGAAGTTCCTTAGAGACTGTCATGCTCATAACCTTAGAGAACAATGACAAAATTTGTGATTCAACCACGTCCTGAAGCTTTTGTGTAACTGTGTGCAGCTTTTAATGGAGCTGTTCCACAGAAGCCAACTCAGCTTCAGGGAACTTCCACATTACAGAGTCACTGCAGAGCATTATCCCAAAAAACAGGGAAAAGGGCTGATGACCCACTGACTGTACAGCCAGCAAGGTGTGTTTGCCTACCTGCTCTGCAGAAAGGGTGTTAATATCAATTTGTTGCGTCCTTAGAAGGAGACTAGAAGGGAGACATTCTGGTTTGAGAGTACAAGTGTGCCCTGGACATTGACTATGCCATGCAAAGTTGCTAAATTATCCTTCCTCAAGGGGAAGTTGTGAAGTGTGAGCTTATGAATTGTATGATTGCAGGGTGTTGCAACTTAGCAACCATATAAAGTCTCGTAGGGTTGAATGGTGTGCATGGCTAACCCCATCCTGGTTCAAATGTAATTACAAAGCTGAAGGACTTGAATGGGTTGTGTAAGTTACCATGAAGATAGCAGCTAAAGCATTTTTTCTATAGTGCTACGTACTCATCCATAAATATTTATAGGTGTATATAATGCAACTAACAATAAAAAATGCATCTCATGCTCTCTCGTTGTGTGTCTATAAACATGCCCAACAAAAAGAGAGAATATATATGTGTATATGAGCAGCATTTTTTCATTTTGTTTTAAAACAACTTTTTGATAACATGTTTGAACAGTCCCTGGGAGTCTTTAGATTTCAGACAAGTGGACTGTGTGACAATAACAAACATCAAACTACTGTTATCTAACAAAGTTGGTTAAAAGTAATTCCAAAGCCATCATATTTCTAATTAAGTTTGAAAGTAATGCATAACAAAAGGACTCAGAGAAACTTTAATTTCATATTCCAAACTAGTTAGTCCTATTTGTTTGCTTTGAATCACTCATTTCAATAAGGTGAAAACTTGTGTTAATCCTCCATTCATCAGTTGCCTGGGTGCGTGTGAAATGAGTCATGTGGACAAAATAAACCACTGCTAGCCGCAATATTCTATTGTCCTTTAAGCTTCTTCAAGGGGCCTCTTCACAGGTACCAAAAAGCCACTCTAGACACTTCACATATTTTTGAAGATCCTCCCTTTTTTCACATCGCACATTACTCACTCATTGAAGAATAGCCGAAAACAGGCATAAAATGAAGGGAGCTGAAGTAGGCCAAACTCATTTTCTACACAGAGAGAGATAATTGGCACTGCAGTAATTTTGAGGAACTGAATTAAGTGAATAAATTGTGACATGGGAAAAACTGAAAAGGACAACAGTTTCCTGGCTTGCACATAATAGTTACTTTGGACAGCATTTTTCTTGGAGACCAATTGATAAAACAGGACAAAAATGTTTTTCCCATTAATTGCTTTCAAACATTGTCCTGCTAAATGCCCAATTAAAAGGTAGAAGTGTGAGCTTCTTTTTTCCTTATAATGACCACATATTGGGGGGAAAAAATCAGTAGCAACGTCTTAGCATTTTCTTTTGTGGATGTGGAATAAAAAGATCAATGGAAAAAGGTTCTTAGCTTACCTTAAACTAAAACAGCCTCAAAGTCTGGAGACCAGCATGGGGGCAAGGATGGGGTGGTGGGTGGTGGGACACATACAGTATCACTGCACTGTGCCAGAACTATTATTTACACTAAAAAACTCTATTTTATAGGTTAGTAAAATACAAAAACACAAATTCATGAATTTCCAACTGTTTCTTTGAATAGTTTATGAATGAGGTTATTTCAGAAGAACTATTTCTTAAGAAATAGTTATGTATATAAACAGTATCTCAAAGTTTTCCCTCATTTGATTAAAAAAAAAATGCTTGTTGTAAAAACATGGTTCTCTAACAATGAAAGAAAATTCTGATGGGTCAAATGGATAGAAGGCAATAGAGTCAAAGTTATCTTTGAGATAAGTCCACTGAATTAAAATGGGTTCATTCATCACCTTCTTATTAACTACATTAGTTGAGCTCTAAGAGAGCTGTCACTGCAAGTCAATACCATAAACATTCATTAATTTTTGCAATGCTATTTTTAACAGCAGATTTCTAGATGGGGTGAGCCTAAATCTAGCAAAAACATTTTAGAAGGGGCATCTTGATAATAAGGTAGCTTTTATCTTTCCATACATCTTACCCATGCACCAATAATGCCTATATGTTTCACAGAGCCTTACAATTTCTTCCAGACCACTGTGCACACTCATCACTATCCTTACATGGAAAACATGATGAAATGGTTGTACAGATTAGTTACAAAACACCTGACATGGCCTTGCCCTGGCTAGTAATACACAGGGAATCAGTGATGTGTGAGGTTCTGTTTGGCTAAATTTACTGATAAATCCTACTTCAGATGAAAACAATCTGGAATTTTCTAGCACCTGGGAGCACTCTAGAACAGAAGACATTGGTGGTTCTGTGAAGGAAGGCATAAGTGCTGGCCAGGAACTTCATTTGGATCCTGCCATGTACAGACTCTTCCTAGAGCTGTCTCTGGACCACACCTCAGATAAGGCATTGATGGTATGCATCCAAATCCAATTAAGATCTTGCAAGGAAGCTTCAAAGAGAGGTAAAGTCAAAGGCCAGTCCTCTCATGACAAAGGGAAACGAGAGGTGAGGAGTCAAATGATAAGAGCTCCACATTTTATAAACTGATTAACAGTTTAAAATCTCAAAGTCCAGCTGAAAGGAAGGACGGTAGGAGACAGGTTCTCCTAGATACTGCATGAGGCTGCTGTACTCCCATCAGAGATCTGTGCATGTGCTGCACCTGGATGGACATCTCATGTAGTCCATCCCCAGTGCCAGTATGTCAAAGATCCATCCATGACCCTTTTATAGCCATTTCTAGGCCAAAGAGGGAAAGTTTCTGAAGGTATCCTGATTATAGTGATTACAGCATGTCGGGATTTATGTTGTTGAGGTTGGGTTTTTTTCTCATCAGTCTAAGTGAAATTCTCTGCCTTTGTCACAGAAAACAGACTGGTCCCTCTGGGACAGTAGATTTCTCTTCATCCTAGTTGCCTGAGGCACTGATTAAGTGAAGTGCTTAAGCACCTGTGTGACTGTAAGCACATGAACCATTGCACTGAGTCAGTGAAAGATAGTCAAGTGCAAAAAAAGACCTTGCTTCTGGAAGGTTGCTGTTCAGAGCTACCTATTAACAGGAACACGAGCCAGAAATTTCAGTAGGGCACTTCTACACACTTTTTAAACTATTTATGAGTATTTAAAGAGCTCTCTCAAACAGACCCTGATCAAAAATTTTAAACTATTGGGTGAGCTTTACAGAATCATTCTGTCTTGTTTCAAGGCATCAGGATTTATATTCAACCTCTGCCTCATAAAGTTCCATCTTTTAGTTTGAAAAGTGAGACATCATCCTTACGCACAAGGGGGTACACAAATATAATTTCTAATTATTGTAAAAAATTGGCTGAAAAAAAGCTGGGTGAAGAGTTTTTAAAATTTGCATGCAGTTTATTGCCTCACTGTGCCACATATCTTATTTGGAACAGAGAATGATAAAAGTATCACAACAAAATGTCCCAGAAGTTCCATCCTTACATGCAGCAGCCATCCTTACCTGCAAATAAAATGGTTATTTCTTTAAAAAAACACAACTTCTTTAAAAATATCTTCTTAAAGAGTTATGTTATCTGAACCTTCAGAAGTTACTTAGGGGGGCTGTCTGTGCTGGAGGGAAAACTCTGCTTTTCCTCCCCTCCTTACATCTGTGAATGAATGGCAAAAGCCTCTTTTGTTGCTGCAAGAGGATTTGGCACTGAAGTTGTTATCCTAAATGATTTGTGCAGGGGCAGACTGGGGCTGCAGTGCTGTGCCAGTGTTGTGCCTCTGTGTAGAGTCCTGCCTCACGCCCCTCTGCCTTCAATGCAGATTTGGGCAGTGCTGAGAACTGCGACTACATCAGGGCAAACATATCCTTCTATGATTTTTGGAAAGCGTTTGTCAAATCAGAAGGACTGATCTAGACAAAATCTGTGTTTATAATGAAATAAATGGAAGAAAGTGAGCAGTTTCCACTGGAGTCCCACCTCTTTGCCTCCATCTACAAACTCCTGTTCCTCCATGCCCTGCTCATCACATGCCTGTCACACCTCTGGGTCCTGCAGGTCTCTGCAGTTGCCTTTAGTCCAGTGGGACTCCGCTGCTTCAGGAGGAGTATGCAATGGAAACTCTGGGATTACCTGCTTCCCTAAGGTATCCTGATCCTAGAGGGAAGCAGGTCTGCTCCAGCATGACTGAAATGGATGACAGGCAGATTTATGGTGATATGACATCAAGGAATTCACTCAATAAGCCTTCAAATAACAGTATAAGTTTTATGAAAGCATTTACATGCCCTGTGTTGCATGTACTAGTCCACCTTCCTTTTGCCTCCTGTCTCACAGTGAATTGACAGTTCAGAACATCTTTGGGTGGCTTCTGGAAGAGACAAGGAAAACCCAATAGCTGTCTGCCAGAGCTGCCAACAGAGTGGCCTGAGGGACACTCAAATCATGTATCCCTCTGAGGCCACACCAAAAGACAACAAGGAAATCCCTTCAAGCAGCCAGTCCCTGGTGGCTGGAAGGAATTTTAAGAAAAGTGTTAGGGAAAGAAGACCTTCCCCCGCTACATCTCACAGCAGCTCTATATAACTCCCTTTCCCAAAGGTCTTTCTTTTCTCCACCATATTTTGAGATCACTGCTTGTGTCAGGTTTCCTGTTTATCACTTCTTTTAAGAATTAGCTGCTACATGACCTTTGGATCAACAGGTAAGATCTCATACATTTGTTAGCCACTACAGATTCATCCAACTATTACAAGACTGTGTTACTTTAGTACAAGATTGTGCATTATGTTACACCATGCAGAGAGCTGAAAATTCATCTGTACTCTGAATTGATTTTCCTCTGCTTTTGTGGACATCCAGAACAGCATTCCTGCTTTTCGTCCATCATGTCCACAATTTTCTGTTGATTGCTTGGTACTATTTGTATTCTTCTATCATCTTGAAAATGAGTCTTCCTTTTTCCACTAGTTTCACTCTTCCAAGAAAGGTCCTAAGACCAAATAAATAGTCAAGTCATCATTTCCTTCATCTCAGTCCTTCAATAGGCGACCCAGAAAGTTGTGGATACCCCATCCCTGGAAGTGTTCAAGGCCAGGATGTGTGGGGCCCTCAGCAATCTGGTCTAGGGGGTGGCATCCCTAGCCATGGCAGAGGGATTGGAACCAGGTGATCTTTAAGGTCCCTTCCAACCCAAACCACTCCATGATTCTATGATTCAAGCCTATATAAAATGACATAGCTCTATACACATCAGTGGAGCTGCTCTGAGAGATGCATGCTAGAGATTTGGTTCTAATATTCTTATATCTGCAAAAAAATCCAGGTCATTTTTACTGCTTGTGTCTTTTGTGGGATGATCTGCATCAAAAGGTAATGTGCATTTTCTATTTTTCAAAAAATGTGATGATATTAATTTTAAATTTTTAAATATTGAGTTTCCAACAACTGCATTTCACAAGCTTTGTTCTCAACCACATATGGACACGTTTTGAAAGCTGTAGATAAGCAGACATCTCTTTTAAGTAAAAATCTATTAAGCATAAAAAGAGTAAAAGTCCAGTTACAACTTACCATTAAGGTCTACTGTGTCGTCAGATCCATTACACATTAATGATCCCTCCAAACAGAAGTGAAGAAGGATGAATTTACATGTACATTGTATATCAATAACAGTCATAGTGGATACTAAAATTATTGCATGTCCTTCACAGTATTCTGTTGAATATTATAGCTTCTCTGGGAATATAAAACAGATAATTTGTGTTCCCCAAGCAATTTAAACAATACGATTTTTTTATGTCCCTGCTACTTTAAAAGGAATTAGTGAAGGCAGTATGTTATCCTCAGTCACTATCCATCAGAAGTTACGTTAAAATTGATTAAAGTATTACTTATCCTAAGTACTGTTGACCTATTTTCTTTCAAACCTGTCACATATACATATAAGATTAAATATACAGTAGGAACCATGCAAGGATACAGGATGAAAAGCTTGGAATTCAGAACAAAACAGAGCAGCTGGCTGTTTCCAGAAGAGTAACTTCCTGAATGTTCAGGAGATATTAATAGGATGCAATTTTCACATGAAGTAGAGGTTTTCTTAGGGATTCATGTCTCTAATTCCATATCCCATATTTTTTTTCCTCATTCTTCTGTTTTCTATGCTTTTCTGTTTCCTGTCATCTTTCTTTGTAGCTACAAGACAGAGCTCTCCCTCTCCTTTTCCATGGATGTATGAAGAAACTCTGCTTCTCACAGCCCTTTCACCAAGAAAAGGGTTCACAACCACAGTGGGCTGCCAAAACAAAGGAACACAACCAGACTTGACTGCAAATATTTTTTAATTTGCCCATCGAATTCACCCATTTCCAATCCACAGCCACTCTCAGACAGCAGGTAATTCCTGGGTGGGGAGACAGCTGTCATTCTCTTATTTCAGAACAGGGTCCTGAAAGTGATCCAGAAGCACATTTATTAAAATCGTGCTGTGGGCAACTGGCATTTTAGAAAAATTTTACTCACAAAATCCAAAGAAACAGAAAAAGTCCCATTTTTTAATAAAAAGAAAACACAATCAAAAGTCAGAGGTCTGACTGTTCTTACACATTTTGGGTGAACCACTTCAGAAAGGTATATTGATCTGTATCTTGAACGCTTATATAACAGACATTTTGGTGAAATGATGTGCTGTTCTCTCAATAGCTCAACTGCAATAAGACAATCCCAAAAATATGGATGTAGATATCAGCAGCTTCTTCTAAATTGGGCTGAAAATTTTTAATATTGCCTGCAAAATTCTTCCATATACATGTGCCTTGATGTCTGTATTTTCTTTTCACTGATGCCATGATGATTTTTTTGCCTTTTCTTTTATACCCCTTTTAGATAGCTTTTCCTTTTTCTTAGTGCTTTAAGCCCACATACTTGTAATTCTTTAAGTCCTATAACTTAGTTTAGGCCCAATATTTTGTTAAGCCAGGAGACCAAACCTGGAGGCTTCACAGTTAGAGGCCAGAAAGCCCCAGAAACCAAGGTCCCTTCTAGAACACATCCTGTAAACTAAGACAGACCAATCGAGTGGAAAATTCCTCAGGATGGAGAGGGGATCATTCAAACCTCTCATTGGGGAGTCTTTGACAGATATGTCTATAAATTGTATACACAATGTATCGTGTGGGTGCATTTTGGTGGGCATTTTGGTGCATTCCACCTGGAAAAAGTGGTGCAACTAAGGATCCTTAAATAAATACTGAGGTAAAATTCCCTTTTCCCCTTTACCATGTCTGGCTTTTCATTTTAAGACCAGGGAAAGGTAACACCGGAGCCCAGTTTTGATGGCGTGCAGATGCCACAATCTGTTTTTACCTAAACAGTCCATAAAAAAGAATCCAAATCACTAGAATTAAATAATTCCCAGTGAGACAGAAATGTAAAATCAATTTCTCTTGTAGTGTAAAGACATATATATATATATTTATATTTCTTTTTATCTCTTACTGTCTTCAACTGTCAATTCAATGAGACTTTGTTGATTTGACAGGCAGCAGCCAAACATGCACAAGAAAGTCTGCCTGGGTACCTGGCAGACATGATCATGCCCAGGTTTTTTAGAGTAGGTTGGACAAACATCTGTCAGGAATGACGCAGGTAGACATGATCCTGCCCTAGGGCAGGGAGCTGGACTAAATTACCTCTTGTGGTCCTTCTCAGCCTTTTATTTAATGACTTTACTGCCTTGGGCCGAGGTGACACATTGGGTCTGATCTTGAGCCTGGAATGTCCAAAAATTTTACATCGGTTACATACGGGTACATAACATCATACCTTTCTGTCCACTAGTGCTTTGTTCCTCTGTCTTTCTTTTATCTAAGTGCTGCACACAAGCTCTCACACTTCCTCAGACTTCTGATTGAGCTCCTTTTAAACCGTTCAAACTGAAAACATAATGAACAAATATGAGTATTAGGGGCTGAAAATAACCTTTGTCATTCCACCCATTTTGCAGTCTGTACTTTCCCTACTGAGGTTTGTTGTCAGGGAGAGAGCATTTACGATTTTGATACATACTAAAATCCACAGTGCTTTGTAGGTGTTGCAGTGTTTGTGGGGATTCCTGGCTGGCTCTTACTGTTTGTGTTGCACAGCCAGAGGTTTATACTCTGAGACTCTGGGAGACAGAAGACTGCAGTTGGGTGAAAGGAACAGATTCGTCAAGGGGACTCAGTAAATGCTGCTTCTGCCCTCTTTTGGAAGAATTCATGCATCTCTAATATCTGAGTTCTTTAGGTGCTCAGGGCTGGGAGTAGAACCCCAGGTTTGATCCTGTGGGGACACCACTCCCATCTCCTTATGCTCCCCAGAGCTTTTATCACTGACTTCAGGGGCTGCACCAGGTTTCACTTACACTGGTTTCTTAGGGACTTCAGCTCCTGCTAGCACAGAGTTGCCATGAAATGTCACGGCTTCACACAGGGCCACACTGCAAGCAGACAAAAGAAAATGATAAAATAAAATAAAATAAAATAAAATAAAATAAAATAAAATAAAATAAAATAAAATAAAATAAAATAAAATAAAATAAAATAAAATAAAATAAAATAAAATAAAATAAAATAAAATAATTTTTTTTTTACAAAAGCCAAAATATGTTCTGTTTATATCAGTTTGTGAATTACTTGTTCATGAGCCTATCAGCAAGAAAGAAACTGCATCACAAATGTTTTTGCTCAGTGTTTTCTCTAACTGATCTGCAGTCTGTTTGCTTTCAAGCACGTGGTTATGAATATTCAGGTCTCAAATGTATAGGGTCTCATTCTGAGACTGGGATACTCTGTTATCTCCCTTTTCTTTAACATTACTGTCAAAGGAGAAAACAGAGCTTTACCAGTCAAACTCAAAGACATTGCACTACAATCAACTGCTTCAGCTTAAAGTCATAAAAAGCCACCTTTACATCCTGTCCTGAAAGGACATAAAGATTTCATTTTTGAGGAAAATAAATGTAGAAGATTTGCACAAGAAAATGTTCCTTAAGTTTTGATCCAAAAGTACCTAATTGTTATAGAGTTCAGGTATCCTTTACCTCAGTATAGACATTTTTTAATGTGTGTACATATTTCTGTTATTGAGTCTTTAAATATGCCCAGTTATCTGGAAAGGGTTAAAACAGAGATTTCGCAGGACAAGAGGTCTTTAAATGTAACATAGCTGCCAATAGCAATAGTTTGATTCCTGTCTGTGTGGAACAATTAACTGTATGTTATCCCTCTCCATGTTCCCTTTAGTTTGTTTTCTGATCATTGGAAAACTCATTTCTATTTTCTGGTATGATACTTTGAAGTGTTTGCAAAGTACTTTTCAAGAATAAATTAAAGCCTACAAGTTATCCCTTATTTTCTCCCTATAAATACTCCTGGACATACTCCAGGCTCAATTGGATAGGTAATCTAAGACACGTGGAATTATTTCTGCTCCCCGGTAAGACAATTTCCATTCTTTAAAAAGAGGTAATAAAAAATGATTATCAAGTGACATGCTTTGCCACCACCTGTAAATATTCATTTCTGGCTCATATCCATGAATTCTACAGAATACACGGTGATTTCATGATCATTTGAGCAACCATCTGAAGATTCTCTACAACCCCAGATCACAGAGCAGAGTGATTATGTGCTTCCCACCCCCCCATTCGTCAAAAAGCTCTGCTTTTTAAAGTGTGATAAAAAGATACACAGATGCTTATTTTTTGTATTCCCCCACATTCTAAAGAGCACGCTGGAAAGGCACCTGCATAAAACAATATCACAAAGAATGGTCAATAACGACTGAGTATAGTGTTAGTACAGGTGTTGTATTAACATCTTTGATCTTGAAAGCTCTGCTTCTTTTAAAAGCTTTAGGAAGAATGAATGTGTTTAAGTCAAAGAAAGAGCCTACGAGTATTGTTTTCTAAAGAAGACAGGAAGAAAAATCACTGACTTTACTCAAATACCTGCTACACTACAGCAAGAATAAAGGCTGAAAAGGAGCTAAGGCTTTTTATGTATATATAGAAATATGAGTGGATTAATTCAGCTATCACTGGCTCTCCAACAGTAAAAAGTGTCATACATTATTCATAACCCTCTGATGAGCTACTTCTAGGCAGTCTCAGATAAGTAAATTCTAATATAAACCTGATATAGATACCCTTCTCTAAGTTCATATCTGTTAATTTTCTACTAGTTTGAATAGTAGGATAGCAAATATGATTGAAAAGCTGACTGTGTTCCTGGGGCCATAGTGAGATTTGCAGGGGATCTGCACATTTGCAAAGATACTTGGGTTCATTTGGAGTGCTCATGGAGGCTGTGCCATAGCCAGGAACTACATGTCTTCATTTCCTGGAAGAAGCAAGACAATACAGACATCAAAATACCAGCCTGGGTTGTACCAAAAGTCATATGATGATTTAAGAGCACAAAGCCCCAAAGGTTAGAAGGCTACTGCATGATCCAAGCTGTGGGTGTGTGTCCAGGAGGAGCCCTATTTTCTATAAGCTGAGCCCTTGGTAAGTGCCTCAGTCAGGCAGCCAAACACGCAAGGAAATCCAGCTGCCTATTTCCCCATTTTGAGGTAATAACCTGATGTTTAGTGCATAATTTTTGCTGGCAACTCACCCACAAGACCACTCAGGGTAGTCCTGAGTGGTCTTATGGGTGTAAGCACATTACAATGGGTTTGTTCACTTGTATCCCACTCCTCTCCAAACCCATAATATTGCCTTGCTTCAGACAGTTCACCCTTATGAGGAGAATAAAATATCAGGAGTTAAAAGAGAGAAACAGTGCAGCCAGTTCAGGGTTAGACCCTAGGGGCTCAACAATAACCTATAGCTCATCGTATCTGAAGGTTCATTTGCAGACGGAAGTTTCTGTCTCCCTTGAAGAAAGAACTCGGTTTAATTCTTACATCTCTTGACAGCAGCCTTGGCCAGAGAATAAAGGCCTTCTCCTGAGCTATTTGATCCTTGATTTCCGTAGCTGAGATCAGGACCAAACCCAAACCTCAGACCACTGAGCTGAGAAGGTTTTTTATTCTCTTCAGTCAGACAAGGCCACAATCTAACTCCCAAAATGCAGAGGAGCTGCAAATGAATGACCACATATAATAATGGCCAGCTTTCTGGTAGTCAAACACTAGATAAGGACCTCTTGCATTAAGTTGCTGCTAAAAATGTGGATATTTTTGCTTTCTTCAGAAAGCAAAAACTAAACAAGTAAATGACAACAGTTTAAGTCTAGCCCAACTCAAGAATGATGGTCAGAGTTTCAGAAGAGAGGTGATGTTATAACTAGGAGTGACGTTTATTAGACAAAATAAACAAATTGGTTTAATTCATTGCTGTAATGGGGCAGTGGAGTGTGCAGAGTGCTGTGTGCTGAGATCTTCAGCAAAATACTGAGTGATGTTAATGGAAAATGCAACCAACCTGGTAACCAGCTTTTCAGCTGAACTCAGCCACTACTGAAGCAATCTGAGTCCAAAGAGTGAGGGAGGAGGTAGCTGTTGAGATGGCTACTAAAGTTCCCCTTTTAAGAAGCCAACTGTACATTGACAGTTACATTTAAATGAATGTATTGTTATGATTTTGTCAGTATTTCTTCTAAAGGGTGATATTACACTTTCAATAAAGCTTAGAACAAAGTTTTCTATTTCTAATAGAGATATTAACCCAATAGAAGATAAGAAAGACTCTAACTGGCATTTGTCTCAGAAAGAAAGGCAGGTTGGAAAACAAGAAATCAATTAGCTAACATCTAACATTAACTAGAACTTTCATCTAATTGTTTTTGTTGCCTTCAGAGCAAACATTTCAAACCTGCATTCCTCTCTGTAGTTCAAGGAACTCTGCTGTGAGTTTCCCTTAAAACAGATACTGCTTTTTAGGATCCCAAGAGTAACCCTGCTCCATTGTCACACTAATTCCCATCAATGAGTTCCTCAGCCTCAATAGCAGAAGGGTTTTACAATACCAAATTTTCACAAACCAAAGTGGCTAAAAGCTACTGTAACTCCACATTCCCTGAGGTGCCTTGTGAAAACATTCAGAAGCTTAGCACCGTGCTTAGCTGGGAGTTTTATAAGTTTTGTCTACTCAGCCCATGTCTGCATTAAAAAAAGCATTCAGCATCTTGGGATTACAAGAGCAACAATTAAAGTAAAGCCTAAAAGCTGACCTCTCTTCAAAACCTTGAGCTATTGCTGTACACAGAACTATTTTATACTTAGGTGCCAATCTTTGCATAAGCCTTAAGCTTCCCATAAGCAAACAAAGACTAAAGAAACATTCGTCTCCACCAAACAGCAGTGGCAAACATAAACATAGGGGGGTTTTGTGTATCTGGTGAAAAGACAGTTTGGGAACGGAACCATAATTCACTCTAATTGCCAGATCTGACTTCTGCTCTTTCAGAACAAAAAGATAAATTTGAAGCCTCACAATCTCTTTGGTCAACTCACCTACAACAGACATCAGACACTCTCATTTTCACATAGTCTTGTGATGAGTTTAACTTGAAAGTGCCCTTTAATGTCCTGGAAGAGAAAAGCAAAGTGAAGAAATATCTCTGACACCTCAATGCTAGGCTTCTTAAAGCAGATGGTATAACAACTAAAGCTGAAAATAAAACCTGGCATCAGCATTTCAAATCACATATTCATTCATAAGAGATAGACCAATTCTTATTTGAAAGTTCACTATAAAGCAATCGCCAAGTGCTTGACTGAAATTGCCTTCTACTAACACGATGGAAAGTTCACAGAAAAATATTTTCACTGAAATATAATGATTAGGGATAAAATCCACTGAGTTGCATATGTCAGAGTGGATAGCTACCAGCTGGTCTGGTGACGGGGGTACCTCTGTGCCTCACTGCGGGAAGATATTGGGAAGGGAGATATAAACTGGAACACGGTTTTAAGGTTAATAGTTACAGTCACAACTGTGGTCATCCACAAAATTTAGAGAGATCTGCAGCCAGATCTCTCTAAAGATGGTAAAGTTGGGTTGAATTTGACAAGAAGAATGTAAGGCCAGAGCGTTTCAACATCTTTAAATAAGCCATTTTGCTTATTCATTTTGCAACATGTTCTGGTTTTGATAACTGAAGAGTTAGACATTGTCAGAGACTGAATTGGGCAGTGTTAAGTCCAAGAAGGAAGACCCCTTCATGGGACACTTTCTCTTTAGGAGGTGGTTCCACAGCCATTCTCATGCCCTCGGAAAAACCCTGTGGATCCAACTGCCTGAAACCACCGACTACTGCATGTTGAGAGATTGTATGATGCCATACACTGACATGCACTGCAAAAAAAAGGAATTATGAAAGCCACAAGATAAAAAATCAAAGTCAAATTCACTGTATGCCAGCGAAGTTTTTAACTTGACTAGAGAAGGAAGAGGCATAGATCAGATAAAACAGGTGAGCAACTATGATATTTATCCTGCAGCTGCTTCACAGAAAAAAAACAAATTGAGAAGAATGAATTGGACTTAGACTTGATTTAATTTTTCTGCTGTGAGTGGTCCAGGATCATAAGGCACATTCATAGACAATAAACCCTCCCTGATGGGCTGTTTGAGAAAGGTCTCCTTTCCAAAGTCAGGGAAAAAGAATAATTAGCATTTAGATAGCGCTTTCAGCTACCAAAACATTTGTAGGAGCAACATATCAATATTAAGTGAAAGAGGCAAAAAGTTTTGGAGGATCACTTAGTGTAGTGATATCATATAATACTCTCATTCTTGTGACCCAGGTCCTGATCTTGTGGAAGTTGTTCCTGTCACAGTCAGGAAGGTTGAAACTAGATGATCTTTAACATCCTTTCCACCCCAAGCCATTCTCTGATTCTGTGGTCACTTCATTTTGGGAAGTATTACTCAAAAAGACTGCCAAAAGGAATTTCCCACAGCAAAGCTGTCATGTAGGATATCTGGCAAAATGTCCCATTTTTTTTTTCCAGTTTTCTGTCACTTGCCCCCTAAATTTTTGTTGCCTGTGGTTTCTAGTCACATCAATAAAACAGTGAGCAAAGGAAGGAAAGATTTTATGTAACAACTTTCAGGTATAAAGCCACAGAGAAGTAAGACAGCCCTCTAACATGAAGTTTAGGTCATATGTACTTAGTACATTTAGTCTGGACACATGGTGGGGATTGTTCTGTGTATCACTTGTGTTAAATACCTGAGCTGGGAGATAAAGTGGACAAAGGCTACCCACAGGAATTTCCTTCAAGGCTACAAGTTATTGTATAAAACAACTCTTTAGCCATCTTTTATAGCAAAGGAAAAGAAAATATCCCCAAAGGGCAATTAATCCCTTTATTGAAGAGGCCAAGGATCCTGAATGTCACCTGTCTCTCCCCTTTAGCCAGTGAGGGAGCGAAATAATCCGGTTCAGACACCTAATTTGTGGACAGATAAAGTAACACTATTGAAATCAAAGTTTTTTTCTGAGCAATGCTCACATGCTGTCTTTAGACTGCAAGGAGGTGCTAGAAAAATTATCGCAAAAATACTTTCTTTTCTTCTTTGTTTTAAGTCTTATGCCAGTTAGGGAAAATATACTTTTTAATGATGACAAGCTCTCAAAATTCCCATGAAAAAAATATAAAATTGAGGGTCTATTTTTCTTTCCATAATCCGTTCTCTCCATCTCATTCTTGATAAATATCTTTATCTGACCACCTATAAATGTCTTTATCAGACCACCTTAGACACTAACTAAATGAATTCATAGCTTTCCTGATACTTCTAGTTTAAACCACTTCAAACTGCTGTTCCAGCATGGCTTGATGGTACCATTTGCTGCATTCAAATTGATGGAGGACAAAGGGAGGGACAAGGATGCTCCCAGTGCCTATGCTCACTCCAGAAAAACCATCAATAAGAGATTTCTTGTTTCTCCCCAAGGATTTTGTCCTGCTCCCTCTGTTATTTTTCTATAAATAAAAGAAGATAGAACAAAAACTAAAGCAGAAATGTTCATCAGCTTCCTGGAGTTTAGGAGCAAAGGTAACATTTACTCTTTAGGAATTTAATTACTTACAGCATTTCTGCTCTAAAAGCTTCAGTATGAAAAACATAATGCAAACATTTTTTTAAAAAATAAAAAAAAAGGCTGTCTTTTCCAACCATGCTAAAGCATATTGAAGTAGTCTGGCAAATCAAGCAAAAAGATAGCTAATGGGCCAACAGGATATCAACATCTTTCTCTGACAAGTGAACAAGTGTAAAGGTAGGCAGTAAATGTGAGAAAAGCAAGAGGAAGGTGGAGAAAACACAGAAATGAAAGAAACAACAAAGGATGCAAATAAGGACATTTCCTCCCACTCTCCCTTTCAGCAAAGCAGCCTCTCGTTTTCAGTAGGAAATTACAAGAACTAGAAGCAATCCTTTGAAAACAAAACAGGATGTTCTTCCTCCAAAACATACAAAGGTTGTAGCACCAAAAAAATGAGGATATTGAAATTTTATAGACAGTTGCTGCAGCATTCTAATGAGCACATACGTAAGTAGACTGCAATTCCAGACCCACTAAATTTAATCCTTGGGACAGCATTCCCAAACAAATTTGAAGACCATTTAAAATTGGCTAATGGAAAACAATGCATTCAGTACTTTCACAAAATCTGCAAACCAAAATGAAATATCCAGACAGGGTGGGATTTATTCACACATTAACTCTGTGAGCTACCATCTAAGCACATTCCCATGCTGCTCATAATGATGGAGTCTCCCAAGGTGGCACTGGCAAGGTGGTTGCTTTCAGGTTGCACAACACCTCAGCTCTCAGACTCTGCACTGAGTCACAATCTGTGAGCCTGAGCAGAAGATCAAACTCATACAACTTTTCTACACTCCTCAGCTACCTGCCATGACCCAAATGTGCTTGTCCTCACACCTGCTCACATGTACAGAACCAGACACTGCGTGCTCCAGGACCTGTCAGGTGAAAATGCATCTTCCCATAACAAAGGAGAAAGGCAAGGCTTCCCACCCCACCTTACCAGCTAAAGCCACCAGACCTGAAGTTGTGAAAACACTTCTGTGGCACTCAAGTCAAAGAGCAACAAGCTCAAAGGAGATACTCAGATATACAAAGTACAAGGTCAGGGCCACTGACCTCATCTGACCAAAGGATATCTCAGCAGAACATCCACAGATGAACAAGTCAGGATGTTAGAGAAACAAAAGTGTTTCTGAAACTGCCAGACTTCAGTCCTTAAAGATTCGCTCCAATGCTTTTGATGTACCCAGAAATCCAACAACAAATATACCACTATCAAAAGACACATTTAACAGATAACCTGTAATTTTTTTGGCTCAAATCCATACATCTTCTTCATTTGCACCCAAGTTTTGGAAACGGAATGATGTAATCAATCACCTTTAAGCTGTTTCTCTTTTATTGTATTCAGGACACATTCTGAACTATGAAACAACAAATAGGAGGTAATTTGGAAAATAAATGCCTATTTGTATATTCATCTACATACAGCTGTTTACAAACATTCCTTGTTTGAGAACAGACACTGTTTCAGGCTGTCTGACCTTAGCATCTTCATGAGAGAGGTCAGAAACCTTCCTACTCTCTGCTTCACCCTTCTGTCGCCAAATTGCAAAATACATTAACTCCAAACGTGCCCCATACAGCATAGATTGTAGAGCTGCTTCAATACTGGTCAGCTTGGAGTGGAGACATAAAAATTGGTACCTGTCTACAGCCATCTTTGTCAATGTATCCTTAGAATGACATTCTAATGTAATTTTAGGTACATAAAAATTAAGCATCTCATTTAAGCCAGGCTGTTTCCATAGCAGAGAATGAACTTCTTGAGGTATGAAGCTCCACCTGTGACTCATTCACTGGCCACCAACTTAAAATGAAGGAATATTTTTATCCTGACATGTTTTTTTCTGGATGTCACTGTTAAGGGAGACCATCAGAAAAAGATGATAACTTACTGTTGGTTCTTAAGTCACATTTCAATGAGTTTGTTCAATTCTCCTCAATATCTATTTTACCAAATGGGTCTAGAAGTTGGAAACAAACCAAAAAAAACAGGTAGAAGACCATCAGCTCCAGCTGTGTTTTCCTGACAATAAGACAGACACTGCTTGCGCCATCCATGTGGACGTGCAGATGGCAGAATCTCAGACATCTCTGTAAAATTAACAGCAAAGACATTCAAAGGGAATTACTTAGTTACATGAACATCTCAGGTCTGTAGGAATTCCAAAGACTGGACATTGGGAGTATGAGACAAGGGGAATGTGGGGGTACATTCAGAAAATAGGAGCCTACTCTGGACAATAGTGCAGCTGTACACTGTGTGGAAGATTTCTTGCACAATGGCTCAGTTTTATTTTTTAATAAACAGTTAAAAGAGAATGAGTGTCTGTATGGAACAGGTAAGTAATTAAAATTCTTAACTGTGCAGTCAAACACACACAGCAGCACATTGCCAACTACAGACAAAAGTAGGGCTGTACAAGTCTGAACATGCAGCTATTTATTAAATCTTATTTAAAACACTGAACTAAGTGCGGTGCCTGATGAAATATTTAGGGTGTTTAAACGTGCCACAGCTGACAGAAAGCTTTTTTTTTCCTACTGGCACAAGATTATTTTGTTTTGCTTTTTTCTCTCTTTTCTTTCATAAAAAAGACAAGGTAAATTATTTGAACAGCATCTAAGTACAAAGTAGGCTTTACATGCCTCTAGTTTCAGTATGGGGATTTCTAGAAGAAGTGCTGCTGATTAATTGAATAACTTTTTGGTTTGCTGGATTTTAATCCATAGACTTTCCTTTGTATTTCTAAAGACACAAGTATTTGCATATAATAGGACATTGTGCTACTTAATATCACTGCATAGCTGTGCAAGTGCCCCCACATACAAATGAAACCCAGAAACTACTCTTTTGAAGTGGGTGTCCCGACAGTGATTCTGGTAAAGTGCAAAAAAAGGACATTGTGTGATAAATTCTTTGAAATATAGAGATCCTACCATCCCCCATTACTCCTTCACGCACTAGTAATTGTTTGTAGTACTGCTAACAGTTCTGAACCTTCACTTGGCCTGGTCCTGGCATGACAGCCACACTAATACTATTTTGGTAAGCCCTCCACAACCTCATTTGCAAAGCACATTATTCTCTCTGTATGGCACAACCTCCCAGCAGAGGCACACACCTCCAGACAGCCATCCATTCATTACTGACCCTTTATGCACACCAAGAAGTGAACTGGCCACAATAGAAAATGCTTCTTACTACCTTCACCTCTCAACAGGCTCCTGTCCCTTGGCTGGCCTGGACTTTGTGAGCTCCACCAGAATGTCACTCCCTTTTTGACTTTGTGTGAAGCTCCAAGAACCCAGAGGTCATTATTACACTATGGGTAAGTAGTCTTTTCTGCTTTGGTAAGTGCTGTTTCTTTTACCTTGATCACCAGCTATTTCATGCCTCTGTACTTACACAGAGCTTCCTGTCAATGGTAATGGTTGTCTTGGTGCCTATTGGTGCAAAATAAATAGCCCTGAGAGCAATGAGAACTATTTGCATGCACACATATAATCTTATATCTGCTCTTCCTTGCTGGCTACCACAAATTCTTTTTAGTAAGGCTATCAACCCATTGCATTTGAATTTGATGGTTCCAGTGACTCCATAATAATCACTCGAGTTCCCTCTTCAGTCTTCCTGTTACTCTGCCTATTTTGCAGGCTATTAAGCATGTGTGTAGCACAAATTATCCAAGAAAGCACAGAGCATCTCTAGGTCACTTTGAGTCACTTGCCGTTTACTGAAATGTGAGTGGTCAGCTTTCTCACCCAAGCACATCCTGAGCAGCACCTCCCACCAACAGGAAAGGGTAGGGAGGGGAAAAAACCCTCAGTGAGCTCCCTTAGGTCATGCCACAGCCACTGCTGTTGGGAGATGGTCTTATTTTAAGGACACAAAAACAAAGATGAGGAGAGGGCAAGTCAAGGAGGAGCAGTAGGATGGGGGCAGGAAAGAGACAGGAATTTAAAGAATGGTAGAAAGCAAGCCAAGGTAGAGAAAATTGGGAAAATTAAAAATGGGAAAAGAGAGTGGTAATGCCCATTCAAGCAGCACTGCCAAGCACTGATCCACAGCTTCTTCCCCCATGACTGTCTCAGCTGGATGCAGAGGCAGGAATCCACAAGGAACACACAGGGAAAGCCTTAGAGGATAAGGCTGAGCTGAAGGATTCATTTCTACTCTGAGTGCCATCAATGGGAGCTGCAGACTCCAACACAAACCACCTGAAAGATGCTGTGCTGAGGGCCCTTGGGGGTACCTTGTACCTTGGCAGATCAGCCACTGAACCGACATCCAGAGAAGGTGATCCCATTTCACTCCTGACACGCAGAACCACCAGCAGACATTGCTAGTCCAGCGAGTCCTATCCATCGAATTTGCCTCCATCTTCCTTGTTAAGTCAATGTTTTTAAAGCCTCAGTGAGCTTCTTAACAGTCTTGCTCCTATGCCTTCTGGATTAAATGGGAGGACCTACTTTGACTGCAGCATGTGTTGGGGCAGATCTGGACAGAGCACTCCAAAGGCTTTCTCAGTTACTCAGGAACAGCCTAAAAGACTGCAAAAAGTGAGGTTTTCTTTATCCCTTTGGGCACTTTGTGAATGTATCATCAGCCTTATAGATGTCATCCTATGATGAGTAAGTGATTTATAAGTTATCCAGTTAGTATTTTCAGCCTCCGGTTGCAGTTTTCTCATGATTGTTCATCCTTCAGATTAAAAAATATCTGTTTATCCTTGGATTGTTCGGATGGTTTTGTTGGGTTGTTTTGTTGCTTTGTGACTAGTCATAAAAGTCACACGATCTGTGCAATTTCAAATTCCAGATTGGATAAAAGCAAAAGCACCCACATCTTCAATTTTAAAACAGATTTTACAGTTGGCTTTTCACAAAAAATTCTACAAGACAATTGTCTGCTTTAGACAGCAAATGAACTTATTTCCAAATTGTTAAATTATCACTAGTTGCTGTAACAGCTGTTACTCAAAAAGTGCCAGAAATATACCATATTTTTTGCTTTAGTAGCCTAATGAAAATTTCGGATTTTACAAAGAAATTGTAGAAAGGAGACAAAAATGATATTTCACTCTTCTAGCCTTTTCAGGCACAATAATACATTTAGATTGTTGTAGGAAATATTAAATAGGCCAAAGATAACTCAGTTTTAACAAATATAATAATAGCATGCATAGTTTCTTGTATTTGCTGTCTTCTCTCAGAAGCAGAAGCTTCAAAACCTCCTCTGCAAAGAGGTGGACGAGAAAGTGCTTTTGTGAACAGCTGAGAGCTGAGAGCCTCACATAATATTATAACACCACAACGTAGAAATTTCAAAGGTTGACATTGAAATAGTGACAACTCTAAAATAAATATACACTCTGCAGAAGGGTAGAAATTATTATCTGATGAGGGTTGACAAGTCTTGAAGAGGAATCAGGTCTGCATGCAGGTTGGACCTTGGTAGCAGAGGGACTACCCAGCCACGGCTCCTCCAGGGCACGAGGAGCCAAACACAAATAAAACATTGCACACAACATGTGCCTTGATGCTGCTTCAAACTGAATTTGCTGTGGGCCTTTTGGCAAAGACACCAGGCTTTGTGCTGGAGAAGCTGCTTCTGTGCCACTCATCCGATTCTGGGGAAGGGAGAGGCTTTGCCTTGCAGGACACTTGCAGCTCCTGCCTTGCAGCCAGGGACGAAATGCTTGGAGAGATGGGGGCAGAGGGAGGGAGTAAAGCCGGACACAAGGAAAAGGAAGGGAAGAAGGGATTGTGAAGGTGCCACTGATCCCAAATTTACAGCAATTGTCACTGTACCTCACCATATACAAAGACAATATCCTGCTTTCCTTCCAAAGACTGGTATTTTCTGCCTTTTTGGCTGCTTTGCAATGGGCAGAGCAGATACTGATGCAAACATAGCAGGAAGGAAAACGTATTGCAAATGTATTTGGAAGGAATAAGAGATGTCTTATTTGTGAAAGAGTATAAAATTGGTTAGACAATATGTCTGTAATTATTCATATTGTGGTAGTAAAGAGAGATGATACTCCAAGAACCCTGCCATGGTAGGTGGCATGCGTCTATTTATGAAAAATCCTAACAGTCTTTCCTCTAAAAACCTCACCATTTTAGCATGGGATGAAAACAACAGGTGGATATAACGAAGAGGGAAATAAAGCAGTCAGGATAACAGTGTATTTATCTTCTTCAGTAGAATAAGTAGCAGCACACCAGCTGCTGGGCTATTGTCAGATGTTTTCCAGCCACCACAGAAAAAGTGAGTTTTGAGGAGGGGTTTGAAGGAGAATAGATTAGCAGCCTTATGGCATTATTATGAGGAGTTATGCATATGCATAAGGAGTAGCTCTGAGAAAGTAAGGAGGCTCTTGGACTAACAAGCGACGAAGAGAGGCATCATGGGGCTGCCACAATGTAGTGCATATTGAACCTGCTTTCATATGTAAACAGACAGCATGCTGCAGTCTCACAGGATCACTGCTGCCTTTTATTCAGCATCCCAGTGCTGCACATAGTGGTGGCTGCTATGCCAGTGATACATTGAATACAATCAGTTAGATAAATAAATATAATTTAAAACGTCTCAGCATTTGAATACTGAACACAGCTATTGCGTGATGAAGAAAAAGGTAGGAAAGGGTAATTGTGGCATTCTAGGACTACTGGAAATAATGACTAATTTGCTACTATCACTGGAAGATAGATTTCACTTTAAGCGTTTTGGAAGGGATAGAACCTTTAAGCTTCAGGGCTTTAAACAAGCCTGCAGTGTGACTTGGGAAAGGTTTTCTTTATTGATAGGTTATCTTACAGATACCTTTTGCACTTTTCTCTTGCACAGGAACATACAAACCACAGTGTTGACTCCTTGCAGCGAGGCTCATGCTTCTAAGTAATTTATTGACATAGCTGCCTCTTAGCATAGAAACTTAGGAAAACATTTTGGAATGAGCTCCACAAGAATTGGGTAAAACTTCTTTCATTTTCCAGATAAATCTGATTTTTTTTTTGTCAGTCCTTTGCATTAATAATATTAGGAAAACGAGGTGGTTTTTTTGATGACAACATTTACTTTAGGACAGTGAATGTGCTTCCACATGAAACACATGGGCCATGTCAGTACACGTCCATGTACTGCACATAACCTTTTCATTTGAATTGTACATGTGTTAGGAACATATTCACTGGGGCTGCACTAGATGCTGAACACTAATATTTGCACAGGAGTTTCTGTTCCTGCATTTATTCCTCAGTGGGCAGGCTCCTGCTCTCTTTTGAAGGCATTTATAGGCGTATGGTTCAAACAGAATGTGCTGCAGACTGAAATCACCTAGTGCAAAATAATATATGGAGGTTATTTGCTAGGCTGTGTGAGCCTGAGACTGGAGCGTATCGCTGCAGGAAGCCGTGGGGACCACGATGTATTTTCATCAGGTACTTAGGATTTAAATGATTTGAAAACTGCATTTCAAGTAGAGGGAAAATTTGCTGAATGGCCTCTTCACCTACCTTGGGAAATCTGTGAGCTTTCCAGTATTTCAGATATTTCCACAAGCAAATAGGCACTTCTAGAATATCTCTTATGATTTATCATCAGCAGGGCTCTGTATGGAAGGCCACTGGAGTGCCTTGGCATTCTGCAAACACCCTGAACAATTTAGAAATGTTATTTTGCCTCCTTATCAATAGATGGAATACATTACAAAGCCCAGCCCTGATAGAGAGCTCCTGCTCACACAAATAGTGGACCTAGCATTAAAAAGAGAAAGATTTTTAACTCTTTCCTCTCCCCTGTCACACACCACACTAAGTCACCTCAGGGCTGCTACAGGCAGGAAAAAAAGCTTAAAAAGAGACATCCAACATGGTGCAGGCATCCAGTGACTCCACAAAATATGTGGTGCTGAGGAGCCCACTCAAGGGCAGTCGTGGCACCCCAGAGGGGGCTGCACAGCAGGGAGGGTGAGCAGGAGTCTGACCTTGTACCACCAGCAAATGGATGAGGAACCAGAACTGCAAACCCATCAGGGATCAACCTGCATCATTTTCTGGGAATATTTTATGGGCTTCTGTATCATTACAGCTGATCTGAGCCTTGCTGTGTTTCCTGGAAGTTAAAACACTTTTTCAAACAGTTTGATATAGTTTTGTGGGCATCTTTCACATAACTTTTACATCCAAAACAGTGTAGGCTGCATTTATGTCTCCAATACAACTTCCAGAGTGGCTGATGTATTGAACAACGGGGTAAGCTGTGAAAGGCCAGGGGATTAGGCATTTTGCTTTATGTTTAGGAATGCTATTTAATTTCCCTTCAATACACTTAGAGGGAAAGTGGTATAGAGGGCTTGAGAAGGAAAACTGAATTTCAGCGTGGAAAGAAACAGTTCATTTTAATACCTTGCACTGCTTTGTGTTTGGTGTTTTTTTGTTTTTAAGCACTGATAGCGCCATGGGCAGTGTCACTGGTGTGGCCTTAACAGTTTATGTGTTTTAAAATACAAGGTCGATTTTCAAAGGATGGGTAGGAATCCAGGTACTGTTGGCTTTCTGTGGACATCTTACTTCTCCATATAACCTTATAAAATATTCCCCTATAGGTGGAAAACCTGTTGGGCAGGCATGCATATTTTGCAGTCTCCTGTGCTCAGTTTTATGCCCTTTTTTTAGTTAGTTCCAGCCTGACTGCGGACAGAGTAGTTGCAGGCATGGGCACCACTTCCAGGCAATTGAAGGGCAAGGTGGGATAAGGGAAAACAACCTCCTTGAACCCCATTTATGAAATCCATACCAGCTATAGAGGGTCTCAGTTTGCACAGGAAAGTCCTTTTGTTGCTCCTCTGCCATGACCTCTGTCTGTTTGTCTGCCTGTCCATCCAGAGGCTGAAAGCTCCAGCTCTTCCTGAAAGCCTAGAAAGTGCCTGTAACATTGTGGGCACTGCCACAAACAAACATGAGGAAAGACAAAATCCTATAAGATGTTAATAAGAACGCAAAGGCAAATAGTCTTGCAAAATGCAGGAGATCAGACTCAATTATTCAAAGAGTCTTTCCTGGACCTTGTTGTTTATCATTCCATGATAGGGGATATATTTATCTTTGAAATTCTTTCTAGTCAAACAGAAGACTTTTGCTTTCCCAGAGGAATGATTTCCCTCCATCCCACGTCGAACACCTCCTTCCCACCCTCCCCTCTTCCCGATACACACAGCTCCTGGTGCGTGGAAACAGCAGTGGGACATGTCAAGTACATTTTTTCTCCTTAAAGCACGTGTACCTGGGAGGTCACAATCTTTACAAAGTCAAAGTTTTGTGTGTTTGAGAGCTTTGCCCTACTACCATGTAATTGAAATCAAGCTTTTAAAAGCTCACGACAATGTGTTTGTTCTTTAACCTCACCCAGCAAAAAGAGAGGGCTTTGCTGAGAGAACCCATTGTTAAGCTCCTGCACTTAACTGATAAGGCACTGATACAACCAGTAGCAAAGAAAGAAACTAATAATAATAATAAAGATTCACATGCCTTCCTTCCCCACTACATTAATGCCCTGCCCAGATTAATTTCCCGAGTTCTTAAGAAATGAGGCGCAGCATCTTTAATCATATTAAAATATTGTTATGGAACTTATTTAATAACAGAGAGATATAATGAGTTCTCTCATCAAAAAATTGAGAGTTACATGCATTTGGAGGTCTGCTCATTATCCATTCTTACATTTTAATGATAGATGTGTCTATTACTCAAAAAAGTAGAGGATCTATTCGGAAATGTTTGAGACTAAATGACTGGAGCAATTCTTAAACCATCTTACATCATCTACTGTGCATATGGGACACTGATGTGAAAACCCCTGAGCACATGGGGGTGCAACACAAAGATTGAAATGGGACAGGGCTGAGGTGTTGTTTCTTGGATCCCAAGGAGGTGGTGAGAGTGTATACAGCAACCAAAGCAATCACATCCTTTCCCATCCAGGAACTAGGAGCTCATGAGTGAACTTTGTAAGTGTTTGGATTCCAATTTTTTTTTTATTCATGCCAAACACTATTCACAAAAGCATTTGTTTCCTCAGTAGAAGGTTTGCAGAAGCACGATCCAGCTTTACCAAGTCACACCTCTGGCATGCCACCCAGTTTATAAATCCAGAGCTTTCCTTTGGCATGAAAACATCTTTCAAGAATTCAATCATTTCCACTCTGACTGGCTTGTTGATCTGCAAGTTTTTCTTTCCTTACACCATAGTGCCTCTGTGAAAAAGTAACAGGACTTCAATATGTGGTTTCTATTGGCCTCAGCCCTCAATAACACAGAAAGATGCCTGATATCCTGAAGTGAAAACCGTGGAATGATGGTATCTTTAAAGACAAGAAGTTTCCAAGGATACTGATTGAATTCTAAATGGAAGATTGCTAGTAGCCAAAAGGTTTTTCCTGGGAAATCACCCAGAGAAAGAACTTTGAGCTGATTTCATCAAAGGAGATTCTCAACTGTGAAAAATGATAACACCCCCATGGCAAGTAGTGCATCAAAATCAAATAAGGGTTGGAACAGTAGTAACTAGAAGGGGAGTTTGTTGTGATATAGCAAATATCTATGTGCTGCATCTGTAAAGAAACACTGTGAGATAGTCTTTAAAGGGGCAAATTTCCACCACAGTGTAAAGTCCTTTCAAAGCAGAGAGCAGTAAAGATCAGTATTTTTTTACTGGATGGTAGGCCAAGCCACTTGGAATATCACAAAAATCTTTATTAATTATCTCTTAGCAGAGATAATTAATAAAAAGGAAAGAGAAAACCTAAAAAGCAAAACCATTCCCAGCAGCTTGGCCAATTTTTACAACCGAAACCTGTCCATGTCCCTATGTAATAGCTCATTATGTTTTTGCAGTGTTATGCTTTTACCTTCTCAGCCAGTGGGGAAGCATCCTCATAGCTGGATCACTTGCTCTAAGAAATCCAGGATAGAGCAATGCTGTTTTATGCAGGCAAAGAAGGACACAAGGAGGCCTTTTTAGTTCACTGCTTTTTCTGCTGCTTTATCACAGTGGCCGTATAAAAGCAGCACAAAATTGTCTGGTTCCCACGAGGCTGACATCAAACTCCCCAGCACAGAAAACAGGTGGGCACAGTGAGCATTGATGCAGTTTCAAGCTGCAATCACTTTTAGGCAGCAATCACTTCACACCACCTGTCTCAGTGTTGTCAGGGATTTTTAGTTGCATCATGGCCTAATGGTAAATAATTCAGCAGAAACTGAGAATCACATACAAACAGAGACAAAGCCAGAAAAGTAAAATAAAAAAGATCAGAGGGGAGATCCTTCACTAGATTTAAAAGGTCATCAGTAAAATCCTATTTATAGGCTTTTCTGACCAGCTGAAGCTCTGTCCCTGGAGGTAAAAGCTGTCTGAAATGTCCCCATGTGGGCAGAGCAAACAGAGCCATTCTAACGAGTGAGGAAAGGTTAGGCTCAGGGATGAGTATGAGTGAAAAATATTTGGCTAGACTCCTGGTACAAACTCCCACGCAATGCTTTGAAAATCTACCCCTCTGTGTCCTTAGCATTGGTTTTCAAAGTACAGCAGCCTAGAGACAGATGTGCCATTATTGTTTATGGTTCAAAGGCAGAGAACTCGTTTGGTGGGGAAATAAAATCCATTCTAATAGAGCAAGTACCAAAAAATGTTCTAAGAGGGAATAAGCATGTTCTAAGGTGTTTTAACAAACTTCTGGCTCCTAGCCCAGAACTCAGTTGGAACAGTTGTATTCATCTCCAGGCCACCACTCTTTGAACTTATGGAAACCTATGGTTATATTTAGCTAGTTAAAAGATATATGGCCAGCTCATTGTAACCCTTTTGTCAATGTCTCCCCATTACAACTTTTAATTTTATTGCTTTTTAACCACAGTTGCTTAATTCATGGGTTCAGCTGAGAGGGACGGAAGGCAGTTGATGGATGGTGTGACAATGGCACTGCTGGCTGCTGTTAAGGCACTCATCATCTTGGGAGGAAAAGCCAGTTTGCACCACTCTGCTCAATGGCTGATCCCAAAGTGACACGTGCTCTGAATCAGCCTTCTCTGTGCTTATTGGATCTGCTATTAACAGATCTGCTGTTAACAAGACAGTTTGCAGGTAGAACATCCCCTTAGATAGGCAGTGTACACAAGGTATCGCTAAAGAAACAACAACCAATAAAAGTAGCTTTTTCAGCAGCCCACAGCTAAAACTTTTCAGTTATAATGAGTTTCATATTCTTTTGGTTATATGAGGATCAATCAGGAGTATGTCAAATCCTAATGAAGAGAGAATAAAGCAGAGTATTCAGAATATTCACGGAGCTGAAATTGCCTTCCTGTGTGATTGTAAAGATCATGTCTACAGATAATGTGCCAAAAGGTCAAGTAATTAAAACCGCTGAAGCTCCAGCCTACTAATAGGTCTGGTAAAAAAGAAAAGTTTCAGTAATTGAGAAGCTGTAAAAGTATCATAGCTGCTCTGCGGGGTAGCCCAGGTTTCCAGCAACCCCAAAATAGCTCTAGAGATAATGGGTAAATGTGAGGGCTTAGAGGGTAAGCGGCAACTTTCCTCAGTTTAGCCTCCAGTTTCCAATGCCAGTCCTGAACAGGTGATTCCATCCAGACCATTGTGTTCTGTAGCCACCAATAGGGACTGGAATGGCATCAGGAAAGATGAAATGATATGAGGTTGAACACACCACAGAATTGAGTGGCCTGATTATTTCCACCCTCCCTATTTTGAGTGCAAAATGTTGGCAGTGCTGTACCAGACACAGGGCATAGGGTCAGCAAGTGCACAGGATCAGTGTGTCATGGTCCCTTCCTTCCTTCCTTCCTTCCTTCCTTCCTTCCTTCCTTCCTTCCTTCCTCCCCCTCCTCCTGCTGAGTGCTACCAGGTCCATCATCCATTCATGCAAGTGATGAGATGGATGAGTTCCCTAAAATCAATTGGGGAAGCAGGGGAAATTTCAACCCTCGTTGGGGGTTGCATGAGTATGGGCACAAAGGAGGCAGCAGGAATTCATATTTGGAGAAAGGAAAAGACAAAACTGCACCTTTCAGCAGCTGCCGGCACAGAGTTTTACTTAAAGCAGTCATGGAACTGCAGCTTATCTTCATTAGCCCTAGAGGCAGGCGTTTGGTCTAAAGGGAACTTGTGCTGAAATTCTCTCTGTAATACTGCTCAGTGTATTGTATAAGCAACCACATATTGCCTGCCTTGAGAGCTGAACCCTCAAAGCACTCAGAGAAATGGTTATAAAGAAGAGTTGGAAGCAGTCCTTCAGTTCAGTGCCTGAGTAGCAAAGCAGTTGGACATGTGAGGGCTATGTCTGAGTGCCAACTTCATGTTAAGCTTCTCATCATCCCCTGTTTCACTCAGAACCGAGGGGGCCATCAGCTGTGGGTCCAGCAGCTGCAACTGCAGCTGGATACAAGGGCTCCTGAACTCTGACTTCCTTGAGGAAGCTTGTAGGCATCTAGATTTTGCGTTCCTTAGGCTCTGGAGAAAGCTAGTGAGATGTGTGAACTTCAACTCAGGTGAGAATATATACTAAAGAATATAGCAACATAAAATCATTTTGGAAGGGTGTCAATACATTTATTGCTTTCTATTATCCTAAGCTAGTTAACATCCTAAGTAAGTTAACACAAAGCTTTCCTAGAACTGCTTGGAAATACTTTTGAGAACATATTAAGTGCTTGCTCACTATCAGTTGGCTGCTGCTCTCTCTGAAGCCTCTCACCAGCAGGTATTAGCAGGTATAACATGGATTTCACGTGCAACAACATTAAGACTTAAACCCATGCACAACCCACATTCAGAATGTGCTTATCTAAAGACAGTGCAGGGGAAAGTGGACAGTGGACAGAGGCAGTGGACACTTTACATGTTTTGTGTCTCTCACACTCACTTACAACATTACTTACAGTAAATGTTGTTTACATTTACTAATAATTAGATTCCCAAACTCATGACTTTTAATTAGTCTTTTCCTGCAATACAACACAGCCTACCACCAATGTATCCAAATCCCCTCATCTGTGATCGGCAGGCAACTGAGACCTGTCCTTTGAACCGTAAAAGTTTTTCTCAAATTCTTCCCCCCTTCCTGTTCCCTCCTTGCTTCTCCAGTCCCAGCTCATCTTCCTGACCTTCCCTCTAAATGCTGAGACAAAACCTAATATAACAGCCAGCACCACCTTACAAGTAATCCCCATGCAGATTTTCTTTAGGTTATCATTAAAGAAAGTGTCCCAGGAGGGTTAAAAAAAGTTAACAGTGTAACTTTCTACATGTAAGTATTTTAGTCTCTGTCTCACCCCTAAAACCTGTATTATTTTCAGGAGCTGTCAGCACTGTGCAATCACATTGGAAGACAGCCAGAACCTCCACATTCAGAGGTATGCTGTGAAAATATGCCCTTCCTGAAAAACTTTCCTTTTTTGCTGGATTCTTTAAAACATTTCCATAAAAAGGTAATAATCCAAACAGGAGCAATGTTTCCCTCCTCACACATCAGGCTGACACATACAAGTAATTCAGTTCCTTCTCTTCTTTACCCCCAACATCATGTAAGCAGTTGCCAAATCTTTTCCTCACCAAATATCCTGGAAAAATGCAAAAGGATATAAGGATCTGTGCAGTTCAATTTAAAAACAGAATATTCCTACGAGCTCTAAGCTTCTGTTTAACTATCTGAGAAAACAACTGCAGCAGGGTTATCTTCTCCGATATGATTCAGGATAAATCTGGCTATTCGACAACAGACCCCTAATGGGGAGCTGTGGTAGAATAGGTATTCAAAGGAGATGGGATTTGGAGTAATCACATCAACATCTTGTGGTGAGGAAAAACCTTTGGTCTCATCTGAATTATGCGCAGAGCCTATGAAAGCAGAAACCACTTCATGATTTTATAGCCTAAAAGCAATTTTAAAAATACATAACAAAGGGCTGTAACAACTCTATCCAAGTTAAACCAATGAAATTTGCCTCTACCACATGCTGCTGAGCCCTAGGGAAAGCACCTCAAGAACCTGGGATTTGAGTCCGAGACAATGAAAAAGAGGTTTATTCATCAGAGGTCTGGAAGCACAGGGTGGGATTCAGCTGCCTAAACATATGTGTCTAGTGCCATTTTTGATGCCTTAGGGTGTCACATCTGGCCCCCAGCTGCTGCTCCAGAAGGGAGCAGGTCTTTCATAGATCGAGTGTCAGATCTGCCAGTCCTATGTGGATGTCTCAGGTGGCCTCAGGCATTGAAGATGATGCTCTCTGCTTATGTTTTGGCATCTGAATTGCTCCTGAGCTGCCTATAAGCAATTTCCGGTTCTCTGTTTTAAGCGTTTTCCTTTTTTTGTTGTTGTTTTCCCCAGTCTGCATTAAATCATGGAGATTAATGGTCTCACTCTGAGCACCCTTTCTTCCATGTGGGCCTGCACAGTCTATCTCAGGGCATAGAGCTGGCAGAAGAGAGGGTTTGCCCCTTTCTGAGCCCAGGAAGAGCTGAGCCAAGCTCCAGCTCCCACAGGCTTCGGTGGGAGCTGAGGCAGCTCAGTGCATCCCTGCAGCCCTCTGCCTGCTCTGGACAGATGCACAAGAATAATTCCTATGTGAATCACACACAAGCAGTACAGGAGAACTCAGCATCCAATGCCATGTGGCTTTGGCAAGGGACAACATTTTATTTCTGCCTGCCAGCTGCATTTTGGGGATCTGCTGATGACAGGACTGGCTTTCCATTTGTAAAAGATGTTCCTTTCTCACCTTTGTTATCAGACCCTTGGGTCTCTAAAAGAAGAGTGATGATGACTAACCCTCATTTCAGTCATCATCTTGATCTCCTGAAGATCTTACTTTTAGCTGCAGATGCACATTGTGGTGATGCTAAGGCAGCATGGGCACACAAGTGTCCCTTGTGCTCCCAGAAAGGTCAGCTACACCTTTTGCAGTGGAGAACTGCGTAGGCTGGGAACACACAGGACAGTAAAAGGTATGAGGAAGATCTTCACCACTTCATTCAGCCTATTTATGCAGCAGGAATTGTTCTTCAACTAGGACTTTATTACATTAGAATACTATGTGAAGCATAAATAAGAATGGTGAAGGTATTTATTGTTATTTAACAAGACGTATGAGGAGCAGCTGTGGGAGCTCTTAGTGTTTAACCTGGAGAAGAGGAGGCTTGGGTGGGACCTTATCACTCTCTACAACCACCTGAAAGGAGGTTGCAGGAAAATGGGGATTGGTTTCTTCTACAAATTAATAAGGACAGGAAGAAATTACTTCAAATTGCACCAGGGGAGGTTCAGATTGGATATTAGGAAGTACTTCTCCACTAAAAGGGTGGTCAGGCATTGGAAAAAGTTGCCCTGGGAAGTGGTGGAGTCACCACTCCTAGAGATATTTAAAAGATGTGTAGATGTAGCACTTGGGGACATGGTTTAGAAGTGGAGTTGGCAGTGCTGAGTAAATGGCTGGACTCAGTGATCTTAAAGGACCTTTCCATCTTAAATAATTCTACTATTCTGTGATTCTACGATCCAGAGTAGCTTTCTGTAGACTACTGTCACTACAAATAGCTACAGGACAGTGAGTACCTACTCTGACCTGTTAATCACAGGAAAACTCACATCAGTTTCTGCTAGAAATAGCACATCTTCAAAAGCCAACCCTAACACATCAGTGAGTAAATCTTTGCAAGCTGTTTCAGTACAATGGCATGAAAACCTGTAACACCACCACTTTGTAACACCACCTACAAGTGCCAGTGAAGGATCCTGATGCATTGATTTGCCAAGACCGAAACAGAGCAGCATCCACAGGTGCTTATTTTGCCTTTTTGTACTTCATCAGTGTCGTGCAACTGTCGGCTCAGTCAGCAAATGTGTCACGTCTTGGAATAACAGCTACTCGTGTAGCTTAGGTACCCTGCCAAAAGGTAAGTGTTTTAAAGAGTAAAACCATAAAGTATTATGAACATAAAGCCTGTGATAGAAAAGGTGACTCCTCAGCATTATGCGCCACAGCAACATATTTCACCAAGGGCAGGAAAAGTCAGCTTTATCATCACCAGTGTCATCACTCTTAAATATTGCATCCTGGGCAGTTTCCTTCTGGATTTAGACAGATGCTTTCCCGAGCTCTAATTTTTGCTATTTTAATCTCTGGTAAACACAGGGTTCTCAATTAACAGTTATGATTTGCTCTCACCTGTGCAAAAAGCAGACAATACTCCCCAGCCATGCCCTGGGCCGCACTGTGTGCACATTGCTGTGGAAGCATGAGCACAGGCACAGCTCACAAGAGAGGTGGGAAACCTGGAGAAAGCCAAGCAGAGGGCTGACAACATGGTCAAGGGCCAAGACAACATGACTCAGAGGGAGAGGCTAAAGAGTTGGATTTGTTTAGTCTGGCAAAGAGGATAAGGGGCAGTATAATAGCAGTTGACATCTACTTGACAGAGAGTTACAAAAATGACAGAGCCAAGCTCCTCTCAGTGGTGCTAAACATGACAAGCAACAATGGACACAGGCTGGAGCTTGGCATGTTCAAATCAGACATTATGGAAAAAGTGCACTTGAAGGGAACAGGTGCCTGGAGATGTTATGAAAACTCTGTCCTCAGTGGCTTTAAGACTCTGTTAAAGTCATGGCTGAACTCATTCCCAGCTGGCAACTGTCCCACTTCTCATGGGAGGCTGGATGAGAGACCCCCAGCATTTCCTCTCAATCATCATTTCTGTTTCCTGTTTCAACCCATTGCCTTCACAACTCTGCAGGGACTTGTGCCTTAAAAGTGCAATTTGCACTTTGTATTTTCTCATGCTCTAAGTGAGTCCCTGAGGTTTAGAATAAGGTCAGTGCTACTTCTTTTAGGTGGGTGTGCCCTGCATGGCTCTCCACGAAGTGGGCATGTTCAGAGCACGTCTTCCAGAGGTGAGCTTTGCTGCAAGGGTGGGCTTGGGACCATGTATAAATAAAGTGTCTTGCTGGGTGTCATTATTAACTCCAGAGTGCTTCTGATATTCCCAGGTGTGGAACTTTAGGGGGCTGCTGCTTTCAATCAGTTGCATCTTAGGCAATAGCAGTGCAATGTTCTTGGGCTTCAGTTTTTGGATTTAGGGAAGAGATCTAACTTTGTGTGAGTCAGAGCAAAGGAGCACAGGAACAAAGTGCACCTAAAGCATTTAATACATATTGTTATGTAACATACTAAGCATTATAGGGTGATGTGGTATTTTTATTAGTAGCAGTAGCACACTAATAATTTATTAGTAGAAAGACACACTTCGTGATTCATAATAACAAATCTTTACAAGTTTTCTGTAGTATCACATGGGGCACAAGAATAACCATACAGTGTTAAACCAGTCTAACCCAGTATCCTGTCTCTGATAGTGGTCAGTTGGTAAATATTGCATGGATAGATCAGAGTTCTTCCTTGGCATAATTCCTAGTCATTCTGAATTATGGGCTCCTTGAAATGGCTTAACAGTCACCAGAGCAGCTACTCTTCACAAATTAAATTGTCTTAAAATTTATACTTTTGGCTTCCACTGTTAAGGTGTACCAAAATTTAATCATGCTTCCTAAAAAAAAAAACCCTCTTCTATTTATATGTCTTAAGATGGCTTCTTCATAGTTTCACTGCATTCCCCCTAATTCTTGCATTATGAGAAATTGTGAAGTAGTCACAGTGGAGTGCTGTGATGACTACACTGAAGCACTCAAGATGAGTAATTTTGAGTAATCTGTCCTTTGATTACATGATATTAAAGCAGAACGAAAACCAGACCCTGCAAATAATTTATATCATCTTGCTGGTAGCTTTGATTTTCTGATGATCTTCTACAACTAGATACAGGCTAACAGTGAAATTTCTCTCTGTGTGAAGCAGCACAAGCTAACAAAGCATGTCTGTGTAACACACACACAGAAATTGTATTTCAGAGGGTTACCTTGGCACTGTAAGATAAAAGAGAGCTGAGCAAAGAGGAATAATGGGGAGGTTGGTGTATTACAAACAAATCTCCAGAATGCTTCATTTCATTTCAGAGCTGACACTTAAATCATGCTGTAAAGTCTTTCAGTGTCCTTTATTGTAAGTAACACAAATCTTACTGACTCTTATCCTGTACTTGTAATGTGGGGGGATGTGTGTGTGTGTGTACACATATATATATATTAATACATATAAGCTCAAGTTTTTTCAAGCATCCCTATCAATTCCACACCAGAATCTGACCCAGGAGAAGACATGGCACTCTTGTAGCAATATGAATAAGTACCAAGTGTCATGGTGAAACCTCTCTTCTGAGGTATCACTCTATTTTCACAATTTGTTTCCTACACTAGCTGAAAGCAAAGTGTGTCCACATGACAATTAAAGGCTCAAATGATTCATGACTGCTCTTTAACAATAAATTACTGATGGATTTCTGAAGACCTCAATTCAATCCTCATTATAATCTCACAATATGCACTGCCATCTATGGCCTTCAACATTTGACATAAATTATTTGAGGCAGTATGTATTTCATCTTCGTTGATACAAGAAATTGCAAGTGGCCTAATGGTTAGTGACAGAATTCGACATATCAAAGGATTCAGAGAAACATAAACAAAAAATAAATCACCATCCCACTGCCCCTCCCCAATACTAAATTCCTCATTTTACAAAGACCATATAATCCTTTCTTTTTCAAACAAATACCACCGTATCACTGTNTTGGAGAGGTTATGAAAACTCTGTCCTCAGTGGCTTTAAGACTCTGTTAAAGTCATGGCTGAACTCATTCCCAGCTGGCAACTGTCCCACTTCTCATGGGAGGCTGGATGAGAGACCCCCAGCATTTCCTCTCAATCATCATTTCTGTTTCCTGTTTCAACCCATTGCCTTCACAACTCTGCAGGGACTTGTGCCTTAAAAGTGCAATTTGCATTGGGAGCATGTATAAATAAAGTGTCTTGCTGGGTGTCATTATTAACTCCAGAGTGCTTCTGATATTCCCAGGTGTGGAACTTTAGGGGGCTGCTGCTTTCAATCAGTTGCATCTTAGGCAATAGCAGTGCAATGTTCTTGGGCTTCAGTTTTTGGATTTAGGGAAGAGATCTAACTTTGTGTGAGTCAGAGCAAAGGAGCACAGGAACAAAGTGCACCTAAAGCATTTAATACATATTGTTATGTAACATACTAAGCATTATAGGGTGATGTGGTATTTTTATTAGTAGCAGTAGCACACTAATAATTTATTAGTAGAAAGACACACTTCGTGATTCATAATAACAAATCTTTACAAGTTTTCTGTAGTATCACATGGGGCACAAGAATAACCATACAGTGTTAAACCAGTCTAACCCAGTATCCTGTCTCTGATAGTGGTCAGTTGGTAAATATTGCATGGATAGATCAGAGTTCTTCCTTGGCATAATTCCTAGTCATTCTGAATTATGGGCTCCTTGAAATGGCTTAACAGTCACCAGAGCAGCTACTCTTCACAAATTAAATTGTCTTAAAATTTATACTTTTGGCTTCCACTGTTAAGGTGTACCAAAATTTAATCATGCTTCCTAAAAAAAAAACCCCTCTTCTATTTATATGTCTTAAGATGGCTTCTTCATAGTTTCACTGCATTCCCCCTAATTCTTGCATTATGAGAAATTGTGAAGTAGTCACAGTGGAGTGCTGTGATGACTACACTGAAGCACTCAAGATGAGTAATTTTGAGTAATCTGTCCTTTGATTACATGATATTAAAGCAGAACGAAAACCAGACCCTGCAAATAATTTATATCATCTTGCTGGTAGCTTTGATTTTCTGATGATCTTCTACAACTAGATACAGGCTAACAGTGAAATTTCTCTCTGTGTGAAGCAGCACAAGCTAACAAAGCATGTCTGTGTAACACACACACAGAAATTGTATTTCAGAGGGTTACCTTGGCACTGTAAGATAAAAGAGAGCTGAGCAAAGAGGAATAATGGGGAGGTTGGTGTATTACAAACAAATCTCCAGAATGCTTCATTTCATTTCAGAGCTGACACTTAAATCATGCTGTAAAGTCTTTCAGTGTCCTTTATTGTAAGTAACACAAATCTTACTGACTCTTATCCTGTACTTGTAATGTGGGGGGATGTGTGTGTGTGTACACATATATATATATTAATACATATAAGCTCAAGTTTTTTCAAGCATCCCTATCAATTCCACACCAGAATCTGACCCAGGAGAAGACATGGCACTCTTGTAGCAATATGAATAAGTACCAAGTGTCATGGTGAAACCTCTCTTCTGAGGTATCACTCTATTTTCACAATTTGTTTCCTACACTAGCTGAAAGCAAAGTGTGTCCACATGACAATTAAAGGCTCAAATGATTCATGACTGCTCTTTAACAATAAATTACTGATGGATTTCTGAAGACCTCAATTCAATCCTCATTATAATCTCACAATATGCACTGCCATCTATGGCCTTCAACATTTGACATAAATTATTTGAGGCAGTATGTATTTCATCTTCGTTGATACAAGAAATTGCAAGTGGCCTAATGGTTAGTGACAGAATTCGACATATCAAAGGATTCAGAGAAACATAAACAAAAAATAAATCACCATCCCACTGCCCCTCCCCAATACTAAATTCCTCATTTTACAAAGACCATATAATCCTTTCTTTTTCAAACAAATACCACCGTATCACTGTTATTCTAGCATAAGCTAGCATAAAGCTTACAATAAGGACCTGTTTAATGTGCTTTTTAATAGCCCTGTTTGAAGGACTTCTTACTGACATCATATCGCTGGGCAATCCAGAGGGGATTACACGTGTCAGCCCAATCAATTGCTGGTAATTGTATCACAAAAGACCTATCTGAGAGCTCACACAGGCACAGTAAACCGTGCTTCTATATTCACCTACCTTGTTTAAAAAAAAAAAAATCTATTAAATTAATTGGCACTAAAAGCATGTAATAGTTATCTAATCTATTAATTTTTAGTTTAATATTAACTAGGGTGTCTCCTATGACAAGTATTTGACCTGTAGAGAAAGAATGGAGTAAGATCGCCCGTGCAGTCTTTCAAGTTAACAAAATAGTTGCTTGAAGGAAAGAGGTGAAGGCATTCTTTAGCCTCTGCCTTGTACTCTAAGATTTTATTTGTTTTCATCCAAGTATTGACTTTATGTGGGGCCAGCCCAGTTGTGCCTGACGCAGCATGTTTCTCTGCAAACTTCAGACCTTCCAGCCCAGCCTGGGGGACAGCAGAGGCCACACTGCCACTCTGCAGAGCACAGAGGGAGCATTCAGAGCTCACATCTGCTGCTCAGCTGCAGAGGGGCACAAAGAAGTGACCATCAGGATACGTTGGGTACTGCTGGCTCTAGGAATGGACTCAGGAGCCCTCATCCCCTCCCGTGCATTTGTCCATACACAGGGCCAGGAGAACAGCCTGGTTGTCAATATCCTCTTCCTGCCTCCATCACCTGGCTGTGCTTGGCTAACCCAGGGTTCAGGATAGAAAATCACCAGCCTGCCACAGGGCCTGGCTGCTCCAAGGTGCTGAGAGCTCACTCTCTGCTGCAGTCATGACAAGCTGGGTTTAACTCCTTCCAGTCTGCAGCTCATCCATGGCACAGGTCAGAGCCAGCTCTCAAAACCAGCACACCTTCTCTAATTTATATTCATGTCACTGAGGTCAGGCTCAGTTTAACTAATTGTGAGTAGTGCAGGTTAGACCTGACACAAGTCCAAAGCCCCTTTAGCAGTAAATTAGTTCTAATTATGGCAAAAAATCGTTTGCCACCTTCTACTCCCCTTCAAGGAAAGGCTTTGGGAAGTCATCAGGAAGAGCCAGATAAATATCCAGAACACAAACTGTGATTTCACCCTCTTGAAAACTGCATTTAGGAGGCTGACATGATTTATTGATTTCAGTAAAAGCCGTGTTTCTAGCTGGCGCACTGCAGCTGCAGGAAAGTGGCTGCCATAAGCTTCAAGTGCACCTGAGGCATTATCAAGCATGACCCCATCACCACTGTGGTAACACACCCTGGGCAGTTCCTGTGGTGCCATAAAGTTGGCAGAGAGTTGCAGGTTAAATGCAGAAACACATGAGTGAAGAGTTTCAAAGAGATAAATTCATACCCTAAGAATATTCAGTCACCAACTAATTGCTCCTACTCCAAATAGTTATAAAAGACCATGTTTTATTTATATGCAGCCTACCTGCCAAGGCTTTCCAAATACTTCAAAAAACAAATAAGAAGCATTAAAGGGAACCAAAGTGATCTCACACAGCAAAACTTCCCAAAGAGCCAACACTGCCCTAGCAGTGAAACTAACACCCATTTTTCCTCTGACTTTCTTGGCCAGAGAGAGTCAACAAAGAGGGTTAGAAGTTATATCTTCTTTATAGGCCATATTAAATGACCCTCTTGAAAATTATGCATTCTGTGTGTGCAAAAATAGACACTCCTGGATTGGCATTGACCAGGACTGAGCAGTGACTTGTGCTGAGAGCAACAACCAAGGATCTTCCCCTAGTGATGCCCAAACACAGTTATCATAAACTTGTCTTCAGTGTTGAAAAATGAGAACAGAAATTAAGTGCACACGTATGTCTTCTGAAAACACATCTTCCACTGCTCTCCCAGTAAGGTGAGCAGTAAAAACAATACTGTAATTTTCAAAAGAGTTGGTTCTTGTCTCCGAGAGTCCTCAAACCATCCAATGACAGGGCAACCTTAGACCATTAATCTAACATGAAAATAAATGGTTTTTTGGTGTCCCCATCATCTTCGAATTAGCAAAGATGTGAGAACTATATTCACACCATCATCTGTGCACACCCAGCATAAAAGCCTTACTCCTTTTCTCCATTGACTCACAAGGAAATGGGCAGCCATGGAGAGCAGCTGAGCTGAAATGTACTTTTTTTGCTTGAGATTTGGTGTGAGGTTAAGCACCGTGCCACTCTCAGCCACCACAATAAGCAATTGCACGAAGACCATGAACTAATCATTTATATATATTGTGTTTGCAGGTCAGGTGTCCTTTCTTTACACCTTGTGGATGAGGCTTCAATTTTCTTCCCCATGTTGTTAATGTGTCCATAATTTAGTCACCAGCTGCAGACCAGTGTGTTTTATTACAACTGGATATACTAGAGACAGTCAATATGCAGATTTAATACAGCAAAATTCCTGCCATTTTCCACTTGTAATGTTCGCACCCAAAGGTCACAACAATGAGGTGCAAAGGCAGAGATTAGTGCTATTTCTCCAAAACCAATCAGAACTGCTTTTTCAATATAAATGACAAAACATATTTTCTTTACAATCACAAGGACTGCTAAGCATCTTTGCTCTGCTTCGAATAGTTTCATTTTAACTTCCTATGAACAACAAGGCCAAAATCTCAGCGGCAGAACTTTCTTACATTCTTCTCTGTTGATTTTTTAGTGCTCTTGAGTGATAAAAATCATGATTTTCATAATAAGTGGAGTTAGTGAAGTATGTTTGGAATTCGAAAGTGTTGAGCTCATGGTGTGCATCTCATTCCAGTTAAGCAGCCTTTTGCAAGCCAAGGAAAGTCTCAAATGCAAAGTACAAATTATTCCTTGTCCTTCACAAGTGCTTGACAGCACTGATCCCTTTGAGACTGGGGCACATTAATTCCCTTGCTGTACCAGCCCTGGCTGTGCAGAGGGCACCGAGGCATCTCAGTACAGTGACATTAGCAGTGACATTAGCTGAGGTCGCTAGAATTGCAAAAATGCAGGAAAGAAGTCACTGTTTTAACCTTGGCAGGATGAAAGGGCATGAGGGCTTTGTTTTTGCTGTTCTTTAGATGTCTGAAAATTTCTGTGTGGCAGCGTTTCCCCCCAACATGATGCTGTATGTTTGGTCAGGAATGAAGCATTATTTCACACAGCCAGTGACAGTGAGGGAGGACAGGCTCAGGACGTGCATGTACAACTCCTGTTCTTCTGTAGATCGACTCCTGTGATCCTGTGCAATTCCTTTAGCCTTTCAAAGCCTGGCTTTACACTTGCACTAGTGCTTTCTGCTCCACTCTCCTAGTCTTTGCATGCCTGGCTGAGCCAAATTGTAGATGAATGTGAAAGTGAGCTTCAGATATCTATGGTTTTTTCATGTACTTCATGGAAGGCATCCCTTCCTCTAGGCACTGCTGTACTACAAATTATCGCTAATAATAATATGTGCTTTGCAAAGAGACTTAATTCCATAATTATACGGGTAATTATATATGGAAAAGTGAGTAGTCTGAATAGGTGTCATTGTGTCCTGGCTAGAAAAGAATTTCTGAGACTGCAGAGCTTTCCTTTTCTGGCACAGGAAACACTCAGGTTGGAACGATCCATAAGCCACACCATGAGAAGGCTGGAAGTGGGAGAATTCATGTGGACTTGGTCTGGATTAGGGGCACTTCATTACACCTCTGCCTCCTAGGAATAAATTGAAGGACCAGGAGCATCAAGAACCATGGTGAGGTTCAGCAAATTGCGCAGGGAAGAGATTTTCACCTGCCAGTCAAGAGAAAAACAGTGCAGACCAAGAAAGATCACAAGAACCTCTCTGGGTTTGTGTTCTGTACAGAGAAGTTACCAGGCATCAGTAGACCATCATTCAGAAGGTGAAACAGCCTCTAGTGTGAAGAGAGGCAACATTAACCTATAATACTGAATTTTAACATAATTCTGTAAACAAGTAGCCTAGTGGTGGAATAAAGCAATAAAATACAATAAAATAGACTTCTGCCAGGCTTTTTGGTATCCCAAACTTTGACTATCCACTGTGATACCTATTGTCACAAGAAGACAGATGCTGTTGACATAGTATGCAATTACTGAGATAAGTTTTCTTGGCCAAGACAAATATTTTAACTGAAAAAAAATAAATGAAATTTTCATTTCTTTTTGAGCTGCAGTTATTTGAAATCCAGTGGGGAAAAATAATTATCTCATTATTGTCGTTTCCTGCTTCTTTCCCAAAGTGGCAAAAAGGCATTCAAAATCTGAAAAATCCAAGCAGCCCCAGTGTTCCCTCGTGTTTCCTGTATTCCTGGATTGCAGCAGTGATGACAGTAAGATACAGCATGAGAAGGGTGTGGAGAATGGAAACAGATCATACCCAGCCCTGCCTTCGAACAAGAAGCTTCACCTGTGCTCCAAGGGAAGATCTAGGAAACCTGGCAGAGGAAGTTAACACATCTGGAGGGTTTTGGCTGTCATGCAAAATTTGAAAAGTGTATAACCGTGTTGCAAAATTTGTGCATTGTAACAACCAACTTTCTTAAATTCAATTGGTTTTTGAAATTGTCTATAGACTTCCATCAAATATACTTCTTAATACCTTTTTTTAATTGAAACCGCCAGGATTTTCTAGTCAAAGGAACCATACTCCTCAAAAAAGATGTGGACCTGCAGCTCATAATCCCCTTGGCTGCTCTGCCCTGATCCCAGATAAACTCTTTCAGAGTGTACTGAAAAAGAAACTTAGGGATGATTTCCTCATACTCTAATGCAGACTCACAGAGAAGTCCTTAGTCAAGTCACATAATCACATGCATCAATTTATAGGTTTATAGTGCTATTATGAGGCTGTTGTTCTCTTGCTGCCCTCTGAGGCTGTGCTGGGGAGAGGCACATCGAGGTTGTCCCTGCTGCAAGGATTCCTGGAGCAGCAGCATCCCGCCACGTCCCGTCTAGCAGCACCTGACAGGATTCCAGTTGGAGCTTGCACTTGCAGTCAAAGGCTTTCAAGTTTGATCCCTTCAAATCTCTGAAGTTCACCCGTACAATTACCTCTGCTGTTCAAAGCAACCCAGGGCTTAGATGGAAATAAAGAGCACTAAAGGATTTCCCAGGGTGCTCTTGGAAACTTGGGAAAAAAAAATAAAAAACAAACCCAAAAAAAAAAAAAAAAAAAAGAAAAAAGAAAATCAGTAGAAATAAAAAGAAAAATGAAGTAACATTAAACCTTGAAGTTCTTGCAGTGGTGGCAGTTTATTCGACATTAAAAGGCCAAATTCTGCTCTCAGAGAGTGCAGACAGCTGGAGCTTTGCAGAGCCATGAGTCCTGATTGTTCCACATGCCAGGCAAGGAAATCCTTCAGGATCCCTGGGAACCTGGAGAGTGGGTTTGCCCCTAAAGAGCCCTGAGGACCTTTGCTGGCCAGCAGGCACCCCTCTCCCAAAGTGTCTGCCAGGTTTTCATCTGAACACAGCACCCTATGGAATGCAAGCTCTGATAGACTGAGGCTCCAATCCAGTGTGTTATTAGAGATGGATTGGTACAAAATATCTGTTTACAGGACGAACCATATATTAAGCAGTATATCAAATAAGAAGTACCTTTCTTTAAAATTGCTAACAATGCACAGCAGATTTTAAATGTTGCCTACACCGTATGTCCTTCCTCTCTTTATCTGTCCTGTTTCCAGCTTTGACCTTACTTCCTGCATTTCTCTTTTTTTTTTCTTGCTAATTAGAGATATTTGTATTTCTTAGGAGGTCATCTGATCTTGCTGCTTATTTCCCACTTGGATCAAAACTCTTATAAAAAAAGTTTAAGCTTTTAAAACACATTTTACAAGATACCTATATATATAACTAACCTCTTAGGATCAGTCTTGACCTACATCTTTTTATTCTATCATAATAGGCTTATCTTTACCTGATGCTTAAAATATTCTTTTCACCTGAGTGATTCTGTCATTTACACTTTCTTTCTCTTTCTGACTCTTAAAAAAACATTACAAGGAAAAGAAAAATCCTCTATTGGATACAGCCTGTTTGCACTGGGCACACATGTTTATGAATCAGATAAGACCTTTGTGTGTCAGGTAGGTGGTGGCACTAAAAGCTTTATATATCACGACATCAAAGCAGCAAGGAGATGAAAGAGCATATTTTTGCATCATAAACAATATTTACATATTGTGATATTCCAAGAATCTTTCATTTAAACAGGTGGAAAAACAGGGAAGCAAGCACACATGTAAAGCAAAGTCTTACTTGTGGTTGATGATTAAATTTTATATGGCTTTGATATAACCACTGCAATTAAGTGCAGTGATGAGCAAGGACTTGTTTTGCTCTTTATAGGGTACACATTGTTTACTAATCCCTGGTTCATATGATAAATCCATCATCATCTGGGCACAGCTGCAAATAAAATTTTAAAAGGACAATTTTCACCCTATGGAACAAATTTCAGACTTTTTACCCCTCCTGTGCACCTTCTATTTCTTCTTCCCCTCCCTCCTTGAAATGTGCTATTCTTAAAAGAAAGGCAGCTTTTATATATTCAGACTTTCTGGATGGTGGTGACTGTTTTATATGACAAACTCTTACCGTTTGTCAAGCACCAGATAGCACATATGCAACATAAACAGAGGCTGAAGGTTCATTTACCCTTTCACTCAAAGGTAGCTGTTAAAAACTGGAACATTCTCAATCACTGCAAATCAACATGCTGCAATTTTCGCTTTTCCTGATTTTGAGCATTCATCACCACTTGCTCTTCACCCTTGAAAAGAAGGGCAAAAAGACAAATTACTTTAATTAGGAATTAGTTATGAGAGAATGAGGTGTTCTAATTATATCTAGAACCTCTTAAATAGTTTCACTCAGGCTTATTTGATTTCTTAATTACTGAAAGAGAAAAGCTGCACACAAATTGCACCAGTTTTTGAAAACAGAAATGCTGTCTTTTGTCTAATATTATGGATTAGTCTGCAATGAACAGTAGTAAGGCAATAACACCTCCAAGACAGCACATGCATTAGCACAGGATAATTTTTTTTGTTGAAACATTCTTCCATATCTCAAAATACATAATTTTATACACTATGGTGTGAAACCATAGACGTGACAGGCTGTAATGATTTATTTATGAGACATTATTCTTTGATGCAAGAATACATTAGGTTATAGATCCCATTTCCACAAATATAATGTGTCATGCACTACATCTGAGCTCCAGGAAGATACTGTAGTCTGTGAGGTTCACTTTGTTTATATAAAACTGTGTATAAATATATATTTTATGACTATATCAACAGCCAAGTTGTGCAACAGTCTCCCTTTTATCAGATCCTTCAAAACATATTTTTCTCAGATCCATCTGAAAATATATATCGAACAGCAGAGAGGGTCTAGGAGAGTGTGACAGGGGCAGTATTTGATTATGAATGGTTTGAATACTGTTCTTTGTTATGGATGTTGAATGTATGTATTTCATCTTTTTCAGGACTTCTTAGATTATTCTAAAAATAACTATTGTGAATGTTTAGCATCATTTTTTTTCAACTTATCTGCCCTTGTCTTAATAACATTACTGCAACAGAGAGTGCAGCTGAAATTTTAAACCTCTCTAAAAGTGACTTTCATTATTGTATTTTCTTTTTTCTTCCTAAGTTCTGTTACTGATGGAAAAGATCCCAAAAATCCTGGTGTTGGTTGGACTCCTCTCCCAGCAAAACCACTGGGCAGCTTACAGCAAGTCTGCTCAGGGGAGATTAGAACTTGTTGGCCAGTGTCTCTGAGATTGAGTGGGAGGAGAGGCTGCAAGGTCTCTGCATCTCCTCTCTCAAGGAATATTCCTGTTTTAGCAGTGGCTGCTTCTGGCAGATGTAAAATCTCATAGAAAATCATTTATGTGAGGGGAAGGAAAAAAGGGCTGGGAAAAGGTCAGGAACGTCATGTACCTTGTGGCAATTCTCTTAAATCTTTTGAAAACTTTTTTGGAAGGTGTGATGAATTCAGGATTCAGGATCAAGCCCTCACTTACTGAAAAAAAATCTCTTAGCAATTAATTTTCTTTTTATATATGTACAATGCTTCAGGGTCTTCTGGTGGAAGAGCAGCAGTATTCAAGGGGTGTCAAGATCAGCTGCTTACTTTCTTATCACCAGTTGAGATGAGCAATATGTGCAAATGGAGGCATGTTTATTATCAAGCTCAACACAAAATACTATTTATTCTTTTGACATATCTAAGGTCTAATAATTACAGCCACTGATTCCCACTGGGCTAAGTTAGTGCAACAAATGTCTAGGCTTTAGAAAAACAGATATCCTTAAAAATAGAGGGGGAAGAACTCAGGTTTCCCAGTTCCTTGGAGTAGCTCATGCTGTATAAAAAACCTGGTGAAACTGAAGTGTACAGTTGCACAGGAGAAACCACTGCAAGGCAACACAGGAGAGAATGAGGGATTTGTAGGAGCCCCGAGAGGGAGACTCTCCCACAGTTAAAAACCTGGCACTGGCTATAAACAAGGGCTAGATTTGGAGAAAAAGACAGATGAGTGTCGGGTGTGTGCCACATGTGTGTGCTGGGTCTCCAGGTGGGTATGAGAGCTGATTATGTGCTGCTTTATTTTATTCCTTGAAAAATTATATTCTTAAAACTGAAATTTTTTTCAGGAGAAATCAGATTTTCTTTTTTTGTTTGTTTTGCTTTAATGATTCATTAACATAATTTTTTGTTTGCCTTCAAAATGGCTTGATTTTTAAATTTTAGCATATGCATAGGAAAATACTAGAAATAAAAACTGCACTGAAATGTGCCATAGATTTCAAATCAAATATTGCATTTATTCATTATTGACTCATAAACTTATTGCAATTTCTGGTTTTATTGCAGTTCAGGCAGGAACACTTTCAAAATGTAAAATATTTTCCAGATACAGGAAAATTAATTCACCTCACAGCTTTAAAAGCCAAAAAAGCAAACCAACACCAATTTGTTGTTAAAAACCTCCTTTGACAAATATCCATTCAAATATTTCCTAGGAATGTGTACTGTCTCCAATCCCTGTGGAGTTTATGCTATCCATTAACTTACTTTTGAGGTCAGAGTCTCCCTGTTACTGTTTACCTAAAGACCTCATGCCTGAAGCTTGTCTGCTTTCCCAATATATCAATCAGGATAATAAAATCTATTTCTTCCTCCTACATATATACATCTTGCCCTACTGATATCTTTAAACTCTCATGACTTCATTAACACCACTATATTAAAAATTATGAACCTTCATGGCGCAGTTTAAATTAAAAACAATAGTAATAATTCATTGCACTTTTTCTAGGCAACATTTGGGGCTCCTGAGGAAATTTCTACGTTTTCTTGTTCATTTGGCTATGTTAATGTGCACATCAAGTGTTCCTCTAAAAGAGGGTCATCCAAACTTTCATGCTCATGACCCTCTTCTGCTCCCACTCCATGGAGAAGGAGAGAGATGGGGAACAGGAAGATGTGTCTGCTGTAAATGACCCTTGTACATTTTGTGAAAAACAATCCTCCTGTGAACAAAGATGTTTCTTCTACCTCACGGGAAGAGGATGATCCACTGCTTGCTCCAGAAGTTTCTATTTCTGAAGAAATTGCCTGCATCACCTGTATTCAAAGCTGGGTCTGTAACGGGCAGTGGGAGTTTGTCATCTAATTAACAGAGGGACATAAATGTGTATATTACACATATTTTAAAAATAGTGTGCATTTAAGCTGGTCACCCGAGGCCGAGGGTATAGTCAGTGAGAACCTCAGCAGGCTGCACATGTAGGAACCCTGGGTGTGATTCATGTCATCCCAAAGTAAATGCCTATAATAGGCCAGGCAAATTGTACCTTAAAAGCACTTACTTCTCTTCCTTGACTATAAAGGGAACCCAGAGTGATTAGCACAATTGTAGACATCTACTTTGTAGATGTTGAAAGATAAACGACACAAATCCCACCCTCTGCTGTGGAAACATCTGAAGAATTCGCAGTAATGACAGTGGTTTAGCTGTGGCCTGCAGAGCACATGACAGCACCGTGTGAGGATGCTCCTGGCTGCTGTCTGTTGCTGCTCAGCAGCAGCAGTTTGCAGAGGTGTCTCAGGGCACCTTCTGATGCAGCCACAAGCAGCCTTCTTGTAGGAAGGGTCTCAAATCTCAAATCTTTAGAGATTCATGGAAGGAATTTAATTCTTGGAATTTGCAGGACCAAGTTAGGACATGTCATTTCCAGGTAGACATCAGAAAACAAGCCCTTTTCTTCTTGAGAAATCCAAGGCAGTTTCTCAGGTGGAGGAACAAATTACTAATACTTTCAGGAACTCCAGAAGCTGATGAAAAGAGCTACCTAGAGGATCTGACCAGGGACACATCCTGTAGTTGTAGTTGAGGAGCTAGGGCCTGTGTGGATACTGTGGGTCAATCTCACCAAATAAACAACAGAAGAGAGAAATCTTCTCTCTGAGCTCCCAGATGCTGCCTTTCAAGCATCTCTAGGTATTTTACAATAACATTTTCCTTTTTCCTTTTGAGCCTACAGTCACAAGAGGCTCAGGAATCTATTTACCAACTCCCATTTTCATCAATTTGTTGATGATTTTTAATTTCTCCAGGAGTTTGTACCTTGACAATCTTCCCCCAAAGCAGAGCCCTGCCTGTGATTCCGCAGGGAGGCCCTGCAATGATGTCTCTTCATTTAGATGGAGCACTGGACAAAGAGAGACATAAGGTCCTGCCTCTGGGAATGGCAGGCATTGCCTCTGGAGCATATCCCAGCTCTTGCCAGCACAATAGGTGAGAGATTTCCTCATAATAATTTTAATATCTTTCAAATGGCTGCATGGATGGATAGCAGTCCTGGAAGAATATACACTAGAGGGTAGTCAGGGAGCATGATTAGTATTGGGAACAAGTATTTTTCTTGGCAGAGGACGAGAGTGCCATTTGATAGATAGTGAAACACAGCAAGAATGCTGCTCAGTAGCAGATGCCAAACATTCTCTTGTGTGCATTGAAGAAAATTTGTTTGGTTTGGTTTGGTTTTAAAGCATAGGGGAGGGGAAAGGGGCTTCCCACTGTCTGCAAGAGCACACATGGCAGTACCTGCCTCTGTGCTGTGACTGCAGCATCTGGGACCATTTTCCATCTGTGGTGCTGCTTCTCCCAGCCATGTTTATCAGGTTTAATAAACCATTTGAAAACAGGGACCTGGCTCTGATTTCCTTCTGCATCTCTTCGAGAGGTGCAAACCTCCACCATCCTCATCTTTTACACATAAACATGCACAGTATCTTGTTTCCAGATTGGCATCTTTCAGAGGGAAATATTTGCAAAGGAAAAGGGATGGTATTTCTGACCAGTTTGTGTTCTCCTTTAAATTAAAACAAAGTTCTATGTTGACAAGGTTTGGATTTAGTATAGTTTAATCCATCACCATATACTTTGGAATAAAGTATTCAGTTATTTAAAGAGAAGAAAAACATTATTTATTTAATTTCAAAATAGTGTCTAGTGGGCATCCAGAGCAATGAACTTTTGAAAAATATTTCATAAGGACTTCTAGTGGATGTGTATCATCTACTTCACACTACAGACCCAGACAACTTCTTTTCCAAGGTGTTGATGACTTTTAACTTAAGGCATCTCAGAGCACAATTTGACATGATGCTTTCAAATGCTCCTTTGGAGCAATTGCAGCTTATGCTAAGAAGTTTATGGGTTTGCTCTAGCATTATAAAATATAATAGACCTGCAATAATGTATTATTGCTATATATTTACCAGCAGTATCCAATACACTTCTCTTAAACTAGCCCAGGCTATGGAGGATAGCTCCTTGAAATCAGTGTGGAAAAACATTAAGGAACCACATTACTTCCAAAGCCATCACTGGGACTTTGCTGCTGTATTAGCTTGCTGACAGTACTATATTTCTTCAAAAATGATGAAAAAAAAAGCAGCTCTTGGCCCCAGAGAGGGTCTGACTGAATGCTTACTCCAGTGCAACACAGCTGCTCGGAATCTCCCAGGTGAAGCACTTCTCTCCAGTCCTGAGTTGGCTTTCTCAGATGTGGCCTTCTCCTTGTGAGAGGACGGATGGCTTACCTCTGAAACAGAGATTAGTGGACAAATCTGGAAAGCTAAACAAATCCTTCCTTTTGAACTGAGCCCAAGAGAAACATCTGTGTGAAAGAAAAGCCATCACAAAGCTTTTCCCCCAATTCATACTCTTCTAAAGTTTGGAAACAACACTTAATTCTTCATTCTTTTCTTATTGCTTGTGAAAGTAGAAGTGTTTTCTCCTCCTCACGATTTTACACGTTCAATCATGCAACCTACTATACTTGCAACACTCTTCCACATCCTTTCATAAAATCTCCTCCCACCTCTCTGCAAAAAGCCCTCTCAGCAATGCTTCCCCTTCTTTTCCTCCAAGGTCACTGCTCTCCCGAGAATTTGCATCACCTGTGACCTGCTGTGGCATTCTTCATTTTCTCCTTATGAGCCTGTGTGTTCCTCAAGGATACCTTCCTTGCCACACATTTCATTACTGGAGAAGGCAACCAAAGCTCGACTGAAATTAATGGCAAAATTCCCATCAATTTCAACAGAGCCAGGATTTTGCTCAAAGTATTCAAATGAGGCCTCAGTTGGATGTCTGTGATGAAGATATTTCTGTGTGCAAGGGCAAATCACATCTGCTGTCTGCATTTAAAGCACGTTGAACAGCTGATATTTTCAGTGCTGTATTTCTTTCTAAAATAACCCATTTCATCTGACAACAATGTAGAATTTTTCATATCATGAAAAAAAACAAATTAAGAAACAAGCTAATTTATATAAGGGTTTTTTTATTCTCTTCAGCTGGATACATATATATATATTTGCAGATATCTTATCTACATGATGCTGTTTCCTTGAGCACCTCAAACAATAAATCGAAACATGCCTCATGGTAACATGGTTGGGTATTTTTCTCTCACCCACGTACATACCTACAAAGGTTTAAAATACAACTCTTGAAAAGATTCAAGATTGAAGGGGGAAAATAATCTTATTATGCAACAATTTATCGTCCTGCCAAATGTGGGTGCCTTGGAAGCTTGAACAACCCGCCAACACACCTGTGTACATTGGCATTAAGTTAAATCAATAACAAAAAACAGGCCTGAAGCCAATTACCTGTCACATGGAGATTCCTTTTAAGTGGAGATTTTACAAGCATAACTTGAATCATATCTAAGTTAGAAGACAGTCCACATAAGAGATTTACAAAGATGTTTGAATTTAGAGTAATGCTTACCAAAAAGCCATGTATAAAAGCACATGTTATTAAAAAGCACTCAATAGCAATAATGACAATTGATTTTCCTTCACAGCAGAGCAATTTGCAGTAATACAGACATGAGAAAAAAATGCATTTTCTTTACGTTACTGTTTCTAGTGATCAACTTCTTATATCAGATAGGTCAGAAAAATGTCATTCTCTGCTTCCAATGTTTTGTTGCCTTGATGCACATCCATCACCTACTAAACATTTATTACTTTGTTATGATTTTTCAATTAGTTCTTTCAGCTCAGTTGCTGTAGGTTTTGAGCTGTTCTCCACCATCCTGTATGCTAAATGGCTTAAGGTATATTCATTTATTGGTATGAATCATGGTGGATTTAAAAAGCAATGGTTTTCACATTAAAGATGTTACTCATAAAAGCTATAACTAATATTTCGCCGTGCACCCATTTTCCTGGAATTCTGAAGGCTGGTATTAAACCTGATGAATCAACAGTTCCTTTTGACAAACTGCTGTTTCTCCACAAGGTCACTGCAGGTTGTCAGAGCAGAACTGGATTTCAGGACATGCTGGGACTTGAAGCTTGGAAGGGAGGACATCATATTCTCTCCCCTGAAACCCTCTCCCAGCTATCCTTCCACTCTTTCAAAGTTAGTTAATTTGATAAAACTGTATCTAAGTCTTCTGGAAATTTATCTTGTAATGAAAACACTTTTCCACTAATATTGTAGGAGTTTGGGGCTGATACAGTGCCCATTTGATGCCAGTGCCACTGCTTGCAAAGATGGAAAATCTTACTTTGCAGTTGTTTTAGGTACCGTATTACTTTTGTGAACCGGTAAAATTTTACTTTGCTTCACTAGGAATATGATCAAGTTAAATTTAGATTAGATATAAGGAAGAAGTTCTTCCCTGTGAGGGTGGTGAGACACTGGAACAGGTTACTTGGGAAAATTGAGGATGCCCCATCCCTGGAAGTGTTCAAGGCCATATTGGGTGGGTCTTAGAGCAACCTGCTCTGGTGGAAGTTGTCCCTGCCCATGGCAGGGGAGTTAGAAAAAGATGATTTTTAAGGTCTCTTCCAATCCAAACCATTCTGATTTTACGATTCAGTAAGAAAAATAATGATAAAGAAATGTTGAAGATACATTAAATGGGATCCCATTACAGCAATTGCTGTGTCTACTGAACTAAAAGATTGTTTTACCTTCTTCTGTGCATTGTCATTTGCATAGAAGTAAGGATGAAAGCACCCAGAGAAAATGGAAATGTCAATCAGAAAATCTCTGTACACCAGTGCCCTAACTTCTACTTTACAAGCATCATGAAAAAAGAGACCCTATCTGTAGAGATGCTAAAAACAATAATTGATTTTTTTTGTTGGAGGTGATAAGAATTTTCTCCCAAGAATTAAAATTATCTTAGGAAAATGGATCTTATTCAGAAAAGACAGGGAGTAGAAATATGCAAAAGAGAAGTTACATTGTTTAAAGCTGAATTTAGGAAAATTTTACCACAATATTTCTGATTGATATAAAAATAAGAGTTTGCATTTGTGGATGAGGGGGTGGAGAAGGAAAGAGGAAAAAAAGAAAAAATATGAGAAAGAAGTGGCCACCCAGGACATGCATAGTCAAGGAACTTGTGACAACAAGAGGATGTGCTGAGAAAAAGAACACCTGGAAAGGTTTCTGGAATATGCAGGAACTGGAAAGAGAGTGTGTGAACAAATTCCATACATCTTCACCATTTTAACACTGGAAATATTGCCCCAGAGTTAAAAAAATTGGCAATAGGCAAAAGGTAATTCATGGCTGGGATGGACAAGAGCAGTTCCAAAACTTCCCGGATGACTGAGGAGAGTGAAGTTTTAGATTAAGATTAGGGAAAAAGAATGAGAAGAGATGGTAGAAACTGCAGAGTAATGGAAGTAGGAAAAGTGGGGAAAGACAGCAAAAGCAACCATTAAGGGCCAGAACAGTACAGAGGAGGAGGATGAAAAATGCTCTATCAAAAAATTTCACTTTTCTTCCAATGAGCCATTATTAAAAGGCATATTTTTACTTTATTATGTATTTTATCTTATTTTCTTGTAAATGTAGATATCCTCAGTGACTGTAGATTATCATAAAAAGTGACACTCAGGAGAACATTTCTGACTGTTTGAAAACAACTCTTTTCCCTACTAAACCTGACTTTGTACACTCTTTGCTTTTTTCTTACTAGAAAGGCTGTGTTTTCTAAGACTGTCGGTATCTTTGGGGATCTTCTCCTAAAAATTTTGTTGTTCTTTAATCCTTGAGATAGAGGAAAACAAAAATGCCTAGATCCTTACTCTCATACTGACTGAGTCTTCAATAAACATTTAGAATACTGTGAGTATTTTATAAATATGTATGTAATTTGCAGCTTGAAGTCACTGCTGATGAGTAAATACAGGGATTAATTGTTCTAATACACCCCAAACTCAGTTCCAATAGAGTGCTTACCTGAGTTACTTTTTTTTTAGTATTTCAGATCTTCAAAGAGCTAAGAGGTGGCTCTGCTTTGCTGCCAGCCAAAGCATAAACCTACAACACACAATAAAACTTTTTTCCAAAAGTTAAAGATTAAATAAAGATAAGTCTTTTAAAACCGATTATTGTCCAAGGGAGGGAAAAAAATATAAGAAAACCCTTACAGCTTCCTTTCACAGCTTTAACACTAGAAATAATTAAAAAGCCCACACCTCACTACCAGGTACATTCTTTGAAGCCTCTATTTATTGAATGCAATAAATACTTAGGAGTTATCAGTATCTGTTGTAACCTGGCAGTATTTTCAGAGAGAGGATTAGTAATTAATTAATGGAGAACTACTGAGTCAGGACTACCTCAGAGAGTGTCCCAGTTACAGTGTTAATAATGGTGCAAGCCAAGAAGAGGGCAGGAATTTATCCTTGAGATCCAGCTCAAAGATGGCACCAAAATGCCAACAGCTCCTTCTACCCTGCTTCGAGTCGAAAGGGCTGAGAGCTTCCGCCTTTGGAAAAAAAGCCAACAGATAAAGATGCTTTGGTTCAAATATGCCAAGTGCAGACGTAACCTCCCCCAAGCTAGAAAGATTTCCTCGTTGTTAAACCAGACCTTGACCCCAGATATACCATAACACACCCCAGCCAGGCACAAAATGGGTTTCAACTCTTAACCTGGAGATGGCTGCTAGGCAAATGCACCCAAAATTATGGTCATCACAATGCTTATGGACTGGTGCAGAGCCCTGTTTGAAATCCAAATAATCTAGCTGCTTTCTGAAAAACTTATCAAAATCATCTTCTTAGCCTTATGTTTGATGCTCAAAAAGCATGTAGGATTTGAAGTGTGGTATCAGCTGCAATTAAAGACATTCGTAAATAGCAAATGCTCTGTGTCTGATTCCTTCTCTAAGAAGCAGGTGGTGTGGCAAAATTTTTGAGTGCAAAAACTGTATGTTGACAAACACAACTCTGCACCATAAGAGAGACTAAAAGAGGCAGAATGTTTACCATGCTGTGTTTAAAAACTTGAAGCTGTTTTCCAAGTTTTTCATCCCTCGAAGCATTATATATTGTAATAATATGTATTTGTGTGTGTTTATTTATATTAATGTGTGTGTGTATTGCACTGCGGTAGAAAAAAAATCTATTTTTTTTTAAAGTGAAACTGGTATTTCATTATTCTTATGCATCTGTGCTGGGGCACAGTTTCCAGTGTGACATAGATGTCACTGAGGGATGTAATATTCAGCAGTCAATGGTGAAACTACAGACACTTTCATATAAAATGCCATGAAGCAAAGTTATTGCATGCCTCAATATTCTTGTTTGAGGCTGCTTCTGACTTTTATGATCACCCTAATTCAAACTGAAGTAACAGAGAATGTGTCAATACAACTTTCCCTTTAAGTATTGCTAAGGAGCATGCAGGAGCCCACACGTTTGCTTAACTGGCCCTGCAACCAACACTGCTAACAATAAAACCAGAAGTTCAAACTCAGTTTCTTGCTTTCAAGTATGCCCTTCAAACAGCAAATACCAGTTTATCATCCCCCTAAAACAGGGTGCATGTCAACCAGGAATAAATTCAACGTATCTACACCAAGGTGCTTAGCACACTAGGTACCAAATTCTTTCACTGACTTTTTTAACACATAATTTCTACCAACAGGAACAGCTACTCATGGCATATATGTGTGTGCATGTGTGAATGTCTCAGAGACACGCAACCTCCCCCACCCTGTGTTTTCAAGGACCATAATATACTGCCTGCTTCCTAGTCCTGCAAATACCCTTGAAGTGGAATAATGTTTAACAAAGGGCAGTGCTGCGGGAAAACTGCCAACGAAAGGAAGGGTGGGGGAAGTCAGTCAAAGCATTCTGATGAATATTTTTGTACCTCCAAAGACACAACTATTATACAAACATTGACCTATTTGTCAAGCAATCACAGTTTACTATTGCTTAAAGGTCACAGAAGTTTTCAAGATTATTAAATAATGCATGGAGCCAAAGACCAAGCATATTATTTAAAGAGTGGAGGTATCTTTTGTTAGTGAAGGACAATATGATGACAATGTCCCTTTATTTTCCCTTGAAATTTTGCAGAGTTTGCAGTGTATTATTGTAATGGCCCATTTCAGCTGAAAGAGGGAACTCTGCTGAGGAAATGGGGCTCAACACTACAATAAAATATTACCTCGATTTTTTGTGTATGTTTGTCAGTACACGATTTACATTTTTTAGAGGCATTTCAGTGATTCTAGAGAATAGCAGTCCTACACATAAATGAATGAAATTATCTGTCTGTATTTGTCTTTACATTGAGGATTATGAGTCAGTGTGAAAAGTGCTTTGCAGCAATTTAGAGTATGTGTTGTACACACACGGACAGGAACCAGGAGAAGTTTGTAAAACTCAGTATCTACTTAGGCTCCTGTTAAGACAGTCCTGTTCTAATAAATACTGGACCTACTGCTTCCCGGTGGCTGTAGTTCCTTTAGCTCTCAGTAGGTCTTCCAGATCACCTCTTCATTCACCTCCAGAGGTGTCCTGCTCCAACCACTCCCCAAACCCAGGCATTCAAGGAGAATTACAGCTGCCTACATACAGTCCAGCACGGTTTTATTCCTCTGACTGACAGTAAGTTTCTGCTAAGTGACAGTCATTATCCTGTTACCATTGTCCTGGAAAAGAGACACAGCTCAGGGATTAATGTCTTCAGCAAAATCATATCCCAAATAGCTCATTATCAAATTATTGTTGTTCCCAGGCCAGAAACACCTCCCAGTGTGTTGCCCCTGTAGATGTGCTGTGTTGAAGGGCTGTTACACCGTGACACACCACAGCAGCCTTCAAAGCAGGTAATCACCCAACCTCCACCAGTACCTCCCAGCACTGCAAAACAAAACCTAGAGAGGCTCCCACAACCTCTGTTCTTCACCAGTAACAAAACAGAAATCAATGTGGTCCCCAAAAGGCACATATTTGGAGAACAATGCCTTTCCTAAATAATTCTCTGCCTTCCCAAAATAATCCTTTGTCTCTCCACACTGCAGAAAAATGGTTAATCAGGGTCATCATCAAGAAGAAGACTAAACAGTAGCAGAGCTAGTCCCTCTCACAAGAGCTGCACCACCTGATGCAGAGGATTGTGCCCCATTAGCATCAAGCTCCAGGCAGCTCCCTTTTTGACTGAGATCAAGAAGGACATGTTTCCCCACCTCAATAAGCAGCCACAAGGTTGTTCTGAGATCTCCGGTGGGCTGGACCTGGGAACTTCACCAGAAACCACGAGCAAGATAACTTACAAGGTTTTTCTCCATCCCTGAATTGATCAATAGTTCTCTTTACATCTAAAATATGCAGCAATGCAAAATTGGAATATTGTGGAAGTGGAAAATTACTGACAGAATTTCCGATTAAAGTTGAATACCAAGAAGAGCAGAGTCATGAATTGGGATGGATTCTAGCACCCACTGCAATATTTCTGCTTGCTGTTGCTTGGCTCCTGTTAGTTCATTTTTATGTACATTTATTTTTGGAAGAGTGATCACTAATATTCTGCTCAATTACCAAAGTGTCCAGGTCTTCAGTGACAGATTCAAGAAGGGAAAGTAAAAGAAGAAACTTCAGAGGACTTGTGAGAATTTTTAAAATTCTAGTGTTATTCCTCTGCAAACCATGACTGTGAGTCTGCTCTCTTATGAAAATGTCTAAAGATCACTTAAAATAAGATGAATGAAAATATGATCTCTTTTACATGAAAGACAGCCACCTGCCAAGAAGTGTTTGGTCACATGACAGGGCAATTGAATTTATCATCAAGACCAAAAAGTTATGTTACCAAAACTCCAGTAAAAAGACTATTATTGCCTTCAGACAATAATTTCACATCACACAGGTAACTACATCATAGGACGACTCTGTCATTCCAAGAGACACAATTTCAGCCATTAGCTCAAGTGATCTGTGGAGCACGTAGGTACCTAATGAAATTGGTGAAAGTTTAGCCAGAACCACAGCCTCAGGTCTGACCTTAGGGCTGGAGCATGATGCTTCAGGGGCAGGAGAAGAAAGAATTAATTATTAATGGCACTGACAGATACAAAATTACACCTGGTAAATTCAAAACACTGTCCCGAGGGCCACTTTGCTACTGAAAACTTAGTGGCATTTGAGAGGGCGTGCAGTAACTTTATTATTCCTTATCCCAGTATAACACAAGAGGCGTATTCATTTGTATACCCTGCAGACTCCTCAAATAAGCCATTGCCCAGGGCACTGTCTGCCAGACCCACCTTTGCCTTCCTTATGATCTAGGGGAGAAAAGCAGGAAATGAAAGGCAGGAAGTTCATCTATCTGGATGTGCCCTGATGGCACTGCAGTGAGCATGTCTATTCTGGCAGCACCATCCCTGCACCCACTCCTGGCGCAGGGCAATGCCAGGAGGAGATTCCACATCAGGTCACAAAGGCAGGAGATCCAATTTCTTAAGCTCTAGCACCCAAATCCTCTCAGTCAGCATCCAGCAGCAGCTGCATGTGGCACAGGCCCCATGCAGAACTAAGCTCCAGTGGGTCCTACAGCTGTGTGTGTCACCCAAACCTCGCTGCCGCCAGCTCTCCTCCCTGACTCATCTCAGCACAGACAGGGACACATCTGGGAATGTAAAATGATGCAGGGCAATTTAACAAACCTTGAACCTACATGAAACTAAGACCAGGCTTCCCTCATTCTTTCTTATCCTCGGTGTTCAATAAAAAATATTTTTAAAAAATTTAAAAACCCAAGCAACCTGTGGAGTATAAATCATGACTTGATAAATGTAGGTCCTTAGAAGCCAGTTGTGTAAATACAGATACACCTGCAGGCCCTGATAACCAGATTAGCAGCAACAGCTGCCAGACCACGCATCAACAACCAAGAGATATTGTGTCCTGGCCAAAGAAATTTCCAGATTGACTCTCAGGTGCTTCCCGTACATCACTGTTAGTGAGAACAATGCATCATGAAAGTAGATGGTGTTCATTGATCTTGAAAACTTAACATTTTTCTCCTTGGATGTAGACAATGAGTCTTGACACTAACATTAGTTCACAGCACCTCCACTGTACAAAGACTTTTTCTGCTGGCAGCTTGGATGGATTTCTGTGAAAACAAAAAAAAAAAAAGAGTGTCTGGATTTGGTATGAACTCCTATTAAAAAGCACATCCTTATTGGATAAAAACCCAGATCAACAGATTCATAGGTGTCCTGCCACACCTGTTCTTATTGATGATTAGAAACTAGTGTTTCTTCTTGGTAAAACTCCACTTAAATCACACAACAAAATCTGATGAGCCTTAGAGCTCCTAGTAATACAAGCTAGACCTAAAAGTACACAAAGGCACAGACCTGGAAGGGGCTGGGGGAAAGACAGCTGTCTGTGTTTGGGAAAGAAGCTCTGTGTCCCTAAAAAGCTTGGAAAACAAGTCTAATGTTACTAACTGCACTTCAGCACTATGCTTGCTATTCTTTCTAGAAAATATCATAAAATCTGGATGCTTCTTCACTTTTGGGGCTGTGGAGCTGAGCAGGACCTAACACAGTCCCATCCCTCCTCAGTGGTGCCAGTCCCAGGAGGGTTGATGTGGTGGGCAGAGCCAGGGGTTGGTAACAGGGTCCATTGGCAGCTCCCCAACACACCAAGGCATGGACCAGGGCCAGGGATCACCCAAGGCATCCATCCAGGAGCAGAATGACATGGGGCCAGAGAAAGAGCTGAAAATTTCTCTCCAAGGGCATTGTTGGGACAAGGTCTGAATGCAGGATTTTTGGATGCTGAATGTCTGCTGTCTTTGCCTACGAATTCTGGAATGGTGATGCAGAAATATGGGCTCTCCTCTTTGGATGAACTTGTGTGAGGCTGATTCAGCCCCCACATCCCTAGTCAAGTGCCACTGCATTGTGGCTACAGTTGGAAAATAATAATTAATATTCATCCGAGAAATTGCTTTATTGTAAGGTGCATTATAACATGCTGTAAAGACATGTAAAAAATAATTTTAAAATACTTAAAAGCTGATGGTAGCTTGTTGTGGCCTGTTGTGAAGCATTTATAAATTGGAGTACTTACAATAGTTCATGCATGTCTCTGCATGTTAGAGCAGCACATCAGAGAATTTATTTATCAGGGAAAAAAAAAACCAAACTCTGCTAAGTCATTTTAGTGCTTATAAAGGTTACTGTCATTTACAATTTTGCCAGATTTTATAAGGCACAATACCAGATTGTCACATGGGAAAGGCTTGCAGATTCAAGTCCTTATTCTTCCCTCTAGCCAGAGCTGGAACCAGCACACTTGGGACACAGAGGTTACGTCAAAGCCTTCCAACTCTTTGAAGGATAATTACCATACCTGCATAACCACATGGTCTACCTTCTATGCATTCATGTTAAGGAGAGGACATTAATCTAACAAACACCCGGCGGCTGACAATTTATATATATAAATATATCTTTAACAATTCTCTGTAAGATGCAGTACTCCACCTAACAACTGCAGAAAACTCCTCGCCACACTCCCAATCCCTCCATGGAAAGGGCTGTACAATGCTTTTCCAACCAGCCATACTAGGAAGGAATGTTCTGCTGCAGGATGTGATGCTGTTGATTGTCACTTTCTGTTGTTTCAGTAGACAGTCTAGACCACTAGTTTATTGTAGGTCATGTAAGATTTACAAAGGATAGCCAATAAATAATACCCTAATCGCATGACTTATGCTCCAGAACTTTTGAATATACTTGTAAATATCCCTAGAAGTCACCTAAAACAAATGTCTGGTTCAAGGGGAGGATATGCAATGACATTTATGGTCCATGCAAGGCTCTCCTCAGCAAACAAGCCCCAAAGACAATAGTGGACGTAGGGTTACCTTCAGGTCCTGGTGTAGTAGATTTAGCAGAGCTTTGTCTCTCTTCGCTGTCTGGTTCAGTATCCAGAGACTGTAGAGCCATGCATCACCAAGGTCCCCCCTTCAGTATCTGTACAAAGGCAGGGAGATAATCCAGTCTAACAGCACATACCAGCTGGCCTTTCCCTGGCAGCTGTCCCACCTTTGTCAGTCCCTGTTCCCAAAACCAGAAACATTCGGAAGTCTCAGCAACATCTGGATGTCCCAACAACCACACTGAGCCCTTTGCTCTCCTTCTGTCCAGTATAGAGTGGACTTAAGACACAACCTCTCACTTGTGACCTCTGCTATCTGTGCCCTTGGCCTCTCCCATCTGCGTTACCAAGGTCTGCTCTGCTGCAGCCCTTGGGAGCCTGCACCTGCTTTCAGTCTCTTTCTGCATGTAATTCCAAGTGAAAACTTTTATCTCTGAACTCCTCACCTGCCTCGTGCATTAGATCTTTCAAAGTGCTGTGCTGCCAGGTTGCTGAGCCGTGGACATGGGAAGAAGCCCACAGGAAGAGAGCTCTCCTGGGTACAACTCCAAACATGTCTACATACCCCAGAAAATGGGGGGACAAGAGAAATGTTTTGATGGAGGAATTAAGGAAATTAGAATGTAGAAACACATAAATACAAGACACAATTCTTGGTCTGCGAGTAAAATCAATAGCCGTATATCCTGGATTGAGATCAATGAATGTTCCCATGTTTCAGAGACCTGTTGACAAATCCCATATTATTGTAGTACTGTGTTTTCTTAATCTGCATCCAGAAAAGCTCATACTTCATTAAGAAGCCGTTGTCAAACAGATTCTATAAATGGATAATAGCCCTAATAAATTTTATTACTCACTGTAAAAACAGTAACATAGACAAAGCACATTAAGCAAGTCCTTTTACCTACAGAAAACATATCAGAACTATTTTCCTCCAAGATTTAATGAGACTAAGATTTTATTTGCAAAAAAGAAGAAAATAAGTCTTTTACCTGGGGGAGATCTGACTATAAGTCAGCAACATGTTTGTTGTGGTTTTTGTTTGCTAATTTTGTTTATTTGTTTTTTGTTCTATCAAGTGGCAAGTTTTCCTCAGTAGTAAATAAAGGGAGTACACTAGTTATAGTACCTACTTAAGAATAAAGCTCAACTACACACTAAAACATCAAAAGATCAATTGTTGCATTTTTAAAGCAATTAAATTATTTTCTTTAATGTTTCATACTGCACAAATATTTTTGCAAACAGAAACATGCATGTATTCATGCAAATTTTAAGGAGCCATAGACCCCACTGTCAGCCTCTTTATTTCATATACTTATAAATATGACACCTAAATAAATTCTAAACTTGGAACCAGCCCATGGAATCCTGGAAACAGCATTTTCATGTGGGGAAAGAGTGCTTTGGTCCAGAGCTGCAACGGAGACCTGAAGTCACACAAGTTCTTTGAGATTCAGTTTGATATCTGAAAAATGAGAGATTAATTCCCTCCAACTGCTGAGCATATTACTGATGTAAGAGACCACTGAAACCAAGGAGAGTTCCCACTGTGTTTGGCAGAACTTGAGCCCTCGCTGTTTAAGCAGGACAAGAAATGGAATTTCCCTGGCAATGGGTATGCTGCCACTGCAGCAACAGACTGAGGTGGCAGGTGAAGGATCTCAGTATGAGTTTGATCCAAAGGTGAATCTGTGTCCACTCTCTGGGCTCCATGGTGAGAGCACACATTGGCTTCGATTGTGTCGCTTCTGGGAGCCTCCCACACCTGACCCCGAGCACTGAACCCTCAGGAACCTGTGCTCTGCCTGTCCCTGCATTTCACCCTGGAAGAGACTACAGGGCTGAACTCACTGGTTGTCCATTTTTATGAATTAGTCAATTGCAACAAGCATCACCTTTGTGCATTTAAGTGGTTGCTTTAACTTTTCCTGTGAAGAGCAGAACACCAACCACCCTTGACATGAGAAGGCAGCAATAAGGGACTGTTCTGGATTTCTGGTGGGACTCATCTTTTAGGCTTCAGCATAGCTGGGAGTGCTGTAGCTCATCACTGAGACTGCACTAGCATGACTTGTTGAGACCCTTTATTAGTCAAAGTGCAGCTACACCCTGCTGCAGCTCCTGTCCCAAGCTACCCTGAATCTAATTAATTTGGATCACGAGAAGAGTCATGGTGGAGTGGTCAGCAACAGGCTTATATCACTCTTAGATGTGTCAAATTCCTATCCAGTGTGTCCAGCTTATTTTTGCTGAGGTTCTCTAAGTTGTTTCACCAGATTCTTTTATCATTGCTGAGATAGGAGATTAAATTTTTATTGAAGTCTGCTTAAAAGAAAGCAGAAAGACTTCATCTCTGGGAGAAGGATTTTGTCTTCCTAGCTGGGAACTGCTGTCTACCTAATCTCTCATGGGGCCAGAAGCAGGGTGGTAAATGCACAATCCTCTGCAACACCACAGGCAGGACTTATGCTTGGACAGGAGTGAAGTTCCGGCTGAGTTTACTCAGAGTTCAGATTTCCCCATTACTCCTGTGTTACCTGTAATATTCCAGACCTCCTCAAAGTCAAAATGCCGGAATATCTTTGTTCTAGTGACAAACCCCAATAGCCCAGTGAGGGGAATTCTCCATTTGGGAAAAAATACAAACTTGAGGTCTTTAGCTGTGAATATGCTCCCCTTTCATTTTAATTTATACCTCATGTAATTGAGGGGCAATTATTGGTAGTGAAAAAGGAATAAAGGTAAATTCTGTACCCCCTGACTGAAGGAAAGAGTGGCATGAAGGGCCTGAACGACAGCTGGTAAAGAAAACAAAAATTTCATTCTAGATAATATTTAGGGGGGTAAATCCTTTTTTAGCTTTCAGAAGACAATAATGTTTTGAAGTGCATATAAAGAACAATATTTGATTTTTTGGTCTCCAGGTTTTAGACAAAGGATGAGAAGAGGAGGAATTGATGGAATGAGGGAGATGAAAGAAATGTGAGTTAATGCTCCAGGATTGCTGAGAGTGAGAGAAGAAGCTTGCTCTTATGAAAAACCTAATGGGTGTCAGAAGAGTACATTTCAGCAGAAAACAAAGCAGCCAACTGTAACATAATATTGTATGGGGATGGATTATCTCCTCCGGATACTACATAGCAAAGAACTTAACTTTTTTTTTTTTTTCATGGAAATGTGTTAAAGCAGAGGTCCAAACCTTACCAAATAGAAGAAGAATGGTTTTGGAGGAGGTCTCTGCTACTTCAGTTTCTGTCTTTATTTGAGCCAAACCAGAATCCAGGCTTTGCAAAATCAGTGTCTATATTCAGCTTTGATTTCAGAGTTCCAGACCAACACCTCCATCCATTCCTGTGTCCACCAGACAGGCATTTCTCTGAAACCACGCACTACACAGCTACAGTGTCAGCTTTCCCCCAGTCTGTACTTCAGGCTGTAAACCACACCCACTATCAAACTCTCCATAAAGAGACAGTGATAACGTGACCATAATGTGAACTGGTCTGTTCCTTTACTGAAAAGCAAGGATAAAATTAACATTTGCAAATTGTCCACAGCATGCTTGTAGCTTTGCAGGAGTGCTGCTCCTGCCCTTGCCCTTGCTTTGCATGAGCCCCCTCCAGACCCACACCCCGTGTGCCCTCCCTTGAAGTTCCCTCTCCGAAGGAGAGGAGCCAGCATCGCACAGTGTGGCTGGAAGGAGCCCTATGACATCACCTGCACTATCTTTCTTCCCCAAGGTATCACAAGAAGTAATTTAAGGGCACTCTGATAGATCAGAGATAGCCACCCAATTTGTTTGGAGAAAGTATATGAAAGCTTTCCTACTTCAGAAGACCAAAGAGCCAGGCTCAGCATTTCAGAGTGATACTCTTACTTCCTGGTACTTCATTTTTTGATTCAAGCTCAAAAACAGAAGACCCTTTTCTTTACATTCCTTTTCGTCTAATGTTGACTGGGGAATAGTGTAAGAAGAGAGAGACATTGAAACATTTCAAACTTACAGAAACCATCTGTGTGAGACTGAACTTAAGTGAAGATGAAAAATCAAAAGTGGGCAGTTGTGTTCTTGTTTATCCCAATCTCACCCACCCACATGGTAGCAAAATAGGCACCATGCCGAAGCTTTGTGGCAAGAGGCTATTGTGTGGGCTTAAAATAATTTAAGAATTGGTTGTCAGCCTGTTTTTTGGCTTCCAGCTATGAAATAATGCTCTAACTAGAGTGCGGTACACTGAAGGACTCATTACAGACTTTAAAGCTGCCTCATTTTCAATTATGAATATTAAAAAAAATGCTTTGAGTCACTCCTGTGTTATAATTAATACTCTAGGTTTTGGGTTGGTTTTTTGGTTTTTGAGGTCTATTTTAAAGACACTTTCATAGCTTATTCCTGAGTTAGTTCCCCAAAACCAAACACTGTTCCTGCTTATATCAGTGGGGAAATTCCCAGTGAAAAAACTAATCAGACCCAAGTTAATGAAAACAACACCCCCATGTAAAACAAAGCTCTCTTAAACAATCTTCTAGCATTGCCTACTTGTGTTCATCCAAGACAAAATTTTATAGCCTGCATGTTCCAACCTTAAAAAAAAATCCTGATTATTTATTTATGCCCTTTTTGTTTAAGAAGTTAAATCCCCAGAGCATCTCAATTTAGATCAAAAGCAAGCTACCAAACTTCACCTGGCACACCTGTGCTGTGTGATTTCTTAATTACCTGCCTAACATTCTCAGAGCTAGGAGGCAGGGATGCAGGACTCGTTTAGCACACAGTCAGATCTCTGAAATGCACCTCGTGTAGCAGAGCCTTTCCAGAACGCCCGAGGTGGTAACCAGCACTAAATGATCCTGCATCCCCACAGACACTTGCCTTCCAGCAGATTGCTTTCTCACAGGTTTCAGAAGGCAGAGACCTGTGGTGGAGTAAGAAACATGGGGGAAAATGAGGGATTTATGAGCTTCTTGAGGAAGGTTTTCCCCTATCTAGCAAAAGACATGAAGTGAATTTATGTCACTAGATTTGAGCTGCATTCCACTAAGACCAAATATAAGGACTAGGCCTGTTCCAGGTTTTTATTCTGATGCTCAATATTCAGCTAGAGAGGTTCCAGGGCAGAGGGTGGCCACATATGTCAGATGCCAGGGAAGCCTCCAGTTGAAAACCCTGGGCATGGAGGGCATCAAACCTAAAGAGACATTGCCAAAGCAGGAGAATGTGGCATGACAAGGACAAGGCTGATTTGAGGAAGCACACATCAAGATTTTTCTGAGACAACTCTACTTGGCTACAGGATGCTTCTGCATAAAAAAAAGCCTCTCTTGTGTCAGATGTGACTGTAACTTTGCTCTTGTGCTGACTGGTTGTTGGCATGTCCCTTGTCTAGAGAAGGAACATGCACATTTTGTCACAGACGGGCTCAAGTTACCCATAATATTAATTTTGCACATGCACTGATAATTATGTACATGCAGAAGAGGTTAAGTCATGTCTTCAGCCTCTCTAACACTGAGCACTTGTAGTGGTATGTCCTGCGTGATTTTTGTACTTTAATAGGGGATTTGCTATAATTTCTCATTTATAGTGCCTTGGATAGGAATTAGGCATCAAACATTGCTGTTTCTTTGGCCATTTCAATAGTGTAATTTTATTAATTGGCCAAAGCACTGACTCTTTTACACGGAATTTAATTTAAACTGCCAAGAGCTGATGGCATTTCTGTTGGTACAGTGAAAGTATACAGCTCTGGAAGAAAGTTAAAGGTAAATATTAGCATTTTTTGTTTGTATGTCTCCATAACACACAGAAGACCCAGAACCATCAGGATTCTTTACTTGTAGGAGATGAGACAGATGAACAACATCCAAGTTAATTAGATGCAATAAGTGTGAGAGCAGACTTTCACCCAGAAGCAGGTCATTCATTGGGGCTCACTATCAATGGAGACAGAAAGAAAACATACAAAAATGTGTGTCTTCTTATGGAAAATTTCAGGGGCAAAATTTCTAGTTACCTCCTTCAAAATTAAATTTTTATTTAAGAAATATTTTCATAGCCAAGAAAATTGCCCAAAAATGCAAAGTCACATCTGGGATCAGAGATACACTGAGAAGGACTTGTTTCAAGCAAAAAAAAATGTCTAGTGGTAACACCCTCCTGATATGAGGCAGGAACATATGAGCCAGTAAATTTTATTTTGCAAAGTCCTCCAGCATTAAAATTTCAAATAATTTTGCAAGGGAGATTTTAGGGCCTCTTAGAGTTAATAAAATCAAGGAGGAGTTCAGACACATGGAGTTTTGGGTAATCAGGAAACCACTTAATATTCTACATCTAATTTTAGTACTTCAATGTACTTCTGAAGACCCAATGAACAAGACTTATCATTGTGCTTTGAAATGACAGAGTTTTTCAAAATCCTGTGAGAACTGTTGTGGCTTGGAGATGTGTTTTAAAACCAAGGCACTTCATAGCAAGGCTCTTCCCAGCTTCCTACGTGCAATAAAAAAATAACCAGAGTTATCAACAAGAAATCTATCTGCTAAAAGTTAATGAGGAACATCTGTTGGTCTACTGGGAGAGACTGTGGAAAAATGGGTGGGAATTTCCAACTTTAACTATGCTGCCACTCCCACAATATTCAAGTCAACAGAAAAAAAACTGTCAGCAAAAGGTCAAAGTCATTAGTAGACATTTTTTCATCTACAGAGAGATAGATAAGACACCCATAATTTCAGAGAAATTATTTAGGATTTTCCAAAGTTCTCACATTAATTTATTCTATAAAGCAGCCTATCTTTTGGAGCAATGTTTTAAAGACTTGTGAGACTACCATGTACCCAGGACTGTAAGAGAGCAAAGGGCTCAGATTCACAAAGTAACTCAGTTTAAAAACCCTCTTAACATCAGCCAAGTCAAAATAATTGGCAATGCCCCATAGGTTCATCATCCCAGGCTAGTTGCAAGGCACATTATCCCAGGTAACACTCTTTCAGAGTGGGAAAAATCCTTAAATTTCCACTGTCTAAGGCCATACATGTGAGCCATTGCTGCTGCTTAACTGATGCACAGAGGTTTGTAAGGTTACAATAATTTGACTGACTATGAATCCTAAAATCATTCATGATCCAAGGCAAACAGATAAATGGTAATGCAAAATGCTCCCAGGATGCAGAGTCAAGAGGCGGGTTTATGTGAAGTCCTTCAAATACATTCAGGATGTTTGTCCTGAAAGACACCTTAGAGTAAATGTTTTAATGAGTGAGGATGAGAAATGCTGATGTGCTCTGCTTCATGATCTTAATAACTTTGTTCAATTGATAGGCTTTTTTTTATCCCCACTTTATACAAAATGTAGCCCTTTCAAGCTGTGAACCAGGTTTCCATCTCAATTTTAAGTAGTATTGACTGTAGTGTGATTGAGACTAAAAATGGAGAAAAATCCATTATTAGCCTTATGGTTTTCTTTCTTACCAAGCTACTTATTCAGGAAACAAATAGCATCAGCAGATACTATTTACAGGCACGACAGTAGATCTTCCTAGCTCTGGGATAAATGTTGAAGTTTGCATCTGTAAAGGTAAGTCTAGGTTTAAAAATCCTCTTGAAAATGTTTATAGGATACAAATAGACAACTTTAGGGATTTTTTAAGCAGACAAACCATTCTTAATCATGAACATTTTTGCATAACTATAATCTGTCATCCTTGAATGATATCCCTACCTATCAGAGGTAATGGCTATTCTGCAGTTCCCATCATCCCATTTTTCTGTTGATCTAGATTAATATAAAACTGGATAAATGTGAAGCTAAATTATCAATAGAGTGTATCGAGTTGGAGGGGACCCCTCGGGATCACTGAGTCCATCCCCTGGCCCTGAGCAGGACACCCCAAGAATGACACCATGTGCCTGAACTCAGGCTTCTTCAGCTGAGACAGTCTTGGTGTTGTGACCTGAGCAGTGCAATTAGGCACAATGCACAGGAGCTTCATAGGCACTGCTGGAAACACCAACTATTACTGAGATTACTCAATTATTCCCATTTTGGGGTCCCAGTGCTAATGGCCAAGCTGAACACTGACATGTTAGACGCTTGTGTAAACTTGAAAAATCTTCTTTGGAAAACTTCAGCCAAAATGCTTCACCAACTGCCAATAACAAGACCATGGCAAAATACCTGCTTTGTCCATGTTAAAACCATGGGGTAAGCCCCTTTTTTCAGAACTTTAATGTTTTGGAAAACATACTTGAATTTTGGCATTAAGATGTGTGTTGTCCCTGAAGCACATCCTTTACAACTTCTGTACATATCTACAAAATCTACACCAAGAAATTATTGCAACCATTAGAAAACCACAGGTCACACCAGAGCCATGGACTTCTGAGACCTCAGTCATTCCCTGAAGGTACATCCACACCATCAGTATTTTGGGTTGGAGATAAAGAGATCTAACACTCTCTTGCTGCTCTGAGTGACTACAAGCTATTTTAGGGTACTCTAAAGGACATGCTTTCAACCTCCTTGGTGAAGAATACGGAAATAAGTCTCTGAGTTGGAAGTGGGGGAGGAACGGGGAGAAGACAGACGCAAACAAAGAGACTAAATCGAGGAACAGGCTGGAAATCAGGGCAGCCTGATGTTTCTTTTAGAAGATAGACATGGGGAGGCCAGAGCTTAATGCCAGGAGCGTGCAAGTAGTGTGTGGGAGGAAGTGAGAAAGGGAACCTTGAATTGTGGCTGAGAAAGACCATTAATAGCAGATCTGAGGGACTAAAGATGACTGGGACTTCCCCAGCAGTAAGGAAATCTGAAGGAAACTGTGTGCCTGGGCAAAGAGGTTAGGAGTAGTTAAATACTCCTGTCCTAGTCTCCTTTGGCACAGTAAAAGTGGAAAATTTAGAAAAACAGTACGTCAAACTTCCCTCCTGAACTTGGAGTAGAAAACAGAGTTTAGGGGCTTTGCTTATCCCCTGCTGCCCTGAAATACCTGCAAAATCCACAAACAATTTTCCAGCCTGCCCTATAGGGAACAAGCCTCTCAGTGCTTTCAGCGGGACACTGGTATCTGGTGATTATTAATGTTGCTACTCTATTAACTGGAGTAGCAGAGCTTTCAGTGGCCAACACAGACTCCAGCCCCGCTGGCTCTCCTGGGACTCACTGTGACCCTGCATAATGAAATGCCTATTTTGGCAGTCTACTTCTTTCCCTCCCTCCCCCGCCTCAAATATGTGAAATTACACACCTCAAACTGTGTGAAAAGGATCTTGCTGTTGTAATCAGACGTGAGGAAGTGCCAGAATCAAATTGCCTCTCCAGCCCTGATTCAATCCCTTTTTTGCATAGGCATTATCTTTAATAGCATGATCATATACTTCTCCCTCCTGCCGGGCACGAAATGGACGGCACTGATGATCGATGGGAGGATGTAACAAAGGGAGACTGCTGCCCATGGGATGTGGATGTCTTAGCACAAAAAGAAAAGAGGATTCAGGCGCAGTGATAATGCACTGCAGTGTGGCTGTTCTCCAGGAATGACCTGGACTGCAGGTATCCCATGGGGGAAGGTAATAGGAGATGGTCACAGCTCACGGCTTCTCCCACTAAATCTGCTCCTAGGGCTTTGCCAGAAGAAGGAGGATGGTTTCACCGCTGTCCTTGAGAGCTGGTTGTATTTCTGCTGCTCAGCTCCTATGCAAAGCAAGGCAAGCAATTTCAACCAGCTCCTTCTCTCACTGTTATAAATTGTACAGCTTCACTTTCTGGGTCCCTGGCTAGATTCTGTGGGGTCTCTGAGCTGCAGAAGTGCTGAGCATTCACAGTCAACTACCACATAAAATATGGCTCCATGCTGGGCAAAGTCAAACTGTAACTAGCAGAAACTGGGCACTCAAATCCAGCAAATATTTCTGGCCTGCCATGTGCCTCACCTGTGGAGTCAGGTTAATGCTATATCTCATCTGTTGGGCTGCTACAGAAATAAATCCATTCTTTTTTGTGAAACTTCCAGACAGCAGAGAGCTGAAAGCTACAGGAAAACCTAGAGAAAAATAATTATGCTGAATTCAGTACAGGAACTGGTAGGCAGGAGCAAGAGAACACTTGAGATCACATGATGAAAACCAAAAAGGAAATTAAATACAACTTGCTCATTAGCAGAACATGGCCCAGTCTGTATACTGAAAGACGAAGAGAAGAAGCAGTGGAACCATCACACAGATCTATAATTAAGAATTATGACCCACTCATAATTTGTGTTACACCCAAAGTAACCAAGCTGAGATTGCAAAGGGAACTTTAATTCTGCTATCCTTTGAATTTCATGGCTTGATTTCACAAATTAGATAATACACTTTTGGTGAAAACTGGTGTTTGGCTTTTAAATCGTCTGTGTGTATTATCTACAATAATGACTTAAATAATTTCATATTTTAAAGTTACTGAAGTTTAACATTTGAATTATGATACCAAAAAATATAAATTCTTTGAATCCAGCCCTCAGCAATTGTAGTTAAAACTTTTCCTTTATTATTTGTCCTAATAGCAGAGCTTGCATTGTCACATGGAACACTTGAGGAATGGGATGTAAGTGGAACAAAAATCAAGTTTTGATAAAATAACGTCATTTGTACTTAGGAAGAACAGGTAAAACTCAAAAAAAAAAAGTTTGATTGTTTAAGAAAATCATTAGCTGCAATTATAGAGACTGAGAACTTCACATCCTAATCTAGTTTTTAGAAGTTGAGTAGATTAACAGATTTATTGCTTCTCCTGTTTTCTATTTTTATAGCAAAAATCTATATTATAATGTTCCTTGCAGCTACTTTTGGCATCTAGCTTGTTAGTACATGACTTTAACTGTAGATCCTATTGAAAGAAGTACCTTTTCAGGATTTTTTTGTCACATCATTAATGTCTTCATTCAAAGATCATACATCTTTACTTCGAATAAACCATTCAACCATACAGTAAACATGTTGTTGACCTCACTTACAAACAAGCATTGACAGCTAGTAAAAACTGAGTCATTGCACAGCACCTGCCCTAACCTTCAAGAACATTTAGTTATATTTCATGTGCTATCAATTGTGGTGATCAGGAGAAGTGCCTGAGGACTGCCAGAAACCAAAAGACACTCCGGCCATCAAAAAGAGCAAGAGGGACCCAGTGAACTACTGGCCAGTCAGCCTTATCTCAATCCCTGATAAGGTGGTGGAGGAGCTCATTCTGGAGGCCATCTCTGTATCACAAGCAGTCAGCACAAATTCACTGCAGGTAAATCATGCCTGACCAACCTGATTGCTTTCCATCATGAAACAACTGCCTGGATGGATGAGGAGAGAGCAGTGGGTCTTGTCTACCTCAGCTTCAGCAAGGCTTTGACACTGACCCACAACATCCTCATTCACAAACTCAGGAAGCGTGGATGGGATGAGTGCACAGGGAGGTGGATTGGGAACTGGCTGCATAGCAGATCCCAGAGGGTCATGATCAGTGGCACAGGGTCCAGCTGGAGGCCTGTCACTGGTGGTGTCCCCAAGGTTCAGTACTGGGTCCAGTGTTGTTTAACTTGTTCATCAGTGACTGGCCTGAAGGGGCAGATGCCTCCTCAGTATGTTCACTGATGGCACAAAACTGGGACCCTGCTGCAGTGGGACGTGACACCTGTGTCACAGGGATGGGAATTGTCCCCTGAGCTGGGACCCTGCTGCAGTGGGACGTGACACCTGTGTCACAGGAATAGGAATTATCCCCCGAGCTGGGACCCTGCTGCAGTGGGACGTGACACCTGTGTCACAGGGATGGGAATTATCCCCTGAGCCAGTTGCTGTGCCATCCTTCTTCTTCTTCTTCTTCCCCACCAGTCCCTCATACCAGCCGGGGAAAAGCCACCTGCTCTCTCAGGCCATGGCAGGGGACATTGGTCCTGGTTGGGAGGGGCAGGTCTGGCCCTAGGTGGCTCTTGCAGGTCAGGTAGCCTGAGGCCACTGTGCTCAGCAGCTTCAGCAGGTCCAAGCTGTCCTCTGGTGCCACATCTGTCCATGGGGTGGGGATGACAGAGACAAAATAAGATTATTATTCTAACTCCTTTTTTACTTTCTTGTACACAAAGTGTTAGTGCCCAAGCTCAGCAGAAGTGGTTTTCTGCAGACCTGCTAGATGTCATCACCCTTCACTACTCAGATTTGTTTTGGCTTATAAGCATTTCTCTAATTCTTTTTACAAGGAAACAAAATCTGATCCTTCATAAAATGTCAGCTGTTAGGATGAAGCTGCATCTGCACTAAGAGGAAATTAATAGCAAATGTTTATCCAGGCCACTGGTGAGTGTGTGGTGGTTTCCCTGCCTGCAGCCAGTCCAGGATTTCAGTTTTTATGGCCTGTGGCTGTTAAATCTTGGCTATTCAGGTAACATATACGTAAGTATGTATATTCCTTTATCTCACTCCTGTTACTTGGATAAAAGATGTACCTTAATCCTCTTTGGCCACGGCCAGACGTTCTCTGAATAAATAGTGATGACAGCTGATGCTGCTACCAGCTCTACAGCTGCTTGTGCCTACTTTGGTCACCATTATCACCTCCTAAACGGTTCTGCAAGACTGAGTGAGGAAAGGCATCTTTCATAATTTTAGACAGTTGAAAACTGTGTATCAGGAGCCCTTCAGGAGCTTCTGGCTTCTCCAAAACTCTGCAGAGCAAGAGTTAGTGTAGATGAAGTCCATTCCTGATATCTCATAACAGACTATCACAATGAAAGCAAGTCACACAAATCCACCCACTACCTCTTTAAATTGTAGGTGTGGGTTTGTCAACCTGAATTAGGGTTTTATTCTTCTTAGTGAAGTCATCACTGGTTTGCCATTAAAATTGAAACTGTTTGCTGTTGGAGAGAGGGACTATATCATTCTCTATATTTTTAAAGCACAAGCCTTAATTCAGGACCCTATTCCAGACGCAGGTAATGGCAATGAAAGGTGATGAACCTAACAGAGAAATGAAATTTTAATCAGTTTTGTGTATGATATAAAACACTGTTGTCTCCACTGTCTTCTTCCCAACAGGCTACTTCTTCTTTGTAAGCTGAGATACTTGGATCATCAGCTAGCACTCCTTTCTGACACAACTTTTCACATCCTTGAAAATGTCTAGCAACAAAGTACCTTAAAAGAATCAACAGAAGAGCACAGATAGCACCAGCAGGGTATTTGCATCCTTTTAATAAGGCAATCAAACCTCCATCCCCCTTTATCCTCTCTTACCCCTGCTCAGCTGGCATGGTTGAAATATTAGAGCCAATCTCATCAAAACAATCTGAAAGGAAAGTCAGGATCCTTTCAAAGCCCAGAAATATTACTGGAAGCACAGAAAGCTCATCTTTACAAAAATTATTAGATCTCAAGTTTGCTTCCTGCAAAAAGGTTAAAGGGCTTACATCCAATTAATACTATGTATCTGCTTCAGTCCAAGACATAATTTAGTTGTGGCTATACTTTATTGTACCCCAGTCACTTCTAGACTATAACTACTGTGCTGTGTTTTTATTTTATCCTAAGTATGTCTTTGGTCTAAGTGTGATCGTCTTTGGGTTTATTTTGGGGCTGCTTAAATAAAATCTGCAAAAGCAGTGCTTTCATTGCCACATATATGAATGTTTGTGGGTTTTATTGTTATCTGAGGTGTCTATTTAGAAACAGGAAAAAAATCAAACTTTTTTTTATTGATTTAAGAATAAATTTGAAAGGAGAACTGCCTTAAGTGGGAGTTTATCTCCCCTTTTAAAAATTAATTTTCTTTTTTATAGCAAACAATATAATAGTTGTTACTACAGATTCCACCAGTCCTTGGCTGCTTCTAAAAGCAAAACAGGCTTCCCTTAGTGGGAATTTTACCATTAGCTTCATTAGGAGTAGGGACAGACCTGTGAGCTGGGGTATAGCGCCACACCTTAATAAAAAAAGAGGAGCAGGTGCAGAGAAATTACCAGGCAGGTTGATCTTTGGCACTAGAAATCAACCTCTAGGGCTGTAAAACACCCTCAGAGTCACTATTTCCCATTTCAATGTCTCTCCATGCCTGGGGGCACGGAGCAATGCCATGGCCCACACCAGCAGCAGAGAAGAACCTCTCTAAACCCTGATGGAGGGACCAAATATTGACCAACAGGACCAGGATGCTGGAGTTTGGCTGCTCCCAGCCTTCACTTGCCCCTTAACCCAGTGGGAAGGAGTGAGTGGTGCTAACCTGGAACCCGAGTCAAGACAGTGTCTGTGGAGAGGAGTGTCTTGGCTTTGACTCACCTTTTCCTCCAAAGGCACTCAGAGAGAATTTATGTCCCCAAGCTTCAGCTTCTACCCTAAATGAGCCCCACAGCTTTGTCCTGAATTCTTTCCAGAGGGGCATTTACACGCTGCAAACCACAGGACTGGGTCTCGGAACATACAGTCTCAATGGACATTCAATTCCAGCAGCAAACCTGGTGACATTTGGTGAATCCTCAGAAAAGAGGTGAAAGTCTAAATCTGTCTCTGTCTGTTGCCACTGGCAGCTACATTTCCAGACAACAGGGCTATTGCTTATTCTGTGTCCCACCCTGGGCAGAGGGGAGGCCTGGCACAGCTCTGCTCTCACCTGTAACCTTCAGGGCCAGCTTTCCAAGACCATGAGGAGAGAGGCCAAGTTATGGCATTTAGATGAATGCAGAAAGCTGAGGTATTTTTCCCTTAGCATAGTGATCACCTGTATCTAAATTCCTGTGCCCATCTCCAGGTGAACTAGGGGAGAGGAAAAACCACAAACCCAGGAACAAACCCTTGTCCACAGAGATATGTTTGAACCTTCCCATGAAGCTTCACAGGCCACATTTAGAGATCAATGCAATGGCACAGCCCCATGGCTTATGTATACCAATATTCTGGATCTTTTTACGTATTTTCTGTGATGTCTCAATAACATAATGGGGTTTGTAAAACTTACACACACTGGAAAAAATACCGTATATACAATTCATTTCTTTGACGGTTCCCCAGCTCCAACACTAAAAGGAGAGATATAAAAAGCAGGTGTTCATGAACCACGGCATTGTGTGGAAAAGGATATGTGTTAATCTCTAAATAAGGTGCTATGGGGAGGAATATTTTTATAACCCAAGAAAATGTTAAAGTAAGTTTAAACTTTACCACAAAGTTCACCTGGCCTATTTACTGTGCAAGGTGATATATCACTTCCATGTGAGCCATAAAGATAAATTGTGTTTTAAGGCAGGACTATGAAAATTACAATGTGGGTAGAACAGTCCCTTCCCCTTGAAACATTCCATTTCTTCTCATCATTCCACATATAATCTAGAAATGGGAATATTGGAAGCAATACAGGCTTGTAAGAGATTGAGGCTGAAGAAAGTAAAGCTCTTTTCTCTCCCATGCTATACATGTCCTGTGAGCAAACTGTTTAATAGTTACCAATTTTCCCTGGACACAATACGTAAATAATTATAAGCCTTATTAATACCTCTACAAAAGTGCACTTTTATTATCCCAAATTAACTATGTAATTCCTGGGCTTTGTTATTAGGTTCATGTATTATATGTTGTTGTGTATTATACATACATGTATATGTATTATATATATTTGTATATATATGTATACGTATATGTATCATATATGTATATATAATAATATATATAATAACATATATGTTGTGTAGTTATAGATAANTTCGAGGAAAGGGAGATACGTTAAATCTTTGGAGGGGGGAAAGACATTTAAATAAATCTAGTAAAATTTAACGTAACACAGTTTTCTGTTTTTCTCCCGGCTGCGTTTTCATGCGGTTCTGGTGGAGCGGAGCGGAGCGGAGGAGGTTCCGCGGGTGCCGCTGGCGGGGAGCGGTGGCGGCGCGGGGGCTGCTCCTGCCCCGCAGCGACATCTGCTGCGCGCTCCGGGAACTGCGGCCCGGCCCCGGAACCCCCCGCTCCATCCATCCATCCATCCATCCATCCATCCATTCATCCATCCCTCCCCACAGCCATCCCCAGCGCCTGCCCTCGGCCCTGCACCCTCTCACCGGCTCCATGGTCCCTCCCCACCCTTGGCAGTCAGTCTGCAATCAGCGTCTCCCTCCGCAAGCAGCTTTGCAGAGGCGCGCTCGGGAAGCAAAAGGTACCGGGATGGCTGCGGGGAGCNTCCATCCCTCCATCCATCCCTCCATCCACCCATCCATCCATCCATCCATCCATCCATCCATCCATCCATCCATCCATCCATCCATCCATCCCTCCCCACAGCCACCCCCAGCGCCTCCATCCATCCCTCCCCACAGCCATCCCCAGCGCCTGCCCTCGGCCCTGCACCCTCTCACCGGCTCCATGGTCCCTCCCCACCCTTGGCGGTCAGTCCGCAATCAGCATCTCCCTCTGCAAGCAGCTTCGCAGAGGCGAGCTCGGGCGGCCGGAGGTACCGGGATGGCTGCGGGGAGCAGAGGGGAAGCCAGGATCGCATCCTGGAGCCTTGATTTATAGCACTGCCCAGCAGCCACCCGGGAAGAGGCAGTGGCTCAGGTCTCGTGGTTCGGCAGCAATGCGCGATCCGGAAAAATTTATTATCGCTGCCACAAATGCTAAGGAATAGGGAGCGTCCAGTGAAATTAAGACATGGCAAAATCTAAACTGGTAAGAGGGAAAGATTTTTCACCTCTTCTGCCTGCAGAACTGACTGTGAAAGAACATCCCCAAGGTTGAGAACTTGGCAAAATTCATTACATTTTCAGACAGTTCTGGGGTCAGAACTTTTCAGAGCAACTGTTTTTACTGACAAATTTGGAAAGGACTAATAATCCCATGCTTTCAAGTTTAAAACGTTCCCTGATGTGTAGAAAGTAAGATGGGCTGAAATGCTGGATAAAGTAGATTTTTCCTGTGTCTTTGAGGAACCATTCCTTTATACCACCTAATCCTGCCTGGACCAGCAGCAAGTTCCTGCGATTTTGGGGTTACAGCAATTTTCTTGCTGTTACAAGGGGGCCATCTTTCCATTCTGCCACAGATTTCCCATGTGATCCTGGGCAAGGCAGCTGGGGTGCAGTTAGATGTGCTTGCTGATCTGGTGTGGCACATTGCTACAGAGGGGACCTCCTTCTCCTTCCCCCCCCTACACATTGTGTCAGAAATTCTCACGTTCTGATGAGCAGTTTCATCTCACCAAACTAGAAGAAATCTGAAAGGAATCCAGAGTGCAGAAGAAATCAGAAGTGACCTTTCCAGCAGAAATGAACTTGTATATTCAGGCTACAATTTAATGACACATGATGAGCCATTCTGACAGCTCATTGCCACCAAAATAGAGAAGATCCTTCTCTTCCTCAGTCAGTCCCTCATCCTCCCTCACTGCTGTTATTTATTTGGCTCCACTTCTGGTGTCACTGACCCCTTTGAGCCAGCTCAACTCATGGCAGAAAACAGACTCCACAAGAAAACAAAAAAAACTTCTGCTGGGTTAATGAATTTTAACTGGTTTATAGCAAAATCCAACTGTCCCAAGACTGGAGTCAAAGCAGTGGGACTTTGCATCTGGGAAAGGGTAGGAAGGACAAAAAAGGGCAGTAGGGAAAAAATGAGTAAAGATGGAAGGTGCTGGGAAATTGTCTCACAATCAGCTCTGTTCAGTTGCTCCTGAAACCAAGCCCAAGCTGTCATGTCATGGTTAACAATCATCAGATGGCCACATACCATGAAAATAGGAGCATAAAAATCACTCATATACGTTCCCTGATTCCTTCTCTCCTCTACTTTTGACTTGTCTCATTTGCTTTCTAGTTGTATCATATTAGGTTTAAATATATCAGAAAAATGTTCTGGAAAATGCAATTATTTTCTTCTCAATAGGGCTTTTATGAGTATTAATAAGGTAAATGTAACCAAATTCACTTATAACTGAAGGATTAAGCCTTATCACTGTGTTGACACATAACCAAATTCATATTTATTCTAATAATCTGCTGATGGAGCCTACATCTTCATCTCAGTCAAAAAGTCAGGCAGCTGAGTCAAGTCTATGAAATATATTGTAATGAACTGTTAAAAATGAGCATGAGTGAATAGATGTTTCCTCACCTTTCTCCTGAGCAGAATTGAATAGATGGTAGGAGAAAGAGACATGGACAAAGGTGTTAGAAGGTGTAAGGAAAAAAGTCTCACTGGCAGCTTTCCTATAGTATGGAAGCTACTTAATGTGTATCCATCAGTGCCTCTTAACCCCAGATATAATTTATATCTCTATTTATACTGAGACTGCCTTTGTCTTACTGTTTCATCAGGATTCTTTCCCGCTCTGACAAGGCTGTGGGGAAAACTCTAAGGAGGAGACATCAGTAGCAAATCTCCTGCTGACTTCAGCGAAATCAGGATGTCACCCTGGACACTTGGATGCACAAGCCCCCGTAGCTCCTCTGGGGGTAAGGTTCTGCTGAATAAATAATTGGTCATGAACAGGGGAGAAAGGAGGTCTTGTTTTACACAACACAAATTCTCAGGACTCAAAATTGAGCTTCCCCTACTCTAATCTTTAACATCTCATTTAGTGGATCTTTATTTTTCATGAAGAATGACGTATTCCTGCCTATTATAATTAAAAAACTCCACAATAAAACACCAAAATAAAGGTTGTAACATCATGAGTTACCTGCTGTTTTATCCAGTATGTCCTACACATGGTCTGCCCCACTGAAATGTTGACTACAGCCATGGACAAAGTCTTCACATGCTCTGACAGCTCCCATGATGAACAAAAAGGACTGTCTGGTTATGTGGACTTTGGGGTCTGTGAAATAGAGACATCGCAAAGAAATCTTTGGTGGTTTTTTATCTACTTCCTCTTCCAGTTTCAACCAGTGTCAGCAGCTAAAGACCAAATCTTGGAGTTTTGGGGAAAAATGTTAGGTTGGTTTTTATTATGAGTAATAATATTTACAGTACAATAGAGCCTGGGGGCCAACAAGATTGAGATCCATTGTAGTAAATGAAAACCACTTGTCTCCACGTAATTAAATTATTAAATTATTAAATCACATTTAGGTCTTCTGAAAAAGTCCTTATTTTTATCTACACATGAAACAACCAAAACTCCTCCAGTGCTGGAGTAAGTGAGAGGGAAACATCTTCTGCAGACAACTCCATGGCTGCCCTCAGGGCTCTCGCCACTGTCACGTGGCTCCCTCGTGGCAACCTACTCATCCTCCCAGTCCCTTGTAAAAACACTTTCCTGGCCAAGGCAGTCATACTGATACAAACCTGGGGTGTAGACCAAACCAGAGATAGGGAAACTTTGCTAAACAGGTGTGGCTCATTATTAGGCACTTCATGCTTTCTATTTTTACCTTAATCTCTTTGCTCTTCCCTCAGGGCTTGTGTAGTCTAGAAAAGATTTATTTTGAAACTTATTAGCTCAAGCATTTGAGCTAATATATTTAAAATCTCTGGTTTATGATCCTGGCTCAAAGGGTGGCTACTTTTTTCTTCCCAGGCAGGATGCAGGACTCCCCTTTTCACCACTTGGTCCTTTCAGAGGTCCAGGGTGTCCTAACTCTTCCCTTGACTCCTGCACCTAATTAAGCCACTTTTCCATCAGCTGATATAATAGAAAATACCTTGTGCTGCTTATTCCAGGGCTTAGACAGGTGTTAATTAAAACATTTAAGCTAGCACACTTTAAAAATACACTTTTTATCCTAGGGCTCAGATACAGGAGCAAGTTCCTGCAAGGCAGCCGAGCCCCACTGCTGCGCAGGCACCATCAGCTGCCTCCAGCCTCTGCTTTCCTCGCTGGCCCTAACCTCTGCAATCTCCACACACACACCATCCACAAACCAACAGCCAGACTGGATTTGCTAAGGAAAGCAATTATTTAAATGTCCCCAATAAATTCTCAATCCCGTTTCAATTAACATATGTAAAACTCGCTGTAATGTTCCCTGTGTAGCCCCTGTATTGCTCTAACACTGTGTAGCCCTGGTTTGAAGAATTAGTTATTTGCCATTAGGAGAATAACGGCACATCTGCCACCCTGATCACTGTGTTTGTATTATTATCAACTTCTGTCTGAGTGCCAAGTAATTTAATCAAACTTGAGAGAAGAAATAATAGCATTTCAGTTGAACAATGGCGTGGCCCTTTGAAAAGGCAGAGATTTGCTCTAGGGTACACTAAAAGGAGAGAAGGTCTATAAACAAAGGGTAACACTGTGAAAAATTTATCTGTCAAATCTAGCTGCTTTTATTTTTTTCCCCTACTTGCAAAAAATTCTCCAGCAGATTGCAACTACTATAAATGTATCAGCCTTCAGCAGATACGCTGTGTAACACATTTCTTATTTAGAGATTTCTGGCAGTTTGTTCACTTGAGCATTTACGGTTTCCTTTTCATGCTCTGTGATAGGCTCACAGTATATTACTTTGTTTCTCTGCTCCAACTGGACAGTCCAAAGGAAAAGGCGGAGTTGTCTTGGATAAAGTAAAAGAATAATGATAAAAAGAAAGAAACAGAGGGAAAGAAAATTAAGCAAGCAGGACACGTTAAAATGTGTGAAATCTTTCCTTGTCTTTTAGAGTTCTGATGGAAAATCACTGTATTTCATTTTACTCCCAGATTGTTTAAACTATTGATGGAGGAAGAGCAGGCATAAGTTATATTTACTGACTGCCTGGAAAACTGTTCAGCTGGTGTAAATTCTTTGCATGTGAGTGCATGTCCATGTGCCGTGTTGTTTGCAAAGGGTGCAGTCCCTTATCCTTGGCCCTTTTGTTTGAGCAAATGCTTAAGTGCCAAGCCTTTGGCCAGAGACATCTGGAAACTGCTGTCTGTCCTCCTTGCAGCACACTTCTGTGGCTAAAGCCAGTTGTCTTTCTTTTATCTGCTGCTATCAGTGGACAAGCATGGCTAAACCAGAGTGGCTTCTCTTTTTTTGCCTCCTAGGCCTCCTCTCCTTCTATAATTCTCCACTGTCAGCCATGAGATACAGAACTCAAGAACTCCCAGAAAATATTACCACAGGTTGTAGTTCCATGCAAGCAGAGGATGACAATCTACTGATAACAATGCAGAGAGCACAGGCTGATCATCAATAAAGAGTAGGCACTAACATCCTGGAAGGATTCTGTCTGTTCACAGCAGAGTTTTCTCTGAAAGGTAAAGGAAACCCCAATAGCTCTGGACAATGAAATTATAGAAGCAATATTTGCAAAAAAATTTCAGCCTTCACAAGATGTTATGAGTGCCTTGAGCAAGTGACCAAGCAGTAATCAACTTGTACATCCCTGTTTTTCCCCCCTACTTCTTTGATGGTGAGGGTTATTAGGGTGGGATATGCTTTATGGGGGTAAGAAAGCCAAATCCCAATGTGAAAATGCTTTCAGATCATCTGACGAGAGCAATATGAAGGTTAGAGTTTATATGACTGTTTACAAGAATGTTGTTATTACCATGCTATAAAACAGAAAGGAATGTGACCAGACTAGTACAGAACATCAAAAGAATTGTAGAGTCTTTTTAATGAGTTACTAGAAACTAAGTCAGGTTCTGCTGTTTTGAGGCTATATGGTTCTCTTCTGTGCAGTGGATTTAAGTCACTTAGCAACCTTAGCACAACTTGCAGCATGTTGAGGCATGCTCCCAGCTGGGATTTAATGCTCCCAGCATCCCCAGGTGGACAGCCTGTCCTATCCATTTTTTACAATGTAGGAAAAGGCAATCAGAGCCAAGAGCTCTGTCGCTCTGCTGCCTCTGACCTTGTGTGGACAGTGATAGCTTAGCAAGAAAGGTTAAAAGTGGGGTTTATGGATGTTTGTTCAGACCAACAGTTTTTAAAATTCACTGTATATGTGGGAAAATAGCAGCACAACCAAGGCACGAAAATCAAGGCTATGTGGATTTAATATGGATCACATGACTACAAGGAAAGGGAGGCTTAAGGGGTATATAACCTATCTTCAGGGAGAAATTTAAAGAAATTTTCAAAGTTAACATTGGTTCATCTAACAGCTATTTTTGCCTTAGAGAAATCTCTATCGTGTTCGAAGCCTATTGTTTGCCAGTATTTTCTGATTCATTTTGTTTCTTAAGGGTAATTATTTTTTATACCAAAATATCACCTACGTATCAAGCATACAGTGCACCTCAGAAGTCCTAGAGTTTTTTTGTTTAATGTAAAATATCCACAATGGCATTCAAATCAAAATGCACAATTCAGTATTACTCTTGGTTCTTAAGATGAACCTATAACCACAATTTCAGAGCAGTCTTGGGCTGGACCATGAGACAGGCTGTAGGGTCCTTTAAAGTACAAATACTGCTATAGAAATGGTCAGGGGAGCTGGAACCCAAACTAGTCTATGTTTGTAGGATTCTATGATATTGATTGAGTATCACAGAATCTATTCATTGGCACTTGTCATAAAATAGAACATTTTGTTTCACTGAAGATAATGTTCTGTTACATTAATGCACATTGTATGAATCTTAGATTGCAAAATTACTCTTTGGAAATTTAGGACTGCTCTATTCTTACACAGCTGTTATGTCCTTTTTAACCTCCAGGCTTAAATTGTCTGGAGAGGGTTTAGTACCTGTGGGGATGTTGGAGTTGATGTGCTTCTGAAGGAGGTTACTATCCTCCCTTAGAGGTAGAGCTTCACCAGCCTGTGAGGGATCCCTTCTGGAGAAGGATACCTGAGATTTCTCGAGAATTTGCATGAGCTAACACAGACTCACCTGCTGAGTCTTCTACAGCAAAAAAAAAGTCTCCTACTCCAAGGGAACCTGAAAGCTTACAAACAAAAGCCACCAACTCTTTCCACTTAGGCTGTCATGCGCTGAAGAAAATTTGTGGCAACTCAACTTGTTCAAGTTGCTTCACTCTAAGTATAAAACCTTAAGGAAGGAAACAACTAGTGAAAGAAGAGGTGGTTGCATTACCATTGCTGCCTTTTGCCACCTACTTATGTCAACATTTTAATTCCCCAGTAAAATTGCAGGAGAGTCTCATTCCCATCTTTTGGCCTTTTAAAAGGAAAAAATGAAGGTGTTAGTCATCAAAAAAATGGGCCATATTTGTGAATGTGCAGTTTTCCCACTCCCTGGTCCTTGCAGAGATAGGCACTTACCCACCCTTCCCTTTGAAGGCAGCTGGCTGGGTTATTGCTCAAATAAGCACACATCTGCCCTCCTGAGGCACTGCAACAAGAGAAAATACCAGTTAAGGTGTCTCTGAAACAAAATATGGAATGAAAAATTTCCCTGGTGCTACTTTAAGCTTTCTATTCTGCATTGTGTCACCAGCTATTTTCTAGCTGCCAGCATTGGGTGGGATGGGCTGTGATGGGGTGCAGGGGTACCCAGACAGATCACCCAAGTGGAGACTTGCTGGTACTGAAACATCTCAGTCTGGCTCTTGTTTATCAATCTGTAGGGTTTGTTCTGAGATTCCAAGCTACCAACAACATTTTGTGGAGATTGCCTCTCTTTTTGTATTTAAAAGCATCTGAAACAATTCAAAAGTCTCCAGTCAGCTCTCTGGAACAGACAGTAAACACCTCAAAAATACATAACAAATGCAGCACATAAGCTGCTTAAGCAGTTTATCAAACGGATACAGCTTTGTGTTTGCTGTGCTGTGGGATATATGTGCCATGTCGTTATACACCTGGGTTACATGGCTTACAGCAAATTAAATTCGATACTGTCATAGATAAATACTCGTGTTATTAATAGTTGTATTTAGGACCATGGCATTTTCGCAAATGTCACACAGACATTTCAAATTTCCATTCTCCTGCTTTTAAATAAGTATGTGTTTGGTCAGTGCCTGCTTTGGGTGTTCTTTTCATTAACACACCAAATATAACGGAAATGAAAATATTCCTTGTACTCCCTTGCTTATATACCTCTGTATTCATCTCCAAAATCAACTCAAACCCAAAATGATATTCAGGTTTCTTTTATTATGGTCTTCCAACAGTACACAAGAAATTAATGGTTCTGACTGTGAAAATCTGTCCTGGGAAGCTGCTGGAAAGGCAATTCTCCCTGACATTTACAGCTGCCACCACTGGGAAAAGTTCCCACACTGATTTTGACCTTCTGAAATCCAGAAGCAGAAATCTCATCTCTCTCTCAGCTTGATGTTGTACCATGCAAGTGTTCACTGTCCTCCCTTTGCCTTGCTGCCTGAGAAATATCAGCTGACTGGTTTAAAAAATCATGACTTAAATAAATAAATTCTGTACACATCAAGTGTATAATTTAAAATATTATATAAAGATTCATTTATACATTCATAAAGGCAAGGATTTAAGTAGTTCTCAGAAATGTTACATGCCTTAGTACATATATAACTTTGTGCAGAAGGGTCTTGACACAAATTGTCACCGTTCTGCAGATGCAAGACCCAGTGGCAGGATCCATAATTTCAGGTGTCCAGAAATCCTTGCTGTGATGGGAACAGATGAGGTGCCATGGCAGCAGGTATTTTGGGTGGGATGTGGGATCTCACAGTAATCCCAGATGGTGTCAGCATGAAGCTCAAGGGACACCTATAAATCCATTAAGGGTGAATTTCAAACCCTACAAATTCTTTGACATGAGCATCCAAATGGCAGAATCCATTAGCAACAAGCAACAAACACATGAAATCTCTCCTGAGAAGCCTACTACAATAAATTTGGATTAAATTCCTAGTGTCCTTAGGAGGCAACATCAAATCCCAGACATTATCTAATTTGAAGGTATTATACCTGGTCTGTTCCCCCCAGATAGCTGTGAGCAATACATAGTGGAATACCTGGACAGATTTAGTGCTTTCCAGCTGATGAATGTCCAGAATCCACCTCTGTGCCTGGAAGCAGAGCTCAGCATGCAAGGAGCCACATCACTGCGACTCCTGGAGAGCTTCTCAGGTCATGCAGACTTACACCACACCTCACATCTGAACACCAGCCCCAAAGATCTCGTCTTGACCTGTTCCATGCCTGAGTCTCGGGAAGGGTGGAACAAAATGATTCCTGGAGCACAAAAGGAGAGAGAAGGAGTGGGACCCCTGGGCAATGGAGGAGGCAGCTGGAATTCCAGGACATGCTGGCCTGCAATACCCAACAAATAACCAAACCAGCTCTGGAAGCTGCAAAGATTGGCAAAAGGCCTCTCCATGCCTGAAACCAGCTCTCTGCTGGTTGCTTGGGGTTTGCAGTAAAGGTTCCAGGTGTATAAAGAAATCTCAGGCAAAGAAACTCACCCATTTTTTTTATTTACTACAGGTATTTTTCTCAGCTGTGCGTGAAACCACCTGCCCCACACAACCACAAATATTGAAGCAGTAGAGCAATTTTTCTACCACCCACATAAGATAAGGAATCAGGAGACACAAAGCCTCATTATATCCAAACAAAAAACTTACAAGTAAAAACAAAAGTGTTAAGAGGAAGCTGAAAAAGTAGCTGAAGAAATTAAGCTATTGTGCAATCAAATACAAATTGAATTCCAGTGTGTATTTTGTTATTTAACATATCTACTAAGCGAAATCCATGTTCAAGTTACATTTTGAAACTCATAAAATCACTGTCATCATCACAACTATCATCTCAGTTAAATTCTACCATAGTTATTTTAAATCAGCTTCCCAGCAGAGACTTATGAGGTGAGAGGTGGAGGTGCAGATGCACATGGCTCTACACACTTTTCCAGGTGTAATTTAGTGTGCCTCAAAAGCAAATCTCAGGGATGGAAGTCCTGGGGTGAACATGGAGACAGCACAAGTTTGCACAATCTGCAGGGCTGCAGGCCATAGGGCTTTCTTGGAGGTTTTGCAGCAATACTCTAATAACAAATTAATTGCTTCACCAACCAAGGGACAGCACCCACTGCTTACACTTTGGAGGATGGCTGATACCTTCAGACTGGCACTCAGGTGAGATGCTATGGGACCACTTCTGCACTTCCCAGGGAAGCAGGTTTCAGGGAAAAAAAGAGTTGGCACCAGAGGAGAGTTGAGTGTGGCAGTCTTTTGACATCTCATACTTTTCCTATACTTGTCCTGTAATCATCAAAACCTCTGAGACTGCACTGAAATACTTTTTGACTTGGGGCAGCCAGAAGACAAAACAACTACTCTCCTAGCTGCAAAACTTTTCCAAAATACTGCAATGCCTCTATCTTAAGGAGAATAAATGTGTCCCTGGATGCCTATTCATTGCTTAGACCTCAATGTCATTGAGTTGCTGACAATGAAGCCTCTTGCTCAGTAGTTCTTGCTCAAAAACAGAACTTGATCCATCCTTCAAGTCCCTTTTTATCTCAAATCAACAAAAACACTTCTATTTTTCAATTATTTTTATGCAGACTCATAGAAAACATGTCTAGCCGTGACTTTTAAAACCAACTAATGCACACAACTCATCTGCTTTCCCAGGCAAAGCTGGAATCAGACACACCAAGCTGTTACCTGAAAGCAGCAGCAGGTGGCAAAGCCGGTGGTGTGTTCTGGAAATTCTGCCCCAGAGGAACATGAATTCCTCCTCTTGCCCTTTCTAATTTGTAGTTCACTCCCCTTTTCCGGTAAATTATGACATTTAATTGCTGAATCATGCCAAATGTCATCTGAAGGCATTATTTATTTTAAGCATGAACTACATAGGAGTTTGACAGGGAAGCACCACGGGGCCATTCCCAGGATTAATAATGTGAGGTGCTGAAGTACAGGGGGCAACTAAAGGGGGACTTCAGCTCTGCAGCTCTGCCTCTGGATAATCCTCTCCAGGGAGTCCTGAAAGGCAGCTCTGCATCATACTGTGGGCTTGGGCCCATGATGAAAGGTGCTCTAAAAAAGTCAACTGCAAGGTCAATGTGCTTTACACCTATGTGTTGAAAAATAAGTAAGCATCAGTGTCCAATTTAGTTGTCATCACAGAGTGGGACTCCAAGGCAAAGGAATGCTCTAAGCTTGTAAGGACCACACTTCTCTCCTTCCCTTTGATGTGAGCCAAGGTAATGGAGATTCTGCCAAGGTGTGACTAATTCCTTGTAACTATATTGCATAATTTTCATATACTTTTGAAAAAAAAAGGCGGCCTTTAAGAATTGGAGGGAAAGAGAAACTCACCCCTGACACATTCCTCAGAACACAACCAGCAGTACAAAGCAGGTTTTATTAACAGATGGTGAAAGCTCAATTTAAAAAGTACTGTGGGCATTAAAGGAGATTGTTTTATGTCTTTGACATGAATACTCAGGCTAGATGAACTATCAGGAGTTTGGTTTAAGTGAGATTAATGCTTAGTATTTGGAATCCATCCAAACTGATTAGATCTGATTAAGAGAGCACAACTTTCTATATCACTTTCAAAGTGATATGATTAGACTGTATATGTACTATCTGAAAATGTAAACATAAACAGAAGGGAAGGGAAAAACACCCTTCCAAGTTTTAAATGCAAAAAATAATAATGATCCAACTGTATATAAACACTTAAAATTTAGTTGACTATTAGAAGACATAGATAAGAAAAAGTGTGTTAATGACATATAGAAAGTGTTACAGGAATAACAAGCCTCTGTTCTGCCCTGCTGAGACTCATTTTTCTCCTTTGAAGTCGGTTGAAGGGTATAAGTTTGGGTGAGGAGAACTTGACTCCAGATCATTTCATCTAGGAAGGTCAGAGAAACATGGAATTTTTCATACTTTTCATAGATTTGCAGCCACTTCTCCTAACTAGGAACAGTTTGTAAATATTTCAAAGTACACTTTTTATGTCATAAAGAATTTACTGATTTTATATATATTTGTACATGTATTCAACAGTTATGCCAAGCATACATTTACATGTGTACCAGAGGGAGATTCAGCTCCAAATTCAGATACCTGTATGTTGGTGCCTAGCAGTTTGCTTTGTGCCCCAGCTTTGTGCCCCAGACCCCAGTGGAGGTCTGACCAATGCAGACACTGAAACCTCCAGATCTCCATCAGCTGAGCTCTTCTGGGTGCTGGCTGGTCAGTCAAATTCACTTATTGACAGCTCCATCTAATTGCTTATGTGCAGACAAAAGATAAAGGACTATATCCTAGAAAATACTAACTCTGAAATAAAATTTAGGCAGAGACTCTCTTGACTTTCCTCTTCCATGTTGTAGGTAAGGGGGCACTGAGAAAGACCACTGCTGAAATGCTAAAACCACTTCTACAGTCCACACAAAGATGGCTGGAGAAGTTTCAGAGCAGGACTATAAAAATAAATTAAGGGATCAATTAGGAAGCCCAGAAGGCTTCACTTTGCAAACAAGAAGTTAAGAAATTAATCAGGGTCTGCAAATCTATAGCCTTAGAAGGAGAAGATTGTTTCGGAAGATAACATAATAGAAATACACATCAATGTCTAATATAAAAAGCAATGTAATATCTGGCCTTACTATCTGTGTCTTAAGTTTAGGTAGTTGGTAAGGAACAGTTCTGAAGTTGTCACAGACAGGAGTTCTACCCTAGTGACCATGCCTAGAAGCAAGCAGTGTCACCAGGTAGCAATCAGATGGCCAGAAACTCTGTGGCAGCTCAGAGAAGAGGGGCTTGTGCCTGCCTCCTGGGATGTTACACCTGCCCCAAACTGATGGCTGCATGTTGACACGAGGGACAAATGACAAAACCAGACAATGCCCCCACTGTTGTCACCAGCAGAGCTAACACATTGTCCTTTCCTGCACCTACATCTTCACTGATTTCCAGTTTATTCCCTGTTGAAAATACTGTTTTTCCTTTCAAGTATTTAAATTTAAATCAAGTATCCATTATTTATGGATAAAACTCATGGTCCTGCCCTTACTGCTGGAAAGTTGCAACTGGATTACTGAAGCTTCACAAGTTTTCACCAATCAGCAAGACACAAAAACTGTATATGTGTATACAAATATATGTGTATCAACCACTAATATATTAGTAGTATTAAATAACACATATTCTTTTAAACCACTATGAAACCAAACTATTGTCTGAATTTAGTTCACATTTGCTGTGGGTGAACAACAGGAAAGTGTTAAACTGCAATAACTTGTCTGTCCAACCATGTTTCACAAGAGCTTTCCAGGGTCTTGATGTCAGAGAACTGCATGTGAGGATGTGGCAGAAAGTTTGGGATAGGCACATCACCCACAGTACACTGTGCAGGGCATCCAAAACCTTTGTGAATTGTCAGAGGAAAATTTATCCCAAACTTCATCTAAGAAAAGAAGTAAATTCCACCAAGCAACATATACAAATGGGGCAGGAAGGAGAAAAATAAAAGGGAGAAAACAGCATTTTACCAAGTTTTTCATCTCAGTTACAACTTTGCAAATTGTGCTGAATTTTTTTTCACTAAAGCCACTACTCATTCCATCTCCCAGGGGACAGCAATTTCCTTCACAAGGCCAGTCCTGCCACCAGGACTTGTTGGGTTGGGGCAAATGATTTCACAGCAGAAGTAGCCAAGGTGCTGGGATCCCAGCCAGAAACCCAGGCACAACATTTTTCAAGAAGCAACAGCTTTCATCTTTAGCAGCAGTGGGCAGCAGTCAGTACAGCTCCTCAGCAACAGTCAAGGTCCGTGCAATTACCTTCCACTGGGCCTTTGGTCAATTAATTCCCTACATTAAAATAAGAGGAGAAGAAACAAACAAGCAAAGGAACAACAAAAGAGGGTATTTGTGAACTCTTTGGCCTCTGTTATGGATTTTTCATGGGACAGCTCTGAATTCCCAAATGCTGAGATCTGTAACAAGAAGACAGAACAGGAGTCAAAGTCCAGTCTCTGTGGTCAGAAGCTGATGTATCTCCCAGCTCTACAGTATACAAAGCATTTATTATCCAACAGGAACAGCACAAATTAAAAGGAGAGAGAAACAGATGCCCTGATCTGGTGCAGAGGCATTCCTGGACATCTCAGCTAAGCTGTAGAGCTGGTGAGGATTAAAGGCAGGGCTGTGAATCACAAGTTTTATGCAAGTGGAAGAAGTCTCCATTTGACAGCATTCTGTAATAGGCAAGAGGCAGTTGAGGAATGCAGCATAGTCTCATGGTTTCTTAATGAAAAAAAGAATAACAAATGCTGAAAAACTCTGCCAAACAACAAAGCTTACATTTTATATACGCTCATCAATTTAACCCTAAAACCTTAAAAGCCTCAGGGTGATCCCAACGCCTTTAATACCAAAGGCCCTAACTATGCCACAGATCAAGCACCAAGCCCAAGCCTGCTTTGTCTAGAAAGATGAAAGCACACTCAAACAGGTGAAGGCTTCTTTGGAATCATCACCTGCAATTAAGCAAAGGAAAACTAAGAGGAGAAGAGGTAAGCTGAACTTTCTTTAAACAGACACCACGGGAGCAGGTGGATGCTTGCTAAGGATAGCTGTGGTGTCTGCTGTCATTCTTTCACCAAATGATGTGCATTCATTGGGATTTCCTGCACATTAACGACAGATCACTTGGTGGGGAAGTTGGGTAGTTGCTGCAAAAGCCAAAAAAAAAAAAAATCCCTTTCTTTTATTTTTTTAACCTTGTATATCATTCTGGGAAGACTACTGTTGCCAAGCTATGGACAGCAATATCAGGGCTATCTGAATAAAGCAGTGCCACAAGACATTTCATTTTGGGATGTGGATAATAGTTCGTCATTCTTTTTTACCTTAAATAATTTGTGAATAACTAAACATTTAGTTTAAAACAGAGTCTGTAAAAACATAATGTTTTCCTTCAAAACTCAGCTCCCAAAGTAATACTCTTTCAATTCTTATTTTTGGAAGACAGGAAGCTTTTAGCTATTGCTGCCAAGACAAAAATCTTGCAAATGTAAGTAAAGGAGTAAACACCAGAATGTAAATTTAAACAAGACTCTAGTTTTTTTACTACTGTTGCATAAATACTCCAAGTCACAATAAAATAAGAATTACATGTAACAAGGGAGAAAGGAAAAAGAAACACCAACATGCAGAACTTTGTGGCTGTAATAGTCTTCATGTTTTGCATTTGGAAGGCAATTTACACAGTCCCTGAGGACAGATAAGTGTAAGCTGATAATACTATTAATGCTATTAATAATAGTATTAATTAGGTTCATAATGGGCATCGTAAAATCCATGATAACATTTTTGGTGTTAATTGTTTTAAAGCTTTGCAGAATGACATTATCCATGTGACTTAATTAATTCCATGTATATATGTAGAGTCTACCTAAAACTCCAGGAATCACTGTCTTCTCTTCCAAAAACTGCTATTCCCATCAACATCTTCCTCTTGATACACACCTACCCTAAAATCCATAAAATTAACATGTAAGACTGAACAGTGAGAAAGTTCTTTTCTACCAGTCATTTGCAAAAACTCTGTTGCTCATCAACATTAAAATCTTCTCTCTTAACACCTTTTGCCTCCTAATCTGTGCCCAAGAGGAGCTCAGGAGAAGTGCAAATCTGAGCAGCATCCCACAAAATTCACCATTTTCTCCCTTCCAGAAGGAACTCTAATTACGTCTAAGGTCCCCTCACTGACCACCAGCCAGCCCACCTGGGTTATTGAGCTATGGTTATTGCTATGGTTATTCAGGCAGTCTGTGGTTATTCACAGCCCAACACCTCTGCTCCCAGTCAGGCTCTGGTAGAGTAGCAGGTACAGAAAAAATCCCAAGCCAAGGGTTCAGCCTGAAATGGAAATGTTCCAAAAAACAATGATCAGCAGAAAGGAGACAGTAATGGTAACAACTGGCCAAAAACTTTTATGTGCAGCTTTTTCTTCCCTGTGTGGGTTTAAGAAGGGTGGAAAGAGAGAAGAGGAAGAGATATGTTTAAATTATTGGCCATGAGGAGCAAGGCTGATCTGCACGGTGACAGCACAAAACAAACAAACTGAATAAAACTTTCAGATAGGGATTATATAAAGAGAAAATCAATATGGTCAAAAAACATAAATAAACAATTAATGGGGAGGGCTTTTGTGGAGTGTTCAGCTGCAAACTCACAGGAGTGGACAAAATATGAGAAGGCTTTAAAAATCTCTTTCTCTCCTTTGTATTTTTCAGGTCACCCTGGTTTACAAAAATCAAGTTGTATTTCTTCTGCTTTGCTTCCTGTAAAATCAATAACAGCAATCAATCAAAACTTGTTTTGTGCCAGCAGGCTATTGTTTGTGATAATAATGCTGGGAGCTGAAAGAAGATTGCTTTATTTCTTGACCTCCTTGGTACAGAGATAAATACAGTGTCTGCTCCATCTACAACTTGAAACCACAACCCTGTTCCTGGGTTGGTTTTTAAATTATATGAAAGATGATTAGATACTCTTACACACTGTAAATAGTTTGAAGTATCTGTTTTCAGTATCACTGTAACTAGATGGGTGATAACATCTAATTTATGCCTAATTCAGCAAAAATTCCCAGTATCAGGCTCAGCCTGGGTTTTATTTTTATTTGAATCCCTCATGACCTCACTGACTTTGGTCAGTTTTCAGCAAATGAAAGATGTGAAGAGTCAAGGAAAAGACCTAGGAATGAGAAATCTTTCACAATTGTCAACATCAAGCTCTGTTCATCTCACAACACCCAGGATGTCTGCTGTGTCCTTCTGGTACCATATACTGCTATTCAGAACTATACACACACAAAGAGATGTATATAGACATACACAGATATAGGCGCATTACATATAAAATATACAGACAGGCAGAGAGAGATCTGGCAATGAAATTCTCTTACATCTCAAGTCAGTACAAAACCCAGTCCTGACTTTTTTCTTTTGTTTTCCCAAAATCCCTGAACACCAGTTTGGCCATCCAAAGCCCAGGCATGGGGCAAATGCTGGAGCAGCCCTTTCCTCAACAGCTGGTATTTTAAACATCTATGGAAAGCAGGCAAAAAACTGCAGGAAGAGAAAAAAAAGAGGATGAGGTTAACAGTAAGATCGACTCAGGGTCAGCTATGCACGCAGCTTGTCTGGGGGTGCGGTTGCATTAGATCTGAAAACAAAGTTAGAAGGGTTTGTCAACTGGAGATGGGCAAGTTATGCAACTATTTGAACATGAGCATGCCTGCCTGCTCAGAAAGGAGATTAGGGACTTGAATACGCTTTTATACCTGCTAAATAATTGGTATTAAGTAACCACGTCCACTTGCACTTTTCCTCTAAATGGCAAAATGCGAATGAACTGCTCGTTAATTTAGACACAAAGGGTTTAAGGGGCCCTGAACAGTGTTAGACATGCAGCACCAAAAACCTTACCCTGAGATTTGGCTATGTGTTACCAAAATGGAGCCTCATAGGATTATGCTACTCTTACACACTCGCCAGAGGCCTTGCACCCATTCTGTCCCAGGAGACTTCTCCAACACTGGCCCTTGCAGCTTNGTGGCATCCTTAAGTTATTCATTTCTAGGGGCAGATTCCAGGATACATCACACACCAAACACAGATGTGATCCAAAACAATCTCATTGACCTTTACCTGCTTCACTCCATCCCTCCTCCCGTCACTTACACAGGGTTATAGTTCAGCACAAGTGAATTTCCANATGGCGTCCTTAAGCTATTCAGTACTAGGGGCAGACCCCAGGACACATCACACTGTCCAAACACAGATGTGATCCAAAACAATCTCATTGACCTTTTCCTGCTTCACTCCATCCCTTCTCCCGCCACTTACATACAGTTATAGCTCAGCACAAATGAATTTCCAGGCACCGGTTTCTATTTCTCACTTTTCCTACAAGTTTTTTTAGCAAGTGTTGCTTTATTTGATGTCCTGAGCACAACAAAACTCTTCAGATCACAGAATCGCTCTCTGCTTTCCCAGTTCAGACTGCCTGAAGCTGATGTAAGAAGACCAATCCTTTCTGTCATGTGACTGCAATTCTCTATTTATTGATTTTGCATTGCACAATGCCTTTATTTTTATAAACTTTGCAAATGTCACAAGAAAAATAATGAATAATCAACACCTCCATAAGCCCACTGCAATCAGCTGGCCTCTAACAGAGGCTGAGAACTCACCATGATCCATAAATGTAACAAACTGCAGAAAATGGACTGTTTATCACCATTTCCAGACACACTCTTAAACAGCCTGATTTTATTATACTTCCAGTGTTCATATGGTGAATCAAAGTGCTTTCAAAGAAACAAGAGTTACCCAATTAACCAGAATGAGACAGCGGGAAAAAAACACTGTAGATAGGAAAACAGCCTTGCTTCCTGCTCCAGATCTATTTAAAAACCCTGGATGAACACATATTTTTCCCTGCTGCTTTTAACCTCCAAACTGAGGAAACTAGGGTTGCTATAAATTTTTTTGAGCCAAAACCATCCTTCTTTCATAATTCCTTGACATTAAATTCAAGCATCACCCTTGCCTTCCCACAAGGTTATTCTACATAATTGCTGGAATTTCCAGGGTCTCCCTGGGTGAGCTTCCCCTGAGCAGAGCAGAGGCAGGGATTACCTGGAAGGAAAGTTTATGAAGCTTGGAATTGGTAAACTTCAGTGGAAAGTGGTGGGCAAAAACTCAGGCGGCTCCTGGGTAGTGTGCCCCAGAGCTGCAACTTACCCAGCTAGGAGAGCACAGGCCAGGCTGCCTGCCACCTTTAGGGAGTGCTTCTTACAAATACAAAAAAAAAAGTGCATTTTTCCCAATCTTTTCAGGCATCTCCGGCCTTGAAGAACTAGAAATCCAAAATTGCTCTGCTCAACATAATCATTCTTAAAATCTCCTTGACTATTTCATCTACCCTTTTTATCTCCCTAATTCCTCCTTTTCTTTCAATTTTCCTTTCAGTTCATAAAGTTCTGATGGAAATAGTTTCAGCACAGATGAATACAAATATCCTCACCCCCACTTCACTCATATGTTCTCCTGGCAGAAGTCTCAGACTTGGGAATATTAAGCCATCAAGCAGGTAACAGTATTTGGCTTAGGACTTAGGGTCCTTGCAAGAACTTGTGCTGGTTGTATTTGAAACATTAACAAAAGAATTAGTGGGATAAAACTTCCCGTAACTGAAACCCCAGATCACTCTCAAAAATCCTTCAGAGCCAGGCACAAGACAGTGAGATTGGATGACAAGGGATTTTTTCACTATGCTTTTTCTTTCTTCCTTTCCATGTCTTTAACTGGAATATGCAAATATCTTGCTAAACCCTTTCTTTGCTCCCATTTTCTAATTTTTTTACATAGCCTGGGCACATTTCAAGCTTTGTTTGTATGTTAGGGTTATTGTTAATATATAATATTATATATATAATATTATTACTCTGTTTCACTAAATTTTATTAATGATAATCACATTCCCAAATCAACTCTATTATATTTTTAAGAGTAAAGCTGCTCTGCAGAAATGTACAATTACAGTTCTGAGAACTTGAGTGTGTTTATGTCTCCCAATACTTATTCCATAAACATTTTCATACAAACCTCTCTTTCTTGGAGTGAAAAATAGACTCCTACCAGCCGTAGCTTCTGCAATCACAGCTCACCAGTCTCTCTCCATCTGATCTCAAAACAAGCATGGGGTGCTCTCAGTGTAACAGTGGATTTGATAAGAGCAAAGTTACCAAAATAATACATGACTGGGGATGCTTTGTATTTGCACAGCTCATCTCTTGAAAACTGTGATTTATAGCCTCTGGCATGTATAACATTCACCTGCTATTTTAGGGCATTCATTGGTATTATTTCTCAGCACTTTGAGGATATGCTTGTTTCACTTGAAGAATTTTAAGTTGTAAGTCCTGCATATGATGCATTTTTCCTTCTTCTGCCCCTTCTTAAAGAGGTTACCCTCGCACATTTTTTTAGCTCTAAAATTTGTGTTCCCATGGCTTTGGTTCTTTTCTGCTTTTGCTGTACTCCAGTGTATGAAGGAAATAATGTTTATCCAGTTCCTCAGGACCGCTAAAGTTGCTGGAAAATTTCAATTTTAAAAAGCAGCAGAGCTTCAGCAAGTCCAGGTTCATAAATGCGTTAATGAAAGTGGGCAATCAGCCTGAGGACAGGTACTTGAATGGATCTTCAGCTCTTATGGCAAGAAAGGATTCAGCACAATTATACTAGTGGAAAAACCAAAAAGGGAGGGATTTTAAATTACCCAGTGAAGAAAAAGCTCTGGTTTTGCTTGAGCGAGCTGAGATGGGACTGCCCATTGTACAAGATAAAAAAATAATATAAATTAGACTTTATAAATTCTGCTGTTGATGGAACGACTTCTTTCCCATCACTGGCTCCTCATTAGCCCAATTATATGTGATTGGCACAGTCTTTTCAGGAGTATTGTAGAGCTGTGTTCTCCAAGCACACTCAGACAGTGAGAACTGAAATGTCCCTTTCTTGATCCACCCAAGAGGTTTTATACATACACTGTTTTGTTGCAGTAGAGCAGGATTTATGACTTTACTGAGAGAAACAGTATTTCTAACAAGTAAAAGTAATAGGCACGATGTAGTTATAAATTATAAAGGTCCAAAATAATACATGTATGTGTCTTTTTTGAGTTGAGATTTCTCTCTCTCCCCCTCTCTTTTTTTTATTTTTTTGGTCTACCATATAGATATATCACACAAAATTGACACTCTCTATAGAGAAAGTCACAATTTATCGTAAGTCCTGAAGAAATACCCAGTCCACACTTGGCATATTCACAGACTGCCAGTGGCATTAAACCTGATCCTATTCATATTAAAGTCTTGAACTCTGAATTTAAGAACTCCCACTATGAGTTCCCTTTTAGGGAAGAGCTCATTGTTATTTACTCATGTCAGAGGCTACTCCAAATACAAGCATAGGAAAGTCTACATTATCTCAAGTTTTCTCCATCATGTCAACATATGTGAGTGTTCGTATTTGTCAGAACTTTTGCCTATGAATTGCACATTTCAATGCTGCCCAGAAACCTGGGACATTAATCCTGGGTCAGAATTACCAATCCTCTGGAGAAAGATTGGCATCCCGTGAAGTAAAAGCATTAAAGGAAGAATGTAGCATCACAGGACCTGTGGTTGGGCTCCACATTCAGTATTCACCTATGTCACACTTTCATCACAGATATGGGGTGCCAAATAATCCTGTTGTTTAGGTTTTGTGAAAGGAAACAGAATCATATCTCTAAGTTTAGTATTGTTTCTTTATATATATATTTTTTTATAACATTTATAATTTTGTGGTATCTTTCCCTCGTCTTAACTTCCATTACTTTGATATATTACCTTTAGAATTTATTTTATATGTTACCTTGTTAATCCTGTTTCATGATTTCTTTCTTACATCTCACCATTTTCCTCCCTGGAAAAGGTTTGAAATTTCCAAACACACAAACGTTTTAGTGCAGCGAAAGCAGTGGCAGACTTCTCCTTGATTACTTGCCTGAATGGTGTCAGCAAAGAAAAAACAGATGTCAGAGGCACAGCTTTTAAAGGCCAAACAGGCCAAATTAAAGGAAAATGAAAAGATGTTAGGTAAATTCACTCATTCTTCAAACAAACTCATATTCCCTACCTAGGTTTTTTTAAAAATTGCCATTCCTCCAACTAAGATATTCCAGAGTGTTTATGGTCTGTCAGATGATTGGAGTGTAACAAATGTAATTTTGCAAGCTTGTAAAATATCCTGACATTGCCTTAAAGAAACCACAATAAACTCTCCAGTCAGATCGCTTTATTTCCATTTCTGTGCCTTATTAAACCAGTATGCAGAAGATGTAACAGCAAAACAAGAAAGATAATCTGTTGCAGCACTGGAAATAACTGAAAATAGCTTAAAAATGAATTCAGTTGTAGGTGACAGTGCATTAAAACCCAGTGTATACCCCTTTAAGTCTCGCTACAAGCCAGATCCTTATCTCAGATGCAGGCAGAGCACCCATTTACTTCAATAGGAGCCGCGCATGCATATTCTGAAGCAGAATTTGGTCCGGCGTGTTCATTAAGGGCTTCTGAACTCAAGATGTTACTTTGACGTTCCAGAAGAGGCCTGTAGTACAGATAAGCCTCTGTCGGTTCTCGGGGAAGCTCCCTCTGTAGCTGTTTCAGGGCAAGTCCCAACACTGAGCCCGCTGGTGTTCCCCTCCAGCGTGACATGCACCTACAGAATAATGAAGACATTGAACTCCTTGATTGACAGAGCCTTATAGAAACGATGCACAGTAAAGAACAATTATTGCAACATCGTGGCAAACCCCCGTCTCGGATTGAAATTCCCTTTTCATCTGCAGGCTGAGGAGCATGCCAGGATTATAAATGAATAACAAACGGCTATTGCAGGTACACAAACACGCAGCATGTTCTAGGAAGTTAAGTGCTACGGCTTCAGACTCAAGTGGCCCAGCAGTGTGCCCGTGCTCCTGGCAGCTGCCCAGATGTTCAGGCATTGGCTGGAACTGTGGCAAGAGCTGCCTGTGCCCCTCACCCACCTCCACCCACCCAAGGACAGGCTCTGTCATCGGGCAGATCACAGACATGACTCCCAGGTCCTCTCCAGCTTGGGGCCAACCCACAGCCTTTTTGTGGCTCATGGAAGTATTTGGCCTCAGGGACCCCATCAGTCACCTCTCCCCTTCTCCTCCCAAGCCCGCCTTAGATGACCCTCCTGAGATGAGAAGGATTTAATCCCTAAGAGAGCACTTCCATAGAAACTGAAATACTGTCAGGGCTCAGGAACAAATAAGAGAATGGAGCAATTTTCCATATCTGTCAACTTTGGCACAATTTGCACTGTTCCGATCAGCGCTGCTCTTATTCTCTAAAAAGAAGTGGCTTTTTGTCTCAGCAGAACTACTAAACTCGTTCTCATGCCCTAATTTACGAAGGCTTTGCATTATCTGTCTTACATCTTCATCTGGGTTATCATATCACCTCTCCTCCTCTCTTCACCCTATAAGAGATAAGGCAGATTTTTTTTTTAACTTGGGAATTCTGCACAGGTTACGGATCTCAGACACGGCACCAGCACAGTCTGAGCCGCCCACAGGACTCCTCTGGCACCAACAGACTGCAGTGGCTACAGACAAGGGAGTGCCACTGTTTTGTCAGCATTACCTTGCAAATGGGACGGGGGCTCAGGCAGACTTTCCAGGAGATTTTTTATTATTTCATTCAGGCATCAGCCTCATGTACACAAGAGATGGTACACAGCTCACGCCTGACCTGACGACCCGAAATCTCTTACTTACAGAACATTCTTAAAAGTTTTTCAGCCAATAGCATGCTTCTAAAGTTTACAGACAACTGTTTTAACCAGTTACTAAAAAGCACACATACACCTGTTACAGACAATACCCGCTTGTATGTCTTGTAATAACAATGCACAATATTCCATTATTAAGCTTAAAACTTCAGTATCTTTGCTAAGCACATTTTCTGCAGCTTCAAGACTTCTCTGAGCCACGCCTAGAAACACTAACCCTTGTTTTAATGTCCTTGCAGTCTAGATAATTTTATCTTCTTCTAACTTCAGGCTTTTGCAGCTGCAGCTGAACCTTTGCTTTATTTCCCAAACCTTTTTTTCTCAATCTAAAAGCCTTCTCACCTTTTACATTTCCCACACTGTTCCACTCTGGCACATCCACTTCAGCTGGAATCCCTGGAGCACAACACCATATCCTTCAAAATTCGTAAGGAGCTGCCACATGGGTATCTTCCACAGCCTTCATCCAAGGAGGGGGATCTTCACGAGAAGAAAAATGTGGCAGCAGGAACTGGGAACTTTCTAGTTTTGGAGCATTTCTAGGAACTTTCTGATTTAAATCACCTGGTTTTGGGGGGAATGCTGTAGGCCTGGATCTCTCCTCCCACCCCTCTGTCCCTCAGGGAGGAGCAGAGCCCATGGATGGAAGGTCCTACATGTCCTTGCAGTCCAGGCCAGCAGAGTCACTGCTCCCATCTAAAACACTGCCTCCAACACACACTAGACCAGAAACCACACATTTAAAAGGGAGAGCAAACATGCCATTCCTAGTGCTCAGAAGCAGAGCAAACAGATCACATCTCCCTATCCATCCTCCTCTGCTCACTACCTGTGAAGACACTGCAATGCAGATGACCCTGCTCATGCAGCACGGGAACCTACTCCAGTCCTCAGCTCTGTGGGTGAACCTGCACAACTCTCCAGGTTAAAACAACAAACAAGCACACGTTCTAGCTACAGTGAGCCTCATCTCCATGACAGTATGCATCTATCTAGGAATTCGTTTCATCCCTGTGCCAGAGATTCAACCTCTACAGAGAGCAAAACATCAGCAGTGGGATTTTTCCAATGCTAGGTGCTGAATGACACAATAAAATAAAAATAATCTCTTTCATTTCCCATAGCACCTTCTCTTGGAGGGCCTGATACAAGGAGAATAAGCCTTATTGCCCCTCCATGGTTTGTAATCCTGGAGATGAGCAGGGCTCAAATGATCTCACTAAGACTAAACAAGAAGTTTATGATGGAGGCAAGAGGGAGGCACAGTTCTGCAGATTCCTCTTCTGTCTTTTAGACCTAAGATTGCTCTTTTTCTACGGTCCTGTGCTCCACAGATCCTGCTGCTCCTTGGCTGGAGAAAGGAAATAGCCATTTACATTTTTACACTATAACCCAGGCAGAGGCAATGAAACCTGACACCACACTAATATTTTAGCTGCCGTTCAACAATGGATTCATTAAAACAAAACGACCCAGCAGATTTGGATTATAAACAAAGCAATTAACAATGACAAAAATTTCCAACCTATTAAAACTATTTTGGGAGCCAGGCCCTCAGTGGTATCTCAGAAGGTCATACCAGCTGCTATCAGCCCAGCCTATGGCTCCTTGGCTCTGGTCAGTGTCAAATCCATCCCCCAGTGCCCACCCTGAAGCAGCCCTTGAGTCAATCCATGTATTTCCAGCTTCCAATTAATTAATTCGGCAGCTGGCTGATACCACACCCTCCTTCCCTGGCCACACTCATTATGCTGGGCTCAAGGGAAAGAGGGGCTGCAGATGCTGTTGCACTCTTATTTCTGGCACACGCCTGCAGTGCAGCCCTGGCTGACTTGTGCAGGGAGTTGCTCCCATCCCGGGGCCGAGGATATTTCATCCAGCCCTGAGAAAGGTCAGGAGATGAAGCCCTGACACATGCAGACCTGGCAGTCATCTCTGTCCCACGCTCCAAAACCAAAGTACAAGGGAATTCACTGATTTTCCACAGTTCTGTTGCCTCTTTGCACCTCAGTCTTGTGGTTTGTGGGCTGACATTTCCCCAGAACCCTTTGGAGCGGGGTGGGAGCAGCTCCTGGCAGATGACTCAGAAAAGCTGCCATCACCCAGGTGCACCCAAATAGGAAGTTTCTCTCAGGCAGTGACAGCAATCAGAGCCAAGCCTGAGATTCTGCCCCAGACAGTTTTTAAGAGGTTTAAAACCAGGACTTTACATAGTGATGCCTGATTTGGGGTTCCGGCCAGTCCTTACCCATCACCTGCAGTTCTGTTGCTGGGAGTCACAGGTTCATTGCTGTTTATTTATCTTTTTCCCGTTCAACATTTCGTCAAAATCTCACTCCCCTGTAAGAGCTTTGGCTACTCTTGATGCTCCACATACCACTTTGACTATGAAATTACAGGTTATGATTCCTGCAAAACTCTGCTATGGACTTTTAAGTGCATATAATATACTCAAAAATACATAATTTGCTCCTTTCTATAAATTATTAAGGATTCTCTTGAAAACATTAACATGCCAGTGACTTTTATTTCAATATATTTTTGAAAGATGACAGTAATTTTCTAAGGCTGGAAGTAATGATGGAATGGCAGTGTACTCCTCCCACAAAGAAAAGGCAAGTGAGCTCGTAATAAAATGTAGCGTAATAATTAGATAATAGAGATACTACAGCACATGCTTTTGTTTTAAGAAGTTTTGAATTTCTAGATAGCTCTGTAATGGCCAAAAGTTCCCTACGTTTCAATCACAATACAAAAGTCTGTCTATTTACCTTAATTATTCATGTTGAGGTTTTCAATGTTCTTTGTGTTCCCATCCTATGAACTCATCCAGCATCAAAGTTTGGAGGGTTTTTTAGCTTGTGTTCTGAATATATTATAGTTGGCACCACACCATAAAACACTTTGGCAGCGAAGCAAATAGCTTTACATGAAACCCAGCATAATCGTGGGTTACTGAAGTATGCTTCCTGTACACATCTGGAATTCCCCTAATTAGCAGAGTATTTTCTAATCTGCCCAAAATGTTTCATACTAAAACCATGATGCATTTTCTCAGCTGTCCACCTAGGACAGACAACCATATCACTTCATCAGTTTTGGAAAGCCACCTGTAACACAAAGGGAAATTAGCCAGTCATTGTCTCTGAATTCACAATTTCTTGTCCCATTGACTTCATATAGAGATTCGTTGGCCAAAACTCTTTCACAGGATAACCCAAAGCAATCACCGTTGATAAATCAGTCTGTAGAGGAACCCTTGGATTAAGCAGAGCTGCTTTGACAGCCAACACCAACACTACAAGTCCCAGCATGCATCTTCACAGCCCATGACAGGGAAAGGTTTTTTGGGTTGTGTTTTTTCATTTTTCATTTTTTATCAATTGCATTTTGGGAAATGTAGTTCTAACCACTACATACTTCCCATCGACAAGACCCTAAATGTGGAACAGCTTACCAATGCAATCCTTTGCTGGCAAATGTGTAAAAAATTCCTTTGTAAAAGGTTTTATTAAAAAAAAATACACTTTTCCTTTCTGAGTACCACTGAAAATACTTACTCTGGACACACCTTCATTATTGATAACAGAGAAGACTTCAGCTTTAATATTAGATTATTTATATATTATTATTCAACCTAATTGATAAAGATTATTCTGTACTTCATTATCCACTGTGGACCTAAGTTCTCAGGCAGAAGTAGCTGCAGCCTAAGAGCTTTCTGTGGTTTTCAGCACAGAAACTGGACAAAAATAAAACCAAGCCACATGCCTTTGGCAGCCAATCATGCAGAATAAACAGCAGCAATGATAAACTCTGATTTCAAGGTAAGTGCAGTCCATAGGCTGGAATGTATTCATTTGCCATAAAATGAACAAATGTTGGAGGTCAAAAATTATGTGTAGATAACTCACAAACAGCAAAAGAGACTGAAGAGTACAATAAAGTATTCATTATAAATAAACCACCTCCTCTATTGATCGGATACAAATCTTTTAATAAAACAGTTCATAAGCCTTCAAAAAAAGAGAAATAATCTGTGAAAATGAAGAGTTGAAAAAATTTTCTGCTATTGTGAATACTACCAAGGTTCGAGACTATAATTCATTGTGTAAAAACAGATTTACCTTCCTACAGTAATTTCCAGATTTTAAAACTGTGGACTAGTTTTTGAATGTGTTGACCTAGAGCATTAACTGAGATGATGCATAATCCAGTTGATATTAGCTCTGATTTATGGCCTCAATTATGGAGTTCTACATCAATCTAGAAATTAATATTTCAGCCTAAACACTGTTTCACTTTCTCCACGATATAGCTTGTCACCGTTAATCTCCAGCCTTGATGTTAAACATCTCCTTGCTACCAAACTGTAGAGTACAACATGGGCTTTATTTTCTGTACTGCTTGAAAGAATGATTGAAGACTGAAGTGATCAAAAATCTTGATTTATCTTGTCTACAATTTTCAGTAGTATGCAGTGATTTATATACCAGAGAAATTTCTTTGATTAGTTCGCCATAATATAGAAAAGCTAAATATTATGGGCATTAAAATTTCAACACAAATGTTATCTCTGCAGTAAGCACAATAGTGACATCTTATGCCTATCAATTCATGTATTAACTGAAGTTCTGACACTTCTCAGTAGAGATTTACCTCCAGAGCTTTGAGGTTTGAGCAATCAATATATAACCTACTTTGATGCATTCCACATACCAAACTACATTAAAATAACATTAGGGCCTGCTTTAAGCTGACAACAGGCAGGAAATGCACAGTTAAAGGCAAAATTCAGCCTTTAACTGATCCTTACGTAATTTCAGTTCCTGTATCCTGTAAGCAACATGTGATTTTGTGCCACGGTAACCACACAGAGCCTGATTTCAGTGCCCCAGTTTTCCAGGCTTTAGCTATGTTACATACCTGGTCCAACTCTGTTAAACTATCTTCAGCAACTATTTTACAAAGCATAAAGGAACGATATTCAGTGTCCTCTTGAACCACAGAGACCTGCAACAGCTCTGTGCTTGCCTCCTTCCCTGAGAAGGTTCTGGGACCCCTCGCCCTCCTCCTGCTCCAGGTTCCTGAGCAGCCCAGCTCAGGAAGGATTCTGGATACTTTTCCTTACAGCCACCGAAGAAAAACTGAGATTCAGTCATTTAAGTGTGATAATAAATACGGATGCAACCCTTGAAATTATTATAATGTATTGGAATGTCAGGTTTGAAGAACTTTAGACATTCAAGGAATATACTTGTTTTAGCAAATATATGCCAATTCCATTTAAAATATGAAGTGGTTTTCTTTATACAAAACTCTTCTAGTGTTAGCTCCACCAATTCCACAGAATGGGGTGAAAACCTCCACTTTCTCCCAAGAGACAGTTACCTGTGTAGGCTATTCATTCACAGTGCATCACACAGAGATCACTCAGAGCTTTCCCATTTAACTCCTTCACATCAGGTGAACAAAAAACCTGCTCTGTCATGACTTCAGGATTGTTCATAACCTTCGAGTTTCAGACATACAACCTGCTTAGACAGTAATGCCAAAACACACTGTGAGGTAAGAAACACACCAATAGAACATCACTGACAGAGGTAACACCTCTCCCAAGCACCAAGATGCTTTCCAAGCAGGACTCGTTACTCAGCCCAAAAGAACCTTTTTGGCAAGACTGAGAAAGTGTACAACTGAAACAGAGGGAAAGGAAAACAACTGTAGAAAAAAAGACCACAGGAGACTGTATTATCTGACGTGCTTGGAGTCAATAATCTTTTCCAACCTAAATGAGTCTATGTTCCTAATTAATGAAAATTAATTCACCCAGAAAAGCTGGGTTTGTCTGCTGTGAAAATGTCTGTAGTGTCATGTGTGTTTTCAACAGGTTGTAACTGTCTGCTGGGATCGGCTAGAAGGCACCCAGTGCCAACCTGAGACTACTTAACAGCAATGGCTAGAAATGAGATTAACTCAGGAGGGACAAAGCAAAGATCCTCAGGCCTCAAAACCAACAGGGAAACAGTATTGTCAAAACAATGAAGAAATCAAATTTGAAAGGCCAGTACACCCCATAAATGCTCCTATGTTGCTCACCCCCTCAAAGTTAAATAAATAAAGTATTATTTTTTATTCTATTACTTTTATATTTCTTCTACAATGAGGCCAGATGAATTCTGCATGATTTGGTGAGACTGCAGCCCATACTCTTAAAGCTGCAAACCAGTCATTACAGCACATGTTCACACAGCAAAAGTTTCAGTACTGCAGGGAGTAAGAGCATAAATGATGACCTAATAAAACCTTGAATTTCTACAACAGAAAGATAAGTTAGATAATGGGTAAGATTGGCATACAACAGTTAGATAAACGGAAATAGAAATAGGAACTTTTTTGAAGGCTACAAATTCAGATTTATGTTCTTACAATAACATGTACTTTCTGTTTTCATACTCCACCTGTACTAACATTTGAGGAAGATAAATGAGATGATGGGTGCTTTTGGCCTGAGATTCTTCTGCTTGTGTAACTCAGACCTAATTGCAGGCCTGCACTGCAGTCCTGAAACTCTTTTGTACAGAGCATGCATAATCAGCAGACTTGGATGATTCTGCTAATACCACAGTTAAATGCCTTGAGCAAACACACTATTATAATTTTGCACCAATTTGAAAATATCCATTTAAATGTTAAATGAAGAGGAACTAATCAATAAAAACATGCATAGAGTCTCTGGGGGAGTACATTGGAAAAGACAACAATAATCTGCCATTAACATGCAAATAAAGACACAGCAGGAAACAATAAGAGTATTGACTACACTGCAATACTTTAGGAAGAATGTTTTACTAAAATCTGGGCCAAATTTAACTTTGATTTAAATCATTGTAAACACAGAGCAGCTAGATTTGACATAGGGGGAAAGGAAGGGAAGTTCCAAATTCTGGAGGCATGAGATAGCTACCCGTACTGCTGATCAGCCAGGCCAACCTTGTGTGGCATTTGGGGTAAGGTGCTGTACAAATATTTTAATTAGATTCCCTAAAGTGCTTAGCATCTGAGACAGCATGCAAACCAAGAATGGACTGAAAGGAAGTAATATAATGTACAATCAAAGGTTTCAACTGGCAAGGCTGACCAGTCTACCTATTTTTTATACTGCTATGCATCTCTAACCTTCTACTTAAAGCTTGTGAGCTAGCTCCCTGAATGGTGCACATCAGAAATAGATATTAAAAAAGAGAGTAAGTCACAAAGAACAGAGAGATATAGACCAGATTTCTTTGTATCAGACAAGAGAAAATAAAAATATGGACACATAGGGAAATGGACTTGGCTGGCTTCAAAAGAAACTGAAGAAATCATAGGCAAGAATAGGCAGACTGGTACTGACAGGTGTGAAAAGGTTGAATGAAAAGCCTGAATTTTTTTGAAGCAGGAAAGAAGGAGCTTTTTGAAGAATAAAAAAACTGGAAAGATAAGCAAGGAAGGTTTTTATAGCGGCCACAACAAAGAAACAGGATGCACAAGAGGAAAGCAAAACCCTCCTAATAAGTAGAAAAGCAAACAGGAAAGCTCACAGTTATCAAGATACAGGAATAAAAGGGGTTTATTTTGAGAACTATGTTGCTAGATGATTTTATAACAGTTTATCCTCAAATGCACAATTCATGGACGCTCTGTGCCACTGGATAACACTTGGGTTCCCTCTTACACAACTCTGCTGCAACTCAGCTACTGCCATGCTATTGCCACCAAAGTGAAAACAAAAAAGCTCGTCCAGGAGTCACTCACTGTTAAGCAATAGTCTTTTGCTCTGTGAAAAGAGTAGGCTGGACCAGTCAGATATGCCTGGAGAGCAAACATTTTTAATTTAAAACTATGTTTTCTGTGCTTTGTAGGGCATCATCTTGGCTGTTGCTGGCAGTGACACAGTATTCCCACTGTAAATCATGCTGTCATTGGAAAAGTGAAAAAAACCTGCCATGTTCTTCTCTGTCTAATCTCAGACATTGCTGCTTGCAGACTGTCGTCTCTAAGTTGTCAAGACCTTACTCCTTTGCTCCTCTTGCTGTGTTCCTTATCTGCCTTGAAAAGAGGCAGCTACACCTCAGTCCTTAACCACTGACTGTCCTTTCCTGCAGTTCAGAACTTGCTCAGAGGAAAGTAAAATGTGAGTGAATGCCTGGAAAACCAAAGGAATGTCCTAGCACTGCTGTCATATTGGAACAGACAAATTAACCCCAGAAGAGGCTGAATGCTCATTTAGCCAAGATGCTCTACCTGACATTAACAGCCTTTTGGAAAAGGGGCATGAATTCAATCATCCCCCTGGCCTCTTTTCCCCACTTGCAAAGGGATTCAAAGATGCAAGTTAAACCAGCAACATTTATTTTCCAGAATTTCTTTGCCATCCTTTAATGACATCTTCTTTTCTACAAGCATCAAGAATTATCCTTGGGATTATACTCCCAAGTATAGTAAGTAGTAATGTGAGTAGAGTTAAAGAAAAAGCCCAGAGGCTCCTAAATAATCCATTCAGGGTAATCCTTGCCTGACTTCAGAACTATTTGGCTTTTCCCTCTGCAGCCAGGTAACCCTGCTAGCAGATCTGGACATTGGTTAGTGCTATAGTCCACTGCCTGCTAAAGCTCATTAACAAAAACCAAAGAAAACAGGTTGGCCCCTGCATGAGAATGTAAAGCAAGTGGAGACTCCTTATTTCTTTTCACATTTCTTCATAAAAGCTGGAACAGACTTCCTTATCATGCCCTTGAACAAAACCTCTCTGGCTACACAGTATTTTTGCACTGTCACTTCCTTTATCTGCTTGACGAATCCTACTTTAGATGCTCAGCTCACCTTACCCACCTGATCTCACCTTAAATTTAGCCTGAGGATAAAATATTGAATACTGTTCCTATTTATACATTTCTGTGACCAAACTAAGAAGGAAAAAAAAAAAAATCACCTGATGAATCAGAGGAAAGGAGCGCTGGCATTGGCCCATGCTCTGATCTCACTCACAGCCAACCTGCTGCCTGATTAATGAGCTGTGATATCATAGTCTGTGAGCAGGCATACATAAGTGGCAAGGAGAAGAATAGCACCAGACACCATTAAGCTGCTTCTGTCTAAATCTGGGAGGAGGAAAAAATAAAAATAGAGGTTGTAGTACTGGTTTCTTTAAAGGAAAAAGGAAATCCCTCGTATATCAAGTCTCCTGGATTTGGGGAGATTTGTTGTTGGGGTTTTTTTCCAATAAAAATATATAAAACTAGCCCTTTCCCCAAAGTGCACAAGATTTTTATGAACGTGCTTTAAAACATTGGTGGTTACTGGAAAAACAAAGGGTATTTTTTAACCTGAAGAAGTCATTAAAAGCTGACAGCTTTTAAAATTGCTTTGTGTCTTGCTTACAAACTGGCAAAAAGAATAGCCACAGTTTCTCAGAGAAAGATGTTTCACAGCCATTGAGAGCAAAAACTGATGTGTCAGGGAAGAAGGACATTTCAAGGTCACATCTGGTCAGAAGAGACTCATTTCTGTCTTTCATGATGAATTTCTCAATAATTTTCAAATATGGCATCCAGTACATATTGCTAAATTTTCACCTAGCCCTACTGGCCCTTGGAGTTTGCAAGAGACTAGGAAGAGAATACATAAATATTTTCCAGTTAAATTACTGGACTGGGATTCAGTGCTGCATTTGTCCCTGGGTCTCCTCACACATTTCCTAGGGCTGCTCTCTGCCACTTGGGAAGCAAAGCTTTTGGACGTTGATGATAGCTGGAAGGAATGCACCAAATATCTGGAAAAGGAGAGTTTGGAGGCTAGATTTGGGCAGGCAGTGCCCTGGGCATGCATCTCCCTCTGTCTCTCTCATTGAACTAGAAGTGAGGAATAGGCAGGTTGGTAGGGTGGTATCCATATATCCTTGGTATCAGACCCAGGGTAGGAATTAAGAGGAGGACTAAGGACTGAGCTGGTACAAAATGATCCCTTTCCAAAAACATACTCTCAAACATCTGACAATCTATGAGTTAGGGGCTTCCTCCAGGTGTCCTGCAGGCTTTTTCTACAGTCATTTTGGTGCTCTTTCCCTAGAAATGGTCTAAATTCTTCTACAACAGAAGAAGCCAAGCTGGAGAGGATCCCTTTGTGCAGCAGGGAAGAGCAGTAGTGCTCTTACAACAGGTTTCACTTCCTAGGATTTTCCTTTTAGTAAATGCAGTCACCTAGAATACATTACAGACTCAATGTGAATAATAAAGGTCCCTTCTTGAAATCCAGAAGGCAGAAAAAAAAGTCTAATTAATGTGGTGAGGACATCCTTAACATCTTACAAACTGCATCCAGTTATGGCAGCGAAGAAGACACAGACTTCCATGGAAACATGTGGAAACAAAAGAAAAAATTTACTATGAAGGCCATAATTTTAATTCATATTAGAAAAACTATGGACTTCCACTCCATATGCAAATTTAATATAAACATAATAAAGCTACATATAAGCCTAACAGACAGGTAATATCTTTCCTTAAAACTAACCAGCTTCCACGGATTGATTTTTACCGCTGAGATTCCAGTTTATAGCACCATTTTTCTAAGTGATTCTCTGCACTAGAGTATAATTTAGATGATGGATCCCTCTCAATTACTGTCCATTAGAAGACAGGAAAACATTAAGTTCAAGTGAGTATTATGAGAATTATGGGTTACGCTTTAAGTGAAGAGATTGTAAGTGAAAATTAATTTTTAACATGTTCATTTCTGATGTTGTGTAGCATGTTTTTGAGAAAAAAACTTCCCAAAAAAAATGTTTTTCAAGTAAAAGCACCTTTCATTAAAGAAAAAACACAGTGCAATCTAGTAAAAGCATGTAACTCAAACAGCAAATATTGCAAAGTATTTCACATGACCTCTCTAACTGGTTTTAAAGGGACCCTGCACCATAAGATAGAGGATGGCTGGAATATGCTGCAGGTGTTCTGAGCACGCAGATGTTAAAGGGCTGTGAGAAGGCACAAGTGATGTCCAGCACAAGAACATACTGGTGCTGCACATGCACATTTTTGTATAGGTCAAAGTAGAAGCTGAAGACTCTTACCTCAAAATATCAGAGCAATGAAGAGTAAAACTTTAAACCAACTCACCAAATTTCAAACTAAACTCTTCCCTGTGCAAATTCCGCATTTTTCACACGGACATGCCATGTATGCACAGCAATTCACTTTAGTTACCTATTTTTCAAATTTGCTTACTAAGTTCAGAAGCCAACTTGAAAAATAGAATTTCTTTCCTATAACCTTGATACTGAGACTAATTTAGAGACATAACATTGCCATCCTGATTTTAGAAGGCATTTCCCTGATCTACTATTTCAAAATAAAGTAAAATGAACTTGAGGGTCCTTTCAGAGCACTTTTTTTTTTCATTGACAGTATATCATAATATGAAATCATATGTTTACCCTTTGAAAATTACTTTGAAAATTCCTCAATATTATTAGAAAATAAAATCTTTCTCCCTCTGTAGAGACCCATGTGGAAACAAGACAAGATGAGAATTTTGCATGACACAAAGAACAATTGCTCTGCAGCTGCTGCCACGACCCTGAGGCTACACTAGAGTCATGCCCCACTTCCTTTCCCTATAGGGATCTTGTGGTTAATGTATCCATTTAGTTTACAGCCCAAGTATAAATCCTATTTTATGCCAACTGACTGAGGATTGCATAGCAGGTTGCTTTCTATCTGTCCGTCCTGCACATTCTCATACAATAAAATATCTGCTTTTAAGTCCTTTCTGACACTACATGAAATTCAAGGGATTTGTGTGGTGAAATCTTTGCCCTTGTGGTGTGATTGACAGAACTGCTAGGGACAGGAAGACACCATGGGTCCATCTCCTTGCTCAGCATCTCTGGAGGAGTGACCTGGTCTGCCTATGGAGCAACTTCGTTAATATTCAGTAGTTAACACTCAACGTCTTTCAGAACTAACACATAATGCAAAATGTTCCTAGGAATACAATGCATATTTAAATACTATTGATGTCTAAATTCCTTCACAGATGTCCATGCATACTCAGTCATCAGTACTGTCTATCATTTGCATTCTTATGGTATCCTGACCAGGTGAAGACCTTGACCAGGATTAGTTAAGCCTCTCCCACAGCACATCTGTGAGGATGGCAGAACTCTCAGGGACTATCAGTGCATGCAAAAGCATGTTACAGAAAAGTCCTCATGCAGGGTGGAATATTGGCCTTTTCAAGGTCAAAAGATGTTTTGATTTCAGCTTAAATAGAAACAGGAATTGAGCTCATCTGCTTGGTTGTTTTTTCTTTTAACCTATAAAACCAAGAGACCTTTCTACTCCTCCTCTCCTTTTGGCTGTACTCCAGCTCCTACACATGCAACAGGGATTGATAACAATAAAATATGCTGGTATTGAAAATCTGCCCATTATTAATAAAGCAGATGACTCATTACTCCTTCAATATGATGTTAACTCAGAATAAAGCCAGCCTTTTATTGCTATGGGGGTTTTGTTTGTTTACTTCAGAGCTCTGTTGCTCTTGCCAATGATTTAGATCCATAAGAAAGTGAGGTCATTACAAGTGCTGCCACAGTGACATCAGTTTGACCCCTGTCCATTCCAGACAGTGACAACTTTTCCATTCTTCTGAATTGGAGCAGGATCAACACCACTGTAAATCACTGGAAACTTCCACACCCTCCTGTTGCCATTTTACAGCATCAGATTAAGACTCCTCCATAACTGTGCAATCCTTTAAGGTTTTAATACACACATACGAGGAATGTGAATTTTTTCATGTCTTCACACAAAAGGTAGCAAATGCAGAGTCCAAAATGATGCCACACAGCAGTCCAGGCTGGACACTTAGCAGCTACAAACCCCTATATTCCCCTCCTCCACGAATCCCAGTGTTCATTGAACGCATATTTGGAGTGAATAAAAAACCGAAGTGTGAGGAGAGCAGAGATTGAGACCAAGAATACACTGGGATGGTGATGGCAAAGCCACAGACCCCAAATATTCATGGGTAATTGACCATGAAATGACAGCACCCGATCAAATTAGAACTGAAATATTAAGTTATCAGATCTTGTGGCTGAAGGAGTTTCTTGGGATGTTTTTGTTAGATTGACCTCTGTTTACCAAGTCCTTTTACCTACCAGTGAATTTTGTGTATGTTATGCTCTTTTTAGAATTGTCCAAAACCAAAGACATTGTGAAATTTTGAATCACAGAATATATTTTCACTCTTGAATCACAGAATATATTTTCACTCTTCAAGAGAAAGAAGATGTGAACATACCAAGATTTCCATTTAATAGCCTGAAACTGAGCAGAGCAGCTTTATTTTGTCTCTGGGACATAGGAAGCCTGCCTTCCCAAAGATAAAAACTGGTGAGCAAACAGCAGTCTATCTCTGCTTTATGATAAAGCTGATACTGCTTGTTGTAGAAAAGCTCTGTCATTAAGTTAAAAATGAGAGGAAACTTCCTAGGCTGTATCTGAAATGAAGCAGCTGAATATCTGGAAAAACCCACACATCATAAACTGTGCCTCTAAAACTGATATTCACTTCTCCTCCTTGTACGTCAGAAACCTAAGAATTCCTATCTTTCACTAAATTGCAGGAAACATCTCATCTCATTAATGCCACTCTTTCTTATAATCTTTTAAATATGTATTTTTCATTAAAATTCTAATTCTTGATAAACTGAAAGCAAGAACTGGTGACAAAGAGGTTATAATTAATCTAGCAAGAGCAGTCAAAGAAATCCATGTAATTGAAAGCGAATGTATGAATGAGGAGACTAATGCTACAGAACTTCCAAAGCCTTTTCTGTGGAATTAATACTACAGAGACCCATAAAAGATTAATCAAGATAAGCAATCGATAACTTCTCAAGTGCTAATAAGCACTGCCATGTTCCATGATATGTTGAGCAGTTTATCATGTTTAACCATATGAAGATTTATAGAAAATCCATTGTTAAAACCAAAGGATGAGGTAATGCACCACTTAGTAAATGAAGTGCAATTAAAATTTATGCTTGATATTACACATTCAAAAGATCTGTAAAAATCATTTTGATTTCCTCTTTTTAAAGGAACAAAATTAAGGTATTAGTTGTACCTTTCAGTCAGTAGTCCTGGGAGAACAGTGAAGACAGCAATGGCATTCTTCAAGTTAATGTCTGCTTTCAAGTGAAAGGTGATGAAATAGCCTTAAAAAATTGTTAAGCTCTCTTCTCACTTCATTTTGCTCAGGGATCAAACTTTGCTTGAAAATTTTGAAAGTTAAATAGAATACCTATTAGGAACATAAAGGTCTCTGCTATCCATCAATCTGATAGATTTGCAGGTCAGATGAGGGAATTACTTAATGGCTAATTAATAGTCCATAAACTACAGGTCTTGACCTTGGGGTCACCGTGACAGAACTCCACACTACAGCATATTATTAATTAAAACCATCAAATTATGTATTTAGTAATCAATTATTTAACATTATTAAGATCTCTCAAATGTATTGACATGATTTGTTATTTATTTATATGTCACTGGGCAGCAATATATTCTGACAAGCACACCACAAGCCTTCCTGGTGAACTTTGAACAGAGTTACAGAACAGGATGTATACTTTTCCTTTATAGGTACCTATTTTTGCCTACTTTTAGTTTTGTTTGGGGCAATACTTTGTAAGCGAGAATTTCCACCGAAGCTCAGCAAAAATTTTAATTTAAAAATCTTTATGGTCACAGACATATCATAGGAAAAAAAGTTAAGATCCTGCCTGCTTCCTTGATAAATTGCTAACTCTTAAAAGCCTTTTATTAAAACTAGTGACACTATGTACATCACTTTGCCTTTGCAGTGTCCTGGACCAGACATTTAAGATTATACCTTCATGCTCAACTCTGTACGTACATATATATTTACACATACCAAACCATTGCTATGTTCCAGTTACGGTCATTCCTAAAGCACAGGTGATTCCTGTTTTCCTATGGCATGCAGATAATCATACAAGAGAGAAAATAAACAAACTAAACATTTTCCCAAGAAGTGTACAAAATGACAATCAAGTTTCAGCAAGCAAGAATCAATTTTTAAAAATAGAAATGATTGTCACCTTGTAGGACAGAGGACAGTCACTTCATTAGTAGAAGCTGGAAGCAAAAAGAGAGAATGAGCAGAGGTGCTCCATGGACACACAAAAAACCTAGGATGAGGAGTGTATTGGTTTTGCTCAGCCTGGTTTTTGAAAGCAGGGGGACCACAGAGGTGGCTCCTGTGAGAACCTCCTGGAAGTTTCCACCATGTCCAGCAGAGCCATTCTCTGACAGCTCTGAAAGATGGACATGCTGCTGGCCAAAACTGGGCCAATGAGAGAGGTTGGTAATGCCTCCGTGATGGCGAATTTAAGAAGAAAATCAAAACAAAGTCATGGAGTTTTGCTTCTAGTGATAGAAGAGGAGGAGGTGAGAACACGTGAGGGAAACAACATGGTGACACCAGGGTCAGTGCAGAAGGAGGGGCAGGAGGTGCTCCAGGCGCTGGAGATGAGATGCTTCTGCAGGCTGTGGTGAAGCAGGTTGTCCCCCTGCAGCCCACGGGGATCCACAGGGGATGCAGAGATCCACCCACAGCCCCTGGGGATCCATGGGGGATGCAGAGATCCACCCACAGCCCACGGGGATCCACGGGGTATGCAGAGATCCACCCACAGCCCACGGGGATCCACAGGGGATGCAGAGATCCACCCACAGCCCACGGGGATCCACAGGGGATGCAGAGATCCATCCACAGCCCACGGGGATCCACGGGGGATGCAGAGATCCACCCACAGCCCATGGGGATCCACGGGGGATGCAGAGATCCACCCACAGCCCGTGGGGAGGTGTTCACACCAGAGCAGGTGGATGCCCGGAGGAGGCTGTGCTTCACTGGGAGACCCGGTGGAGACAGGGCCCTGCTCCCAGGCTGGAGCAGCCTGTCCTTGGAGGAGTGCACCCCGTGGAAGAGTGACCCACGGTGCAGCAGTTTTGGGAGGGCTGTGTGCCCGAGGGATGGGCTCACACTGCAGCAGGTGTGGGGTGGCTGCTGCTCGGGAGAGTGGAACCAGGCTGGAGAAGTTCACGGAGAGCTGTCTCCCGTGGGAGGGACCCCACGGCCTCACAGGGGAAGGACTCCTCTCCCGAAGCAGTGGAAAAGAATCTCGGTGATGGACTGACCAAACCCCCCTGTCCTGTCTCCCTGTGCTGTCGGTGGGAAGGAGGGAGGGGCTGGAGGGAAAAGGTGTTTTAAGTACTCATTATCCTCCTCTGATCTGTTAGCAATAAATTCACTTTGTAACTTTAAGCTAAGCCAGTTTTGCCCTGGGAGTGGTTTGTTCTCCCAGTCCTCATCTCAAGTCATGAAGCCTTTGTTAACTTTTTTTCTTTCTTTCCCCTGCCCAGCTGTGGCAGGGGAGGATGAGCGAGTGACTCTCGGGGTGCCTGGCACTGGGTCAGCACCAAACCACCACAAGGAGGAATTGAATCCAAGGCCCTGGAAACTCATGAGACTGCTTAGTGATTAGTGCTCATCCTGTCTCATAAGATAAACTCTTTCCATTTCACTCTTGCTGCTCACCAGGAGAAGCACATCCATGTGTCCAGATGTGCTTGCTTTGAATTGCCCTCAGAGGTACCTGCTCCTCTTCCCTAACATGGAAATGGAATTTCTTAACTTCTGCTGTGCTAAATCACACCTAAATTAGATGCCTTAAATAAACAGCATGGGTTACCTCCCTCCATGGACAATAAATTATCCGGACAAATGTATCACTATAAATTATATCAGTATGATAGATACATACAATTGAGGTTGTATAGTTCCTAATTAATTAACTGGCATATTTATCTGCAATTAGCAAATAAGCTCTCAAATCTTGGCATGGGTACTGTAAATTGCATAAGGCATGGATGCGCAATTATGATGAAGCATGATTCTTTTTCATGATAGTTTCTTCAGGAAAACATATTCACTCTAACCCATATTCGAAAATTTCTCTGACTCACCCGAAATTACATTTTTCAAAACAAGTATACTGTTTAGAAGGCAATGGAAGGATTATTAAGGTTATATTGGAGACATACCTTGCTGGGACATCACTTTCATTGCTAATATTAGCTGGTTGTTTTTAACCAGCTTTGCTTCAGAGTGGTACAAATAATTTTGTACCACCTACAACTAAATATATAACACCCTCTTCAGGATAAAAAGTGTTCCAGAAACATTTACAGCCAAGGGAAGTTGGCTTCTGAAGTGGGACCATCTTCTTCCATTATCTTAGGAGGAGTGAAATATTCTACAGTGCACTGTGACAAAGTTCATGCCCATATCAGTAGACACTGACAGAATTGGCCTTGTGTCTCCTAACAGCTGACTGGTAAAAAAAAAAAGGACAAATTCCCACTAAAAATTGTGTGACTATTCTAATGATGGGCACAGAGCTGGTTAAACTGACTCTGAAGAAGTATTCTCAAGTCAAGCATGGTAGTTTTTGAAATATCAGCTTCTTAGCAGAACTTTCCTGCCCAGCCATCACATTCTAAGAAAGGAACCCTGTAAAATTTTAGTGCCCAAGCACGATGCCAACACTTCCACTCTGAGCTTCAATTATTGCAGTTTATCTGGAAGTCACACATGACTGTGGGAGCCCATGACACACTACCCTGCCGAAATCATGCTCGAGCACCATGCAACCAGTGGCACTAAAAAGACACCCAGTTCCATTAACATGACCTGCAGAGGAGACACTGCATCCAGAGCAAGAAGCATTGCCTATGGAAACCACGTTCCTTCCTGGCATCTCTAGGGCATAGGGTTCACTGCATTTATAGTGAATGTCTTAATATATTATTATATTAAACATTTCAGGCACTTTCACTTACCTTTCAGAATTAAATATTAATCAATTCCATGACTATGGACATCTAAACAAAATGTATTGATTCCATTCATCTTTAAAAGCAAGACACTCTGTTGTATTTCAGTATGTCATATTTTGAGGCTACCTTATTGATCACATTTTGAGAACTCTTGATATTCCACTGGAAGTCAAGATACAGAGTAAGCGTAGGATTTTCACTATGATGATTTGTGCACAGAAACCACACTCTTTGGTATTGATATGCTTCTGTTTGCATTGAGATCCACCCACTCCTCTTATTATAAGCAGAGGCTCAACCTAAAAACCATTATCCTGCTGTTTTCCCTAGGACCACACATACACACTGAAAGTACTCCTACATGCAAGGAGAAGATCCTAAAAACTGGGAGTAGGCTTGCATGAGTTTCATATTATACACAGTCTTATACTACAAGCCTGCAGAAACCAGCTACTTTTCTGGGAGCAATTTCACTAAATTCAGTTACAACCTTTCACCTTTACAGCAGTTAAACTCCTCAGAGCAAGACTAGAACACTTCTTTTGCCTCTTTGGTACTTAATGTTGGTCTAGTTGGCTAATAGAGGATAAATTTCATGGAGCACCAGCAGCTTATGGATTCCAGATATGACAGTGAGGGTCTCATAACACAGAAAGGTTAAGCAAGAAGGGGAACTGATGACATCTACAGGATCAAGTCAGTGGTCTGGAAGCAGTAAGCAATGAATCAGCAATCATCGGTTCAATTTTCAAGATTTACAGCTCTAAATGCTCAGCCTTGGAATGTTTATAAAGCAGCAAAAAGAAAGTGAATCTGTTCACCAATACCAGGCATGTTCCTACATGGCCCCATTTTCTTGGGTGTGTATTTCTGGATGCATGCACTGAAGATGAGCCATAGAGTCCTATTAGTGTCCTCTGAAGTCCAAATGTTACCTACACAGAGAGAAAGCATGCTTGAAATATGCTATTCATGTGGTAGTTCACTGAAATCAGAATAAATTGGAGAAAGAACGGAATTAATCATTTCTGGATGCTGCTCAGAACTGCCAGCTTCACAGCAGGATCTCAAAGAAGATACATACCCTCAAAGAAGGCACATACCCTAAAACCACTCAAGCACATACCTCAAAACTGTGCATGCATTCCCTGTGTTACTCTTCAGCATTACCACTGGAGTCTCTTCCATAAGTAATAAACACATTATGTAAATAAAAACACAAATAAATTCTAGTGCTCCAGGCAAAATAGAGCTTATATTATAATATCATAAATTATGAAGACTGTAATTGCCACAACCAATAACTTTTCAAAACAGAACCATGCTGATAAATATGTCTGATAAGACTGAGTAAGACTTACTTAGTTTCAGAGTGGAGTAAATCAGTTGATTTAAGTCAATGTGATTATAGAGGGCAGGTAATACAGTGAAGTCCTCAAAAAGTCATCAGCTTTCTTCCAACACTTTTTTTAATCCTGAGAAAGAGCAATCCTGTGCAAGAGGCAAAAAAAAAAATTATTCTGTGAGTTAGAAACACAGAATCATAAAATATACTGTGTTGGAAGAGACCCCTCAGGATCATTGACCCCAACTCCTGGCTATGTGCATGACACCCCAAGAATCTCCAAAGATACCAAACACCAACCCTTCTTTCAGCATCTTTACTCTCTAGCTACTTTTAAGAAATCAACACATTCTTTTCACAAGAAATCACTGTCAGTGATTTCATATTTATAAAATACAGAGAAGAATAGAAATTATGGGCTTTACACTAGATTACTTCCTGAAATGTGGTGGTTTAATAATTGAACATATCTACCACAAATAAACACACTTTGTAAAACAAAACAAAAATGCAGCCCTGTTTGCCTAGCTATGAGGATTTCTCAGAATGCATGCTGGTTCAAAACAGAGTTAAGGCAAAATCAGAGGTTTTTTCCAAGATTCCAGAGTGTTGATAAAATGAGATTAGGATTCAATTTATTTTTGCTTTAGTGGAAGATGCAAATTGATTTAATCAGTTTTTAAAAACAAAATGAAAAATGCAGACTCTCACCCATTTTTCTCAAGAGGCCATTTCATTTGGTCTAAACACCAATCTTTCTGTTCCTGTATCTGTGTTCCACCAGCAGCAACTGCTTGGTGCAATAAATGTCTTTTGTAAATCTTTAGGAGAGGCAGAACTGATAAAAAACAGTGACATTTCTCAGGTTGCATTCTGAAGCTTTTAATTTGATTTTCTCTCAGACAATTTCCTCCACTGTAATTACCTCTCTTGGTCTCTTAAGTGACCTCCTCTGCCATACCCTGAAAATTTGTCTCCCCATGTTCTAGAGACCCTGTCATTTCTGAACTCTAATCCTAAAATGTCTCTATTTTTATTATACCGTTAATCCCCAAGACAACTTCATAGTGCACCTGGTAGGTAAATTCTCTCTGGTGAAGCCCACTTAGCTCATAGAAAATATGACCCAATATGAGTAATATCATATTTTTTTCCTCATTACTAATTTGATGACACCAGCCTTTTTATTGATGAAATCCCCACCGTTTTCCCTTGCAGAGCCCTCATACCCAGACCCTGAAGTTTCTCCACCTTCTACATCTCCATTTGTGTCCTCTGTTGCCAGCCTCACCGCTAAGACTCAATTTCCTATTTTCCATAACACATTCTCACTCTCCCTTCCAGCTCAGCTGCACTTGAAACTCAGCTCTCTACGGCTCCTCTCTCTCAGTGTATCTCCTCCAATCTCCCACATCCATGTTTCTTCTTTCTTTCAAAGCTTTCTTTCAAAGCCACATCTCTACTTTCATCTCCTCCTACACTCCTTAGATCTGGCAAATCCATCCCCTCCACCACCTTTCATGTATATTCCTTACTTTACACCACCCAATTTGTTTGGAACAAACTCAATTATTTATCAAATTCTCTCGCCCTCCTTCTTCATCTGTGGGATAAAAACTTCACCTTTGCTAGACATATAAGCCACTCAGGTTGGCATGAGTGCATAAATTCACGGACATCACATCTTACAACATGCCATTGATGTTTGGGAAAGTATCAGTGGCCGATGTGGCCTTAAAGAAGGTAAATCACAAAGTCCTGTTTCAAGAAATCTTGATCTTCATAGTAAAACCCAATCTAAGAAGTAATCAATCCTACTTCTAAGCACATGAATGGAGTCCCTCATAATCCCTGTAATATTTAAAACCAGATACATTTAAAATTTGCTTCTGTAAATAATGCTTTATCAGAGCCAAGTTGTACCAACTCATATTTGTAAAAATTCTCCCCAGAAATTTGCTCTTGGGGATCCAAAAAATGCTTCTGGTATGCCAAACTCATTGAACACATGATACTTGTTAGATTTCTTTAGCTTTCTGCAAGCATCATGCTATGTGGTAATACCAAAAGTTGTCCTAAGGGTTTGACATTGGTTCAGATCTCAGGGCTTTGATTGCCATCCAGATTAAAAGCATTTCGTAAGTATGCCAAATTAATAAAAATGCCTCCTTGATACAATTCACCTGACCTTGCATTACCTGTCTATACCCATCTACACCAGAAGAACAATGTAATTTCAATTCTGAGATTCCAGAGAGAGTTCAAAAGACTTTTCACTCCACTTTAAAATATTCATTTATCTCTAGTACATAAACCCCATAAAATTAGGGTAAGAAACAGCTCCTCTGCTGTAACCTCAGCCTGCCTATGCAAGCAATGTTTTGTTTTCTACTAATCCAAATTGTAATCACATTGTAGGTTCAATCTATCTGCAAAATATGGGTCGAAATTAGCTTTCCCTACTGTTATGCTTTAACATTTCATGTTTACTCAACCCAGACTAAACTGTGGATTTTGCACAAGAGAACTTCTATTATTTTAATTTAAATCAAAAATGTATTCTAGAAGGTAAGTGCTTGAATTACAATCTTTGCCTCTTAAGACATGTCCCAGTATTTATTCTAAGGAAGGAAAAATATTGCATAGGAAAATGTAAATACATCAAAACACATTAGAATGCTCTAACTGCAAAAGGAAACAAAGGGGACTGCAAGTTAAGGAAAAATAGGGTAACACCACTCAATCCTAAAATATATCTGCAGAGGAAATAAGTCTAAAGCCAATGTGGTTTATTGGTTTATTTTAAAAGGGGAAGGAGGAGGGAATGAAACAGATTTCAAAAGCACAGAAAATTCCACTCCATAAAATCAGTCAAAATGAAAAGGTTGGTTGAATCTGGATGTGTCGTGAAAAATCTAAAATATCTTCAGTTCATGAGTGGATTAAATATCTAGATTACTAGTGTAGACCTAAATTAGCAAAGCCGTAAACCCCATAATTCTACAATGGCTTCATCCCTGAAACTCCACGGAATGAATCGAAGCAATAGTAAAGCATTGCCAGAACTGACACCAAAGCTCTTCCAAAAACAAAAGTTCTGATATTATAGGGTACCTGTATCTCAAACACATTCTTGAAAAGTGTTAAGTAGACATCATCATGCCAACCAGTCAAATTTTTCCTCCTTTTCCAGGTGTAGCTTGCAACTGGAATACCTGAGCTGTGGCCCCATAATTTCCACAGAAAATCTTATCTAGAATCAAGCAACTTCCTTCTATTCAACAAAAATCCCCTATAAAATATATAGCCAAAATAATGCTATCAACCTTGTGTGCTGGTAGTCTGGTATAAATCTTACCCTGTATAATGGAGAAACAGTGGCATGTTGTCAGGATACTGCTCACTATTGTAGATACAAATCTACTTCAACTTCCAGCTCATTCCCAACACTCATTACCATACGAAATTGCAAATGTTATGTAGCTCCATGTGCACAGCATATAATCTTCTAATAATGCTATTAATGTGTTGATATTAATAATATTGGCATTTGGTCAGAAGCACCTGGTTGCAAAAATCACATGCTTTCCTTCTGATGGCAATAGATAAAAGTCTACTTTTGAACGGGGAGTATGGCAACTTGAATGGAATGCTGATCTCCTTTCATAGAGTGCCAAACTTATCTACTATCAGCCCCAGAGTTTCACTAAATATCAGCCAGTCCCACTTCTAAGAGCACCTCTATCTCTTCTTGGAGAATTTTCTCCAGTTATGTTGCAGTCAACAGAAATCAATTAATTCTATTTTCATATGCATAGCTTTTCCTAAGTCTCGCCAAATCAATACAATATTCAACTAATTTTATTAATTCAGTAGGCTTTGGAGTCATCCTATATTTTATTTATTTTTAGACAAATATTCACTGCTACCAAAGACCTAGAATAGGCTAATACTCTAACACTTTAACAAATGACTTATAATGACATCTCAGTCGATGCTTATAACTTAGACTGGAGATGCCAGTGTAAGCTGGCATTAATCTACTGCATTATACTGCATTATACCCTTTTATAAACTAGCACACTCTACTCTTATTTCCTCACAGTTTGTAATGGGAGGTGGTTCTGGAACTTTACCTGCTCTTTCTGATACAAATATTGTTCATGTTGTCAGCCTTACTCATGGGTGATTAAACCCATTTGCTTTAATGCCACCATCTTCCAGCTTCACCAGCATCAGTGTTTTTCCTCCCTTGCTGTGAGTACAGAGCAGATAGATACACAGTGTTTGCTAGGCTAAACCACCCTAGGCTTTGACAGTGCTTTTTGGGATGACATTAGTAGTCTTTATCCCTACTGGAAACACATTGTCTGAGACTTTCTATTGCCTTTTCTGCAGTCACTTGGGTGAATCACAGTCATCCTTTTGTTAGCTACCAGACTCCAGACTTTCTACCCTCTTTGTCATTTTGTGTGGGTGAGCTTTCAGATTACAGCAATTTGTCTTTTTATTAACTATTTTTCATATTATGATGTTTTATTTAATTTCTTACTCTTCCTTCTTTTATGCCTAGCTATGATAGCTATATGCCACCATCCAGTGTATCATTTCTAAGACATGAGCTCTCACCTTCACTCTTAATCACTGGAAGCTCTCCATTCTTTGGCATAACTGAGGAAGGTCATCATTAGCTCAGAATTTACGTCCTGGGCCAAAAAGAAAACAGGATTTCTTTCTGCTGAGAGGATATGAGAAAGAGAGAAGAAGGAAAAATGATATGAAAAAGCTGTATATCTTCCGACAGAAAAACTAATTCTTGTATTTGGAGTTTTAAATCAGGTATCTAGAGAAAGATACTGCACCTTGACTGGGTGGGAAAGAATGCCTAAAGCAATGATGAGACTCAACAATGGGGTTACCATGGCCTTGCATGTACTACTGCTGAGATGGTGCACACAAGGCAGCTACAGACTCTTCTCAGTGGTGCCCAAGAAAACAAGGGATACAAGCAAGAAATTAATTTTATGCATAAGAGAAAGCTTTTACCTGGTAGGGGTGACTGAACAATGCAATAGGTTGCCCAGAGAGGTTGTGGAGTCTCTATCCATGGGTATATTCAAAACCCAACCTGGCATGGCCCTGAGTAACTTGCTGTGGCTGACCCTGCTTTGAGCAGGAGGGGCTGGACTATACAAGTTCCAGAGGAGCCTTCCAATCTCAATAGTTATGTGGTTCTCTATAATTGGGAAGGTAAATTGAAAGCAACACAGGACTCAATTTTTGACCAAATTTTGCTACACAATAGAAGTCTCAGGGCCAGAGTTCCTTTGTCCCCTTCCCCCCCTGCTTCTCAAAAATCTGCATCTTTCATCCTGAAAAGCCTGTCTTTCGAAGGTTCAAACCCATCTTCTTTCTTAGGTGCCATTTTATTCCCACGTCACAGACTCTGAAATGCAGATCTCAGAGACTATTACATGTACCTGCAGCATTGACACACACACCTCACTCCTGAGCTGGGATTAGCTCTCGCTGTCAGCTTGGAGGTGACCCTTTCTCAGTGAATCCCAGAGCTGTTTGCTCCTGCCCTGCATGACCCATCCAGTATTGCCACTCTAAGTAGTGTTTGATAAAGGTCACCTTTCCTTCACAGGAAGCATTTAATTTCCTTCCCTTCGACCAACAGAGGGCCCAGTCCAAACCCACTTGAGAAGAGTCCATATAAATCAAATGGCCACTTCAGTCTCTCACTCATTGCAATCAAGCAGAGAAATTCACACCTATAGGAAAGAACAGATTTGGTATTCACCTCCTCTAGTTTCACACGAGGCATCTAGTCCAAGATAGGTCTGTAGGCTTCACCCACAGACACAGGAGGACGCAGCAATAAATAGGACACAGCAGCACTTCACAAGAGGATTCAATTCATCTCTAACACAGGAGGCACAAGTCACCACCTGAAGAAGTGTCCCCTTCCCCCTTCACTCTGCTGAACCTAAACAAGAATTTCAGGCAGCAAGTCAGGTGAGCCAAAGCCCATGGCATTCCCTCCCCACTACCTTTGTCCATTTCCACATTCATATTACCACTATTCCCCTCTCCTCAGTCAAAGGCAAGTCCATTTGAATTTGCTTCCTCTATGTCTCCCGACTTAGTAAATCAAATCCATTGTAAGGCACAAAAGCAAAGGCTTTCTTCAAATCCAAATAAATTATGTTCAGGATTGCCTTCCAATCTGCTAGTGTATATAATGCATTTAAATGAAACGTATGCATATGAATGGTGATTGCTCCTTATTGAAACGCACATCTCTAAACACCCTGTAATCTTGTTTCTCACCAGTGTCTCCCAGAAATTATTCCAGCATAAAAGGCTTTCTTCTTCATCCTCATGCCAGTTTTAAAGCCATAAAACACAAACTGTTATTCAAGCTCTTATATTGTCATTGTATTTATTATTTATTCCCTTTGCTCACACACACATTTATAAGTGTTTTCCAAATATATAAAGGAAATTCTCAGGGCTGGAATTTAAACAAAGATTATGAAAACAAGCTATGTATAAAAGACAGAAAAGAAAGTCTCCTAATATTCTTGTCAAAAATTGGTAATTATTTAGAGACCTCATCTGATGCTTATTGCCAAGATTAGGAGACTTTTTCTCTCAGCAGTGATTTTTTTTTGCAGCCTGAATTCCTTTCCCATCAGACAGTCCCCCAGAACCATCTGATCTCTTAAATGAGCAAAGTAAATGAGTTCTCTTTTCCCTGCCTGTGTCTTATGTGCTCTGATTCCATGTCCTGAATGACTCAAAGAGGCATTAAAATCTGGACACATTGTCTCAAAAAAATATATAAAGGCTTCCCTAGAAGATTTCTAGCATAGCCGGGGATGTATTTTTACTGAGTCTCAACTGCTGTCAAATTACATTTCTTCTAATTTGCCTACTAAGAAGTAAATTTCACAATCAAAATCACATTAAAAACCTAAACTTCATTTCCCAGATGACCAAGGTACTTCAGATTCAACTCACACTGGAGACCTCCTACCTGCCTAAATCCCTTTTGAAAAGTGACTGCTTCATATCCCTTTCCCAAAGAAACCTACACTCTCCCTGTTAATTTACAGATCTATTTATTTTCTTTCAAGTAACAAGGTGACATTTTTTTCACAAAACAGAGATTTCATCACCAGCAAAATAAAATAATTCTCTAGAATGACAACATTTAAAATACACTAGTTGCAGTATGATTTGTATGTGAACGAGTGATGAAAGAAATGCATTTCTTCCTGCCAAAACTCACAGCTGTATTATTAAAGATATTGATAGGATTGTGCAAAAAATCCAGTCAGATTACTATTGTGAAAAAGTACCTCATCTGCTGCTTCTTTTTAATACAGTAGCAAATATACTGCCTGGTTTGGCTTCATGCCAAGATTAATTTTAAATTGGACCTCATGAAATATTTATGAGGTCCAATTTAATGGGATTGCTTTCTCTGGCATTAAGCCTGTGTGGATAGCATCTTAAACACTGATGTTTTTAACAGAACCTCAAGACACACACACAGAAAAATCCTTGGGTATTAATAGGCTTATTAATAAATTGTTTAACACTGTGACAGTCTATGTTAGAAGTATTTTGACAGGCCCTTTGTAGTGAATCTTTACCTGCTTTTCTCTGAGCCCACACTTTGCACTCTGTCAAACAAACGCTGCTTAGCATTTAGCTAAATGGTAAATCATCATTAGTTAGAAACAAGCTGAAGTAAGCCTGAGTAAAGAGCTAATCACCCTTAGGTAGGCTTCCTGGGGAACTGACAATGCTTAGAAAGCTACAGACACCACTCAGCTCCTCTGTGGCTTTCTTGACTCACTGCGACACCATTTACCTTTGGTTTCTAATTACATTTAATAGTTCAATAAAAACACTATATTGAGACACACATACTTACAAAAACCCTCAGTGTTTCGTACAAAGAAAACATACTGAATAATTGATAAATCATTTTCCTTCCCTTTTTCAATTAGGAGCATGGGCCTAATCTCTAGAGCAAATTATTTCAACTGCATTTGAGCCCATTTCTGAATAGCTGCTTCACTGCTTCTCCTCAGTGCTCACAGTGGACCTTCAGCAATCAAAGACCACGAATGGAGCGTGGTGCTAAAGGCAGTACAGACCACAGCCAAATTTGACCTCAGTCTGTCACTACTAGACAGCACCATTGGTGTGTGACCCCTGCTAAATGTAAAACAATACAGTGGATATCAAACACCCCCTAACTCTGTGGATCAGCTCTGCAAGCTGCAGCATGGTTCCTCGAGTACAGAACCAAGTGGGTAACGGAGTACAGAACCTCTCTCTTTCCTACAGAGAGCTTTGGGAGGCCTGACCAAACAGAGGCTTGTCTGGAGTGGAGGGCAAGTGTGTTCTGCACCACAAAACAGAAAATATATTCCCGTGTTTCCCAACATGACCCCTTTAGAAGGGCCACAGACAGCTCACATGCCTTGGGAGACAAGAACTAATATGAGACAATCAGAAAAAAGAGATTGTCATCTGACCTGCTTGCTTCAACAAACCTTTGCAAAAAAAATAAAGGCTGCTTGCCAGAAAGGTAGAAGTTATCAGGCAAGCAGGAGTGAGTAGCACACAATTCAAAAGTGAAAGAGTGGGGGGAAAAATCATGTCAAATTATGTGTTTGGGTGACTAGAAGTCAATAGCAAAAAGAAACACCTTTCCATACGGGTGCCCTCTGATTCTAGAACAGCAATCAACAGTCACATGGACATTGTAGGACATGACATTGTATAGCATGCCTCAGTTCCTTTGTACTGGAGCTAGATATATTCCCACTCAAATCCCATATCCATATCACCAATACTGCATCCAAGGAGGCAGAAAGTTGGCTTCACCATTTGCCTTCCCAGAACCCATCATGCTCAACAGTGAGAGCCCTTTAACAAAAATAGAGCCACGCTACCAGGAGTTTGGAACTAAATATAAAAAGATAATGATCTAAATAATGAAACTACAAGGGAGTTTTAGGAAGGCAGATTGTAATTAGCCAACTGGAATTTAGCCAGGACACCACAGCTAACACCTCTGTGACCTTCAATCAACACTCTTTTAATATGCATGAAGTTGAGTTTCTTTACCATTAATAAACTGAATGAAAATCCAACTGGAGCAAATACTCTGTTGGTTGATTTTCATCATTACAGAGCTGCTGGGATGATGAAATTCTTGGGGGAAAAACTGGTGAATAGTCAGTCTTGAATGCATAGCAAGCTAGCATTCTGTCCCCTTTCCAATACTTCTGATGCTTGACAGCTGTTGGACGTGCACAGAAAATATTTTCACACTCATATCTGGAGTGTATAAGCAAGATATTTTGGATGTCTTCCTGGCAGAATCCCAACCACCCAAATTCCCACTGTAGTCATTCAGATGGAAGAAGAATCTGTAGAAGGATACCTTGAATTCTCTTTCACACTCCTATGAGGCCACCTTAGGACTTTATATTTTCTGAATCACATGCTGCACCCATCCACTTTATTAAGGCATAAAAGTGCCAGGTCAGAAGAGCACAAAACCTGCACATTTTGTTGTTCCCACACAGATCCACACCCCTAGCACTGAAGAAAAGATAATCACAGAAAAGCCACGATTCACAGGCAGCCATTTCAAATGAAGGAATCCCACCCCACAAAAAGCAGCTCTATGGAATAAAAACTTTGAACCAGCTACCCCTGTTTAGGAGTGTTGATAGCAAGATTAATTATCCTTCTGATGAGAGGCAGAAGCTGCCACAATGATGTGTCACCAGCACTTACCGAGCAAGGATGTATTCATCACAAGTGACAAGGCTGCAGAGAAGTGAAATTCTTGTTTAATATGTGTCTGTATGCTAATGCAGTTTGGAAACAAAGTTCTCAAAAGCTAGATGAGAAGAAAAAAGAAAAGGAAGAAGAAAAATGCTTTAGCCAAAGTAAACGACAGGAAGAAGTAAAGCAATTTAATTTTTTTACTCATTTTACAGACCTTTTGAGATTTAATCTGCACAGCCATTAGGGGCTTAAAGAGGACTGATGTTTAACTTGTTTGCCCATTTGACTTAAGACAAATCCATCTGACAACAACAAAGCACTTTCTTTGTCTTCACCACCACTTAATTTAAAGGGGACATGTTTACTAACAGCTTAATCTGTTTAATACAAATAGTCTTTTACATTCTTTAATCTTGTCCAATAAAATAAGAAAAAAAAACAACAAAACAAACCTTCAGAAACCATTTGGTCCCTTCCAAAGCCCAAAGCCAGGCATTGTAGAACATGATATCAATAAATATCTTGGCTGTACAAACATACTGAACAATTTAAATCTTCTTTATAAAAGCAGGGAAAATACTTTATTTTTAAAGTGTCTGTTGAACACTATATACTTTTTTTTTGTGAAAAATGCTGCTGATCTGCAGGAATTCTATGTCAAATGCACAAATTTTTTCATAGAGCTGCATGCACAAAATTTTAGTCATGAGGATTGATGTCAAAGACCATAATAACCACAACATCTCTCAATGTCCACTATTTCTGAAAACTACTCAGGAAAGTTCAGTGGTCTTTTTTCAATGCACATTTAGACTTGAATTGCATATGGAGTGCCCCTTTTTCTAGTATGTTCTCTTCCATCACCACCAGCATCATTTGGTTGTTTAATGCTAATAAAAAGGGAAAATGTCTTGTTCTGTAAAAGTGTTAACCACCTGCTGGTCAGGTTTATTATTTTTTGATTGCATTTTCTCATCTTTGCTGTTGATGTTAATCGCAATCCAGTAAAAAAAAACAGAGTAATGAGAATCAACAGATTCCAGTAGTCTTAATTCTGGAGCTGTCTGCACTTTATTGTCTCATTGCATTGAAGCCTTGCCTTTCCTCTGCATTTCAATTTCTCCATCTGCAAAATTGAAAAAGAGAAATTCCAGTAAAAAGGTATTGTAAATACAAACTAATATTCCTGCCACTTTGCCTGAGAACTTTGTTCAAGTAGTGTCAAACTATCCTGTAAGGTGCCCAAGACTGAATTTTGTGGTTTGCATATAGAATTATTAGTCCACAGGTTTCAGAGCCTTGCAGAACACTGTAGATGTAGCATGTTACCATCAGCTCTCCCCGTATTTCAAAAATTCTAGCAGCATCCATCTTTCCTCTTCTTTAAATATGAAGGAGAAAATATATGTCTGTAAAATGCATTCAGGGCTTAGCATTTTTAATAGAAGGCAGTATAAAAATTGTGTACTGTTTTACTTAATACATCACTGTTACTTCAGGAATTAGAAAGTTATTAAAATAAAGCTTTTTATCTTCAGATTCAAAAAGGAATGTAACGTAAAGACACCTCTGTCAAAATACTCATAGTGACTACATTCATGAGTAAACTCAGCCATACAAAAGCTAAGTGATTATTAGTCCCTGGTTAAACAAGGAGCTCGTGGAAGAAATGGGAACAAGCCAATACTAAACATTTACATAGGCCTTTTCACACAAGAATTTAAAACATTTTGAAAAGAAAACAACAACAAAAAAAGAGGGGCTTGATTCCTGAAGCTCAGTCTTCTGCCATATCTACTACACATCAATCTTCTCCAGAAAATGTTGGTTTTAACATTTGCTTTGTTACATGTATTTTCACTCTGCCTCTGTATCAGGTATGCTTTTGAAATCAGACAAATATTTGAATTTCACTGTGGAGGCTTCTATAAAACCCAGTTACACCCCATCCTGTAAAAACAATCTTTGATAGCAATAATAAAAATCATATGGCAATGATTGTGTTTTCACGTTAATGGCAAAATTAAGAACGGCTGGAAGGTAGTCTTTATCAGCCTAAAATTATGCTATATTTTAAAAAGCACAGTCACAGAATAGGTTAGACTTCAGAGGTTTATCTGAAAATTTCCCCTTGAATGATTATTTAAGATTTTAAGTGGTTTTGGAGGAAGGCTGTCTTTTTATTTCATGTTTTTATAGCACTGTATCCTATCTGTCAACATTATAGAAATCATGAAAAAAAATCCTGGCATTATTTTCATTAATATTGTGTTCATTGGTTGATGGATATCTCTAGCTTGGTCTCAGAAATCTTCAAAAAACAAACCAAATCATGCTACCTCAAAGCATTTGTGAGGGCAAGACTGAGGGATCCACTTGGCTGTAGGTGTAAAATGTGCACCTTTACAGACCTCTCTTGAAAGCCTCTCTGGGCTAATTTTGAAAGCATGGAGATACTAACTGAGAGGCTTTCTCTTTAGCTGCAAAAGTATACACAGGGGGTAATTAAATTGCAATTAACTTCTAACCACCTTGCCTCTCAACAAAGTGATTCTCTCCTGTGGGAAAGTAGAAAGTAAACGGGATTTGGAGGTGTGGTGTTCTTCCCTCTCTGCTTTCCCAGAGCTGATGAATGCCTACTCCAGCTGGAAAAATATAAACAGCACCAGTGAATCACAGAAGTTTGGACATCTTGCTTGGTTACTTGATGCCAGATATCTGATAATGCAGACACTCACTAATCCCCCACGTACCTGGCATTTTTGGAGTAAGGCAGAGTATGAACAGTCAGTTAGTGAAGACAGGGACTTTAATTAACCTTACTTTGTGGGGATTTACAGTTTTAGACTATGCAAGTGGTGGCATTTGGATTTTCTGCCTTATTTCTCATCACATTTTCGTGCATATAAACAGAAAGAAAGTCCTCGAGTGTCCTCCTTTTTCAGAGGAAGGCCAAAAAACAGTTCCTTGGAGGCAAACTTGGTAAATGAAAATAGACATAATAAAATAAAGAAAAAATAAGGTTAAACATGAAGAAGTTTCAAGTATGTAACTATCCAAAGGAATGGGAGCAACCAGGCATTTTCCAACCGTGACTTCTCCCAATGTCAGTGAAGTGCTGGATGTCACACTGAGAAATGGGACATATTTTATTGGGTTTTAATTAAGAATCATCACTTCAGCTGTGCAGGTAAAAGAATATGCCAGAAGCAAGTGCAGGTGAAAGAAAACAGACTTTTACTACAAATTTTTAGTGCAAGAATCTTCTATGCTTGTGCTGTCACTGTAATATCTCATCATTCCCCAAAACCAGTTGAAATTGGGCAGGTTTCTGCACAACAGGAGATGCCACCATAAGGAAAGCTCCCCTTACAGCCAAGGTACCCCAAATCTGTGATGCATTTTGCTGTGTGCTGAAATGATACAACCTGCAAGACAACTACTAAATCTGTTGTGGCAATGAAAAATTCTGCTTCTTTGAGAACACTCCATCTTCTTCAGCTGTTATAGGGGCTGGAAGTTTTATGGATGCATTTTTCATTGCCTTTGGCCTTTATATTATTTCTTTATTTAGCATTGAGAGTGAATGTGGACGATTTATGGATCAAAGACTCCCAATTTCTCTCTAATGTGTCCCTATAAGAAAAATTAGGACTGCCCAACCCTGTGACATGTAATAGAGGATTAGGCATTTGGTGGGATTGTCTGGGTTTGAATTTGAAAATTTCCACTTTCAGTGCATACCTTCTTGTGTCTAAATCCATTCCACACTCAAAATACCCTCACAAAACATGTCTCACAGATTATTCCCATTTTTAAGAAAATTTTCGTTACTTTCAAAATCATTGCCAGTGTAGTCAGAAACTACTAGAATCACGAGTATACTGGCAAGAGTTAGGGTAAAGATTATTCATTTATTCATGCCCTTTGCAGCAAGAACCATTGCCCTATACAGGCAAATGCTGTATGTTTAATTTACATCCACTGGCCTGAGCATCACAGTACAACCAGGCAATGTAAGATATATTAGAACAAAGTTTCTTCATGGAAAAACAATGGAAAGTCAAAAATGCAGCCTGTTATTACAGCAAATAAAAGACAAATTACTTAAGGCTTTTTCTTGTACACTTCTTTTTTTGCTAAAAGAGCCTGTCAGGACATAGGAGGGTGTTTGCAAGTGCAGTGAACAAAGACCATAAAAATGGATGACAAAGAAAATAAACTTTGAACATACCTGGGCTCGCAGTCACAAGGATACTGAGGACTTTCAGCTCTTCACTATGTCTCTAAAGGAATGGTTTGTTGGAGGTGTTGTGTGCAGGAGCACATTTTAGTGAATTGTGCCCACTGTAACTATCTACTGATGCCAGGGAGAGCTCCACTGTCACATGCTTATTGAAGAATGTGATGCCAAGGCATCCAGAATAAGGCATGGAATTCTTTTACAATTTTATAAATAATTAAACATTGATTTATGGTAAGTCTTGTTCAATTGCAGGAAGAACTACTGCAGGAGAAGCTACTGCAAAAAGGTAAATTATTCACATGAGTTCCTGGTTTTGTTATAAAAATGCAGAAGAGGACCTCTAGAATCTAGCCATGCAGAATTTTATTTCTTTATCTCATTATCTTTTATTCATGTGAGGAGCTAATCTAATTTTGATGCAACTCTGTAAATCTGGCACAGAAAAAAATCCATTCTATTGTTTTGGCTGCCATTTGTACCTTTCCTACTCTGTTTCACAGCTCAATTTCTCCAACCAGCCTTCACCTCTCATGGTGCACTGGCATGGTTCCATCTCACCTCACCCTTGACAATTCATGGCTCAGGGAAGATTAAGAATAACTGGAGAGTTTGTCTCATTGAGGAAACTGGGCGGAAGAAATGCAAAGACTGCAATCACTAGAGCCTGCATAAGCACCTATTTACTTTTAAAAATCATATTTCCTTGTAGTAGAGGAGAGAATTTTAATAGGTTATAATAGTGACAAAATATGGGTATGTGATAAAATGCTAAAGTGAAATGCAAAACCCTGTAATCCAAAAGGCATTTCTTTATTGAATGTGTGCAGGATAGCAACTGCCAGCAGCTGGGCAGCTAAACCCAACCATCCCACTAAGCCAGGCCATGTCACTCAGAGTTTACAGTCAAATTATAAAGTATCAGAGGTGATGAAGAGATGGACACAGATTAAAAGAAACAAATGGTAGGATGTGAGGTACAAGATGAATGCTGAAAAGAGGCACAGATATTAGGAATATGAAAATACACTACTGGCCTGATTCTCATTTGGATGATGGAGTCTTTATTCCTCTCTGTTTATTTAATGTGGCTTTGAATGAAAGAAAATTAAAAATCCATAAACCCCACTGGATTTACTGGCATGACCTCATCTGCTTAGTGTTGACAAGAATTTAAATCTTATTCTTCAGTAAAATTAAATTATTTAACATTAAAACTGGTTAAATAGAGAAAAGAAAAAAAAAAGTAGTATTCATATTCCAAAAACTATTCAAACTAACTAGATTTCTAATTTTTTATTCTTCATTTACTCATATTCACCTGAACTCATTTTCAGTCGCACAAATGGAGAATATTTCAAAGAGTTATACTTGATGTGAACACCCTGGGATGTGCATCAACAGCTCAGTGAGTCTATTCAGAGATTCAAACCATCGTCAGGTAACCAGTCCCAAAATACCAATAAATTCTACCAATATAATCAACTCCTTGTTGGACAGGTTGATGTTGGGTTTTAGTTTGAACTGCTTGAAATTTGAGTGATTTCAAATTTCTCACAGAGAATTGCATTGGTTCTGTCACAGGATTAGGTGTGTTTCAAAACAGCTTTTGGAAAACTAAACCCAGGTGAAAGAATAATCATGGTTAATAATCATGAAGCCTACACATACCACCCTAACCAAACCTCTCTCATAAAGGAGGGAAGTGGAGAACTGTTTTTGTCCCAACTTCCTCATATGAATCTCACTGTCAACAGAGTATCAACTACTAATGAAAGGTTCCTTCAGACTGCCTTGTACTTTACTCTGAATCAAAGTATCATGACTGCTTTCACCTGCTCCTGCTAGGATAATCATCTGAAAGTTGATCAAACATATCTGAGCCTGTACAAGAGCAATAAGTGATGGAGACGGATGCTGTCAGGTAGGAAGATGTCTTCACGCGCTGTTTGTTCAGCACTTGTCACCTCTGGATCACAGAACCTCTGTGTGCACCTTTCTCTTTTATTATGACAACACTGCAGTCCAGCAGCTTTCATTCCTGAAAGCTTGATGAAAATACGTGATGATTTTTTGAAATATGAGAAGAAGCTGCTTATCTTTGGAAAGATGTTTTCTTTGATGCTGGTGTAAAAATGCATGGAATGCATCTAAACTCAATTAAGGAATATTTGTAGTATCACTTAACCTCTTGCAAATGCTTCCTGGCCAATTCTAAAGAGAGCTGACATTTTCTTTGAACAGAAGAAGAAAAAAAAGGATCAGGGAGATACATATTAAAACTTACTTCTTGTGGGAATATGGTCTGGGAAGTTTCTTCCCAGAAGAGAAAAATTTTAGGGCTGCTAACAAAATGTAACATTATGTAACACCATGCCATTGCTTAAAGGTTGGATATAGGAAACATTAATTATCCGATTAAAATACATCTAAAGGTGCTGGGCAGATTGTAAAGACATAATTGGGTGGGGGGAGGGGGGACTGTGGGGGGTTTAATTTCATTAAAGAATGTTACTACTAAGAAACACTGTACCCTACTTCTTCTACTGCACAGATTTTTACCACTTCCAAATGACAACATAAAAAACATCTTCCTACCCATGGAGTCTTAGATTTGGACACTCAAGAAAAATTGTTGTGTTATTCAGAGGTGGCTTCCAGTTCATTCATTTGAGAATTTCATTACAGCAGGTAAAGAGGAGCATAGTGGTAAAGATCTGAAAAAGAGCAGACTGTGTTAGGAGGATATACCTGTAACATCACCAAGTCTGAAGGAAAACAGATCTTGTCTTCTAAGGTGGCCATTCCAATCTAAAGTAAGCCACAAGATGCTGCCAAGTGCTGTTACTTTCTTACTATTCAAGTATTTTACATGCCAAAAGTTATTAACAAAAAAACCAACTTCTTTACCCTCAGCTAACTCCCATCAATACCTCTAGGAAACACCCTGGTGGTCATACTTCAGCTCCTAAGGTCTCTTACAGCCCAAACTCCATCTGAAGCTGAACTGCTGCTTCTTGCCTTTGGGCGCTCAAGGAACCTCAAACAACAGAAAGCATCAAACAAGTGGAGGGGAGGCTGTGTGAATCATGGATCTCCATATCCAGATCCATACTATGTCTATCCAGGGCTGGTGTTTTTAACATAAAGCCTTGGAAGAAGAGGGAAGGGACAGTGCAGTGCAACACAGAGCATTCTGCTCCCCAGCTCATTTGGCTGAGACTGACACTTTCAGGAAAGACATCCCCAATGGGTCTACAAGCATAAATAAAGTAACAGAAGCTGAACTGGTTTGGGTGTTTAGATTCAGCAAGAACAAGGAAAAATGAGCATCAAAACACTCCATATTTTGAACTTCAAATCCCAGCTGTTCTTTCACCTACATGGACGATGCAACTGTGACATCAATGGGCTCTTTAAAGGATGATAGTGAGCAGAGAAAATTGGAAAATAAGAAAATTCTCTGACTGCTCCAAAAATGCTTCCAAAGGAAGGGTGTGTATTTACTCTACCAGCAGTAGGATAAGGCAGAAGGTGACAGATGAGGAATTAAACAGACACCTGATAACATAAGAAATTAGAAATACTCATCATCATGACCAAGTGTCAGCTGTCCTTGATTACCATTCAGGAACAGTAATGGAATTCAAGTGTACTGTGGACAATTTTCTCCACCACACTTCTGTACGTTAGAGAAACATGGTCAGTAATTAAATGAGTGGAGTTTTAGCTGGCAAACACTTGCTCAAACTAATGTGCATTGCCACAGAATCTACACTCAGTCACTGCCATGCACGAAGCCATCCACAACCTGTGCTGACTGAAGTTTGCTCAGATACTCATGCCAAATACCCAAGTATTTGCCAGACTTCCTGGAAGGGATTTACAGCCCATACTCCCAGGACAATACCATTAGTACTGGCCATTATCTACTTTTTGTACAAAGGGTACAAGCAGTTGACCAAAGGCTATTGTATCATGAGATAAATTACTTCCTGGAATTCCCTGAATAAAGGCATTGAGAGATAATGCAATACGTAATGACCTCAGGTGGTCTTTAGACTAAGACTAAGCTTCCATAAGCAAGAGAAACTGGAATTTCCTACACTGTTTACTAAACAAGGGCATATTTTAGTAGCTCCCAATCAGTTGGCCTTTAGCATCAAAGAAACAATCAAAAAAAGGAACAATCACACTTGTATACGTCTCCTGGTTCCTCATGACAGAACATGGCAAGGTAACTAATGAACACACTAAACCATATGAAGAAACATGAGTTTTCTAATTTGTTTCCTCCAAAATACTTTGCAATTTGCTTTGTTTCATTTGCAAAGTGTTTCTTCATAAAGATTTATCAGAAGGGGAACTACCACTTTTGCACTGCTCCAATTCACGGTGTAGGTGCTCTGCCCTCTAAGTATTTTGGTTTTGTTGTGTTATCTGAGTGACTCAGACTGGGAAGATCTGTCCCTCTGCAGGTTTTGGACCAGGATGAACAAAATATTCTAGGTCACTTCGGTGTTTAAGCCTGAATGCAAATGCATTGATACCTGATAAATACTTGACAGGTATTCTTTATATATTCTACACTGCCCTGGCTGGCATAAGGACATTACATTGCGTTTATTATTTAAAGAAGGAACAAAGACTCTTTCCAGGTGCAGATCTTAATTCTAGTTATAAATCATATCTCTGCGGGGCATCAATAGATTTCTCTGCTTTCTCTTTTCTTCTTTCATTCTTCTGGTTCCTTCTCCCATGTAAGCCTTTCCTTCTGTAATACCTCCTTTTTCCATTCCTCTTGGAAAGAATGCTCAAATGCTTTCGACACAAGAATACAACACAAAAATAATGAAAATCCTTGAAAATAGGGGACCTTATTTACTGGTGGGCTGAAGAAGAAACAGAATCAGTGGGATGCAAGCAGAAATAATTGACTCACAGAATGGGAAAAACCAGTGTGGGTTTGATAAACATCTATACTAAACAGACTTGCATGTAACTTGCCTGAGATTTAAGACCTTTTGGTAGCCTAATCTAAAAGTTAAACATCCCAGGAACTGGGAAGAGCTGTTGATTGGACAGGGAGGATATCAAAGAAAGAAAGCCCTTGCATATGGAGAAGTGTAGGCAAAGTGAAGTGATTGGCAGGTCACCACAAGAATCAATGCAAGGACAATGTCACTCAAACTGGATATAACATAAAATAAGAGCATGGCAGAAGAGCTTAGAAAGAATTAAAATAAAGAAAAGAATGGAGCAGTATTAAGTTTTGTACCAATAATTTTACAAGTGATCTGAACAAGCTACGAAAGCATTTGGCTTCCCTATTGTAACCTGCATAAAAGCTGATTAAAAAGACTTTTTACAGCAGTAAAAACTATTAAAACAAAACACATTCTGTGCTATAAAACTTGACAAGAAAGATCCTCCTGATGAGCAAGTTGAGTTTCATCTGTTCAGTCTCTCCTGGCTGCTTAGGTCTCAGTGCTCAGCAACTCTTAAAGAGAGTAAGAGAAGCCGTAAAAACACAGACACATCCTAATATTTACATACAAAGAAAAATCTCAATTTTCACTTAACCTTCCCAGTGGGCATAAGAAAATCTTTCTCTGAATCTGTTCTGTTCTAGCACAAATCACCATTTAAAATACTCTTTCAATGACTGAATACAAGTAAACAAACAGCAAGTCAAATATTTTTCTCTAGCATTAAGTTTAGGAAGAGTATTATGTCACTTTTTTTAAATAGCCACCTAAACACAAAAATTTTTCATTTCTTTACTTAAGAGAAATGTCAGAGTAAAAATATCTTTAACAATAACATCCTTATTCCTAAGCAGTTAAAAAGTAAAGCCACCTTCTTGAGATCAGTAAGGAAAAATAACAAAAATCTGAACTACAAGAAAATTCTACTATTGGAAGTGCTAAGAGCACAACTGTGAAAATGAGCAATAAGCAAAATTTCCAGTTAAACACATTTAGAAGTGAAGCACACTGATTAGTTACAGTGTCAAACAAAAGCAAATGAAAAAAAATGACAGTTTTCAATTTAGGAATTCCACATGTTTTTATATTACTACGATCATTTTCAAGGAACTCATCATCTTACATCTGTTCTAGCAATAGCCTCAAACAATGAAGGTATCACCTTTGGGTTTCAAGCACCATTTAAAACAAAAAACAACATAAAAATGCTTTTGATGATGCCAGAGGAAACAGAATTTATGCGTGCAAAGACTGGAGTTAATCAAAATAGGTATTTCTAAGGTGATAAGGAAGCACTACAAAAGCAATGAACAAAACTTTCTCACCAGCAGATTATGGTTTACATAAGATTATGGTAGAGAATGCAGTATCTATAGAGGGCAGTGCTCTTAGGCAAGGCTGTCTCAGACTTCCCACTAAAATACCATCTTTACAGGAGTTTGCAGCTTACTCAAACTGGGGAATGATTTGGGCTGAGAGGCTTGAAAATTGCTAAGGCTGAAATTTTAGAGAAATGATGACCTAAAAGAATTCTGCCCTTTCTCAGGCCTGGGAGGATGAATACATTTCTTTCCCGGTTCCCTCCTCCCCCCATCTTTTACATTTAAAATAAAAACTACCTTTTGCAGCTGCTTGGTGGAGATGCTACTGCTCCCTCCATGACTCAGCTCAGGATTTGGAAACGTGGCACAGCAGTTGCCATAGCATCAATATTCTGTTGTTCTTGTGAAAACGTCCACAAATTCAGCCGAGTTATGAGTTCCTGCACATCTACCCACGCAGAATGAGCGGAAATTTTGACTGTAGAGAAAATAATAGGAAGCAAAGCTGGACCCACTGAAACATGTTGGGGCAGCTGGAGTGTGTATACCTTGTCCTCCTGAATCACAGGTCCATCCCTTGGCAGGGCTTGGTGAGATTTTCTGTCTGTGTGCACCTACCAGGCCCACTAGCAATGAAAGCCATACATCTTCTCCTTCTTGTGCCTTTTATTGCCTCTGCCTGCTATCCCCCCTCTCATGGTTAGAAAGGAACGCTGCAAATTATCCCAGCGGAATGAGAATCAGGCAGAAAAGTTTAAGGATGATTGGATAAAGAAGTTCAACTATAAAATTCACAGTGGAAGCTGGGCCACATAATGAAGAACAACCAACAGCAGCAGATTGTCCAGTGCATCCACGGATTTTGTCTTTGCCAGGGTCTCAAGCAATCAGCATGTTTCTAGGTGCAGATTTACAATCACCTCTCCAAAAAATCTGAAGCCTCACTTCCTTCCACAGGATGGCATTTTGAAAAATAAGGCTGGAAAAAACCCAGCACTCCATATCTGGGAGTTCTCCCTCCAGAACTTTGTGTCAGCACCTTAGTAGCTTTGGACCAGTAGATGATCATCTACATGAAGCCATTTCATTCTGTATACCAAGAGGCCAACAGGCTGGGAACCCATTACGGCTGGAAATGTGCAGAAAGTGAAAATGCCATCTATAGAGCTGAAAGCCAGGCAGTGCATGAGGAAAGTTAAAAATGTGGTCATAAAATTAAAAAATGCAATCCTCAAGTGTTGGAGTCTGGTCAGTTTTGGCCACAACCTGTATGATGCTGAAAAGGTCACTCTGAACTTTGCACTGCTGAACTCTGACTGTCTGCCCCTTACTTTCTGAAAATCCAGATTTCCTGAGATCACAGATCTGATTTATGGAAGGGCTGAGAATCCAGAACTGTAGGAGTTGGCCACAGATTTGCTTTCCCTATGAGAAGTGTAAAGTATTCTGAAACATGAGAGGTTTAAGGCATCTCGAATTAACAAAATTGATCACTTTTACCTGCGTTTCGCCAATTTTTTCTGTCGTCATGCATTAAATAGCAAAAATACTTTTAAACAGGGATTAACCAAAGGATTAATAAACTACCCTCTTATGGTAGCACTATAGAAAGATACTTGAGGAAGTTGATAATCATGCATTCAATGCTGGACAGAATGGTGTGCAGCAAATAACTCAGTGGTATACACTGAGCAGTTCAGATAAAAAGAAACATTTCAAAAAGCTCCTATTCAGCCATCTCTTTTGTATCTGTTAAAGGCACAGACAACTCAGAGAAAAAAGTAGCTATGCAATCATGTAATTTAATATCCCTGTCAGGATGACGATGAACAATTGAAAAAAATAACCAGAATTAAGATTGCCAATGTATTTTCTGTTTTCTCTACACTTGACTTTACAACCTTAACACTCTTGTCACAAAGCATATGATATACTGACTTAGCAAAATCCATTGTTCCAATCTGAGCATTTCCATGTCAGGGATTTGTAAACACTATTTTTTTGTATTGAAGTCCTACCAACACTTAGAAAAATCAGGAACTTTAAAAAGTCACAGAAGATTATATTCAAAAATATTAGTTTATTATACATTTCTATAATTTGGAATACTGAACCAGCCTTTCAAAAATACATGCAAATGCTGTCATTTATCATGCAAAGGTGTAAGACCATGTTCGGTGACCCATTTAGGAGGGTATGGGGGTAGAGGCCAGGAATCTGAAAATATCCACTTTAAAATGTCTCCCTTCTTTAACTTGGATCAATTAAGGAAATGGTTTGCCATTAAACTATGGCTCTCCCACACACCATTTAAATACACACTTGACTCCCATTGAAATGGTCAGTTCAACTTAAATTAGATTGAACTGTGCATAAACAAAAGGCTACTGGAGAGCACAAAACTCCCATAGCACCCTCTGCTGATAAAGAGGGAATGGGATTAACATTCATATGGAGCAATTCCACAGAACAGGCCAAGTAACAGAGGAAAGTGAAAATGGGTTTTCATTGCAGTTCAGAATTTAAGCTGCTGCTTTATAAAGGGACCCTTTCAAGACATTACACTCAAAGGCCCAATCCTGCAGTCCTTACTCTGGCAAAATTCCAGCTGAAGTCAATGGGAATATTGCCTGTGTAAGGACTATTCAAAATTAGTCAAACTGTCTGAATATCATTCAATCAGCTCTAATCACTGCATTGAGAATAAAGGCCGTAATTTTAGCAGTTTTTGTCACTTTAAATTCTTCAACAAATACTTGCATTATTCTCTGTAAATCATCTTGCCAAGCAGTATTTGTCAAATAATTGGACAATTTTTTTCCATCAACCATTGAATAAATTATGAATAACAAGCACTGATTTAACCATGTGACTCCCATCAGTCAATTCTCAAGTTTCCTGTGAAGGGCTTAACTGGAGGTTTTATTGGTGGCTTAAACATTAGAGAAAATTTCATTCAACAAGAACTACTCAGCAACCTTTCCATCAGTATTGACAACGCTAAAACTGAATGGCAATTTACTTTTTTAATTGTATGGACTACCTTAAATGTAGCATATTTTTGACAGAATGTCTGATTTTACTCATTCTTCAAAGTCCAAAGTATAATTTTAGAAAAAAAATATGCAAATCTCTACTTAGGAGAGATGATATATGTCAAGAGATTTAATAATATTTCTCAAATCAACAGATATACTTGGAATAAATATTTATTTTCTCTCAGGCACATAAGCCTCACACAGGCACAATAGCTACATCACATTAGCAACAGCATTTTTGTCTCCTATTCAACAAATATTATGCTGGTTCTTTTGCCTCTTAGACAAATTCTAATTAGAAATATGAGGGTCATTAGGAAATTTTACTCTCTGTTAATAAAAAATTAAACTAGAAAATAAATACTCATTTAAACAGGTATTTCATAGGCATTTAAAATAAAAAAAGATAAATTTCTATTTAAAAAATAGGGAGAAAAATTAATTTTAAATGAGAAATGGGCATCAGCATGCACAAATAGCCCAGTGACCAGTATCTAAAATATTAAGTGACTAGAAGAAGAAACAGTCCCTTTAAAAGATCTATTATTGTGCAATACAGTGCTAGGAGAAAAAAAACTTGGGTTTATTGGAGCTTGTATGGCAGCTGTAGCCACTATGACTTGGAACAAATAATTGTGGATATTAACAATGTCACCCGAAACTGTTCTTCAGTAACACCTGTCCCTCAGAAGGGCACAAACCCTGCCACGAGGATCACACACAAGGCAAGGCAGGGATGGCCAAGCTCGGGCACAGCCAGGGCCCAAGGTATCCCTCTCCTCCTCCCCTCTCCAGGAGGAGCACATGGGCACCTTCAACGACCTTCTGCTCAGGCCAAAACACACAAAACCCAACAAGAATCTGAGGAGGTGAGGGCAGTCGAGAAGATGAGCAAAGAAGGTGGTCATGAGAGTTTTCAAAGCGGTGGTGACTGGTAAAACAAATTAAAACCTCACAGGGAGAAAGGAATTACAGAAGGTATTGCTATTCCATGCAGTGGCTTGCCCTGCAGAAGCAGCGGGGATTCCCTCCCTCTCTGCCTCATGTGGATGTAACTATCCGCACGTTTTTTCTCTCATTAACTCTCATTAACTTTGTGTTTCCCTCTCATTAATTCACCTTTTTTTTCAGGTAGTATCAGGAAGCGCAATTAGCTGCATCAAGTACATTTTCACTACACAAATTATTTAGCTGGTAACTGTGTTTATAATTAAGTGGTTTAACACTACTTTATTACATATTTTTGGGTGCTCACAACGTTGCCAAACTTGAGTTGTTTTCCATGCCAGGTTTCTGTCTCGGGAAGAAACTTTTCTGGAAGATTTCTGTAAAAACCTTCTGCATGAGTGGAAAAATATTTTTGTCTGCATTCAAGACACTTATGCCTTTCTCAGATATTGTTGGTTCAGTAATTGCAAAATAAGAGGTAAAATTGGGGCGTGTCTGTCTACATGTGCTCAAGGGAGTCTTGTCAAAGTTGGCAGATTTAAAGCTTCTGTCTTTGGCTAATATATTCCATCTTCCCAGAGCTCTAAAAATGAAACCACTTCAACCATATTTTACCCCCAGCAGTTGACCAGCCTCTATTGTTGTCCTGGTAGTCTGCACAGAATGTTTTCTGCACCAGTGCAGGAAAACACAGGCACCAGAATCAGAAAAATTGTGGCTTTTACACAGCCCAAGATCCGTGGATCCACAGCTGAGTGACACAACCACATCACCAAGCCTGCCTTGAGCTCAGTGTGGGCCACCCACAAAGTATTAACTTGGTTTTCCAGGAAGATATTTTAGGTCCCAGTAAGCTGTATGATGCAGAGAGAGGCAGAAGGCAAGTTCCCCACTTTGAAGCTAATTTGGGCAGGTGGCAGAGGAGCAGAAGCACCTTGACAGCTGCATGGACTTTTGAACTGCCTGCTTCACTCTCTGTGCTCCTCTTTACCTCTGTGGTGCCTAGGTAGAATAGTTAAAAAAACCCTCCCTGATGCCAATGGAGTATAGAACTGGAACTGGGAAAAGGTAGGAGAAAGGGCTAGACTGGGGCAGACTGAAGAAATCTGCATCCTACAGCAAAAATTAGAAAGCAGCTTTGCATTGACTGTAAAAACTGATCCTAACCAGCACTCAAAGATGCCCACATCTCTAAAGACACATCCTCTAGCCTTTGCACAGCCTTGCCTTCCTAGTTATGTCAGTCTTTTGCTCTAGGTCTCTGCTATAATCACCCTGGTTTTCATATTAAAAACATATTGGGGTAAGTTCACTGCTGGAGTAAACTGGCAAAGTGCCACTGATTCTCGTGGACCTGTGCCAGTTTTCATCAGCTGCAGATCTGGACCATTCTTGCTAATTTACTTGTAAAGAAGCTCCCCACATGCCTCTAATCATTTCTATTTTCCCCCCTGACCCTTCCTGTGTTTGAGGTTGGGTTTTTAACCTAGAAACATGGTGAGAAAATGCTTTATTTTGTTTCCTCAGCAAATTGGGATGTCATTAGTCACCACTTCTAGCCTCTCCTCCAAAATCAGATTCACAATAGGGTGCAGCACAAAAGGGCCTGTGACACCTCCATGGTTTGGGAAGGGACACACAGAGCAGATCAGGGAGTAAGACCTGCTGTATCAGAAAAAGAGGTGGCACGTGCTCTGTCTCTGTGGTAGTTTAAACACATCTACAATGATCCTTGGACATCCCACTGACTGATTTATTTTTCTGAGGAAATCTTTTGCTTTCTATCATCAACCTAGTTTTCCCCCTCATTGGCTTTATTTGTCTCACCTTAACTATGAAGTTTTTATTTTTATGCTGAGCTGTGCTACTAGCTTCTCTAGAAAAACTTTGTTTAGTATTTTCTGTGGAACTCACGTGTTTTTGAGAAAACTATATGTGCACTTGTAAACTTTTCCATTAAATTCTTAATCTTTGAAATATACTATAAGGCTGGAGCAGCAAGATATACTGTTGCAACAATCAGGGTTATTTTTCCTTAGAATTATACTCCATCCAGACTCTTTGTAGATTTGGGTCTTTTGTCTTTAACGACTTTATCAATTAAGTTTCATGACATCAAAAGAAGTTCACCATTGTAATTCCTGGAAGCATTCTCAGAACCACTTACCCCAACACAGTTCTGTATGAAGCTGGCTACCTCCAATTTTCCTCTATTGTATCACATTTTCCTGATTAATTACCTGACTTCTAATAGGAATTCAGTTAGCAATTCTTTAGCTCCCTCAGATACCTTGGACGAATGCCACGTTCTGACTTTCACTGTCATTTAATTCCATGGGTTGTTGCAAACCCTGTATATACATCACTGCTTTTGGCAACACTTTCTCTTTGTAAACAGCAAATACTAAGGCAAGTGCTTCCTTATGATCTGCTCTGTTGAAGTTCTAAGCCACCAAAACTCTCTGTTTCTGCATAAGGCTCTTTGTCTTCTCAGTTTGTTCCCTCCGTGCCTTGGTGACTCCTCGTGTATTATCAGCACATTATCACTATAAACATTCTTCAAATTTCCTCTAAATATTTGGGATTAATGACACTTTGAAATAATAATAAACCCCTATTTTTAAAACATACAGACCAATGTTGTCATCTACCTTTACTCACATTATCCTTAAAACCCTGTCAGATAAGAAAACAGTCTTTGCTTTGTGCTCTTTACTGTCACTCATAACCTGTTCAAGGTACTATTTAGCCCACATATTCTCTCATAGTCCTATGCACTCTTCACTTTTCTTATCTTAAAAAAACCTATGGGATTTACAGAATAGCCTCCCACTTCCACACCCCAATCTCTTCCCTACACAGTATAGAGAAATTAATTATTGCACCTCATTGATTTTTTAACCTAGCACCATATTTCACAAGTGATGAATTATACCTACATTATCCTGATACCAGACATTAAGCCCCACTCAGAGTTTCCTTTAAGCTCCTTACATCAGTATTTGCAAGTTTTATTTTACTGAAATGTTCCTTTTTAGAGGTGTCTTTTCCCTTTGCTGCACTACAGATGCAGTTGTTTATTGTGTCTTCTTTTGTTGGGTGGATTTTGCAAAGATGAGAGGTCTGAGCACTACGAAATGGAACATTTTCATCTGCAAATACAACAAGGAGAAAAGCAAAATTATAAGAAAATACCCTTTCTTGTAAAGATTGTTTTTTGCTCCATACACATTTGTTCTATGAGGAAATGTCCAACACTAAGCAAGAATATTTTGGCTTTGCATAAGTTAATGAAACAAAGAACAGAATACTGTATTTTTCAAGTACATTAATTTTTTAAGTTGAAAATTTGTATAATGCACAGGATAATGAATTTGTACAATGCAAAAAAGACAGGAAAATATTGTAGGCCTAGTCAATGTCTCAAGAGTGGTCTGACAAACCCAATCTATTCAGATTGGCAACAGAAATTGAGGGATGACTTGATGACATTGTTAATGTATCTTTTCAAGGAGCAAATAATACCAGTTAATAAAGAGCTCTTCAGCCTAGCTGAGAGAGGCATAAAAAGAGCAAATGGCTAGAAGCTGATGCCAGACAAATTCAAATGAGATATAATAAAGAGTAACGATGATTAATCACTTGAACAAACCACCTCCCCCAAGTTATGAAATTTTTATATGAAAACTTGATGGCTTTCTGAAATATACGATTTAAACAAATGGTTTAAGTTCTAAACAACTGCATAAAATTCCTTGCACAATCTTAGCAGGTCAAAGTGGGTGATCAAACTGTGCCTCAAATGGGAAAATTTTAACATGTGGCAACTTCCAGAATCACACAACCATTCATAACAGAAACTGGTTTTATATAATTGTCTTTTTTGAATTCTCTTAAAATGCTGAGTTTGTGAAACTGTTTTCTAACCCTCAGTCCTGTTACACAAAAGGTTAATTTCCCTTCAGACATATCAGGTAAAAAGCAGGTGAAAGTTGTATTGAAAAAAACACTCCTGTTTCAAATAGCATTTAACATAAAGAGAGAGAGAGGGAGAAGAGGGAGAAAAAGACACAAACACCAGCTCTGGAAGTATTAAAAGCATGCTCTGAAAACCTCTGTGATGACAGTTTGAAGAAAGCAGCTTTTATGTGCTACTGAGCCCATCTCTACAATGTCTTTTAAATGCAACTGTTTACCTAGAAAATATCAGCAAGGGCCAGAATCTGGACTAGATGAGGCACCTTTTGATTGCAGACAGTGAACTGAATCCTTAACTAATAAATTGTTCCACACCTTTGTCTGAAACAAGAAAAGCAAAGGTCTTCATTTTCTCACAAGAATGCACAAGCCCCTCAAAAGCAGTATGGTTTTCTACATCTAAGTCTCAGTATTTGTTGACTTTAAGAGTTTGTATGAATGACAATGCACATCACTGGTTTGTTACTTCTGTCATCTGTGCTACTGAGTGTACCTTGGCTCAGATCAAAGTTGAAAGCTTCTTAAAAGATACACAAACCACAATGTGACAAATAGCATGCTTTGTTTGACACAGCAAACAAGAAATTACTTTCATCAACCCAGGGAAAGAATCCTGTGTTTTCAGTGCTAATTCTGAAGGCTGCAGTGATGGAACCAGAGCTTTACTTCATCCCCAAGGAATGAGGACCTCTCCAAAGACAAACAGAAAGGAAGAAACAATATCAGCGCATTAAATGCTGACAATGGTATGAATTTGAGGCTTGCACTCTATGGTACACATTTGCAGAAAACTCACCCTTTACACAATTAAACACATTTTCCACAAAGTGAAAAACGTCTCCAATAAGCAAACATTAATCTGACCGGAAATTACAGATTAGAACATACACAGCACTTCACAAACAGATCCAAAACTAAACATTCCTGTGTCTATCACATTACACAGCCTCGTACCACACACGGTTAATGCACAGGCATCAGAAATATTGCAGACAAAACGTTTTCTTCTTTTTACAGCAACATTAGCTAAACAATTGCCAATGCATTCTCATAAAATATTTGAAAGTTTTCACAAATATAAAGCACTTCAGATCAATAAATCCTTACTCTATGTGCACTATTGGAGTAACAGGATTTTCACTAAGACATATGCTCAACAAAAATCAGTGGTTATATGTGAAATCACACATTTTGGCTGGAATCTAATTTGATCCAATAATGTATATATACAAATTTCCCTTTAAATTAAGCTTTCTCTTCCTGAGCAGGAAGTAATATTTACTTACCAGAAGAGAGTTTTAATTCAACTATGAACAAGTGACAGCCATTTCACTAACTTGTAAGGGCTTTAAATGAGACCTAATAACATCTCTACTACCCTCACAAACTAAAATTGCTCAGCTTTCCTACTGAGTCAGAAGCACATGCCTGAAAGTTAACAGAAATCCACAGAAAATGCAAACAGCAAGCAAATAGCGCAACAATGACAAATACATAGCGTGCCTGTGCACAAACAAATATGTATTTAACATACGTGAACAAAGAGCAAGTGAGGTAAAACATTTTCAACCTCCTGAGAAGAAAGGGCAGACACTGTATTTTTGTAATTAAGGATGTCCGACTCAGTTCTCTTAAAACAGCCTTTAACAGGGCGACTACAAAGCTCTGTGACACCGAGGCAGGGCTCACATGTGCAGATTTGCCAGAACCTGCCCTCCTCAGCCAGAAGAAGTATTTCAAGCTGGAATTCCTCTTTAATGTGCTCAGGCTCAGCTCTCATTGTTTATGGCAGCAGCGCACTTGGTTCTCAGAAGAAATACTGGCTTGTAGACTTCCAGTAGCATAAATGCCCTGATTTCCTCTGGGAGAAAAAAATCTGTGTGTTTACACATGCAAAGGTTTACCCATCCTACTCAATGTCTACAGCCTGGAGCCTGTCTGGAGGCAGTGATGCAGTCCAGCATCCCTGGAGCAATCCTACCTCATCACCCTTTCAGGGATAAGCTTAGGGCAGGTAGAGCCCTCACCATGCTCACTGCTCACCCCACAGGCTTTACTGATTGTCTCAATACACATTTTTCTAACACGTTCTTTTAGAAATCACCATTCAGTTTGAACCAACCTGCACAATAGTACTCATATTCATATTTAATAGTTCACTCATATTCCTATTTTCATTGTACTTTTTTAACATGACTAAGCGTAAAAACACATTACAGGCAGCAAGTTTCATGATGTAAAGACACAGTTTCAGTGAAACTCATTGTAGTTGTTACACTAAAATGTTTGCTTCAAACCTTTGCCCTAGCATTGCTGTTTCTGTATCAAATTCATTCAGCCCTCACAATTTAATAGCTCTTCCTGAGATGTTACTCTCCTGCCATTGATGACAGCAGGCCACCTGCCTCTGCCAATTAGCAGTACCATGCCCAGTTCCAGCTCTACAAGAAGAAAATAGATTGGGTCTTGGCTGGCGCATTTAGCTCTAGAAGAGCAAAAGCTGTTGAATCTGTGTCTTACTCCTCCAAAAAGGTGTTAAAATTTACTGCACCATACAGTACCTCCACTGAGTGCAGCTAACCTGTGGCTAAAATCCTCATTTTTCCTAAGTCTTCTTAAAAAGGATTCTGTAAAAGCCAATCATTCGAGACAGATCCGAGATTTCAGCACTTTTTAAACGTACAATTAACATTTTAAAATTATACACATGGATAAAACCAGGTATCATTAGTCACTTATTAGTCACCTTCAAAACAGGCAGCATGTTCATTATGTTAATGTCTTTGGAGTGTTTAAAGCAACCTTTGCATTTGAAGTGGAGGCTCTTGGTAAAAGGTGGCACTTAATAAGAAATGGCAATTACTAAGGCATGTTACTCTCCAGAAGACTGCAGTATGAATTTTAATTTCTTCCTGGCCATGTATCAGCTAAGGCTAACACAGCTCTTTTAGTTTAGAAGCAGTAGGAAGTACAGTAAAAGTGAAAACCAAAATAAGAGACGACACTAATCTTCTCTGAGTTTCAATTAAGGCCCAGCACCTCTGGATTAAAGGCTTATTTTAAGGAAAAGCCTTAATTAAGCATACATGTGTATAGGATCACCTTAATGAGGTATGACAGAAATAGAAGAGATGGCAAACATTATTTGAAAAGAAGCTTATTATCAGCTTTAGGAAATTCAGTCATAAATTAAAAAAAAAAAAGTAATGCAATACTAAAAAGACACAAGAATGCTGAATCATTTTCAAGCATAAAACTGAAAACAAAATAGGTACAAGAGAGGTAATTTTCAGTATCTTTATATTCAAATTTATACATATTCATGATTTTTCTACACATCAGTTTTGAAAATATAACAGCATTTACACTTTCATTTAAATTTTAGACAGCAGAAAATCAACTTTTTTACTGTATTTCCTAATTAAAATTTATTACTAAATATCTTTAGAAGTCTATATTTTAAAATATCCCTTCATCATATTCCTGAGTCAGGTTGGGTGTCAGGCTAATGTGCAAGTGCATTTTAAGAACCTCTATTTTATCTTTTTATTCCTGCCTTCGGAAACAATCAGTGATTTAATGTCATTTTAAAGATAGCCACTTCAGCTGCTTTTCACATCTTCCCCTACCGTACAGAGAGGTATTCTCATTTGCAGATTTGACTTTAAAGTAATTACTTGTAATTACAGAGAAGTGCATCCAGTGGATTAATCACTCCATTTATATGCTGCTCAAAAGATTACTCTCAGGACAGCCTCACTGCTTTTGCTCAGAGAATGTCACTTCCACAGGAAAACAAATCTCTCCAGTCAGCAGCAGCTGAGAAGGACTCCGACAAGTATTTAAATCCAAAAAATTAAAGAAATTGTACACCTGGATTTGAGGCACCATCTGTGCCTCTCCTCCTAATGAAAAATAAAGGGCCACCAAGTGAGAATAACCAGGAAAATGGCCAGAGAAAGCCTACACTCCTGTTAGAAGGATTTTCACACCATTCTGGATCTGAAAGAAACATATCAGTGCTAATCAAAGACATGGGCAGTGCTTCTGGCTCAGGAAGCTGCACTTCAAAATGTGGGGAGTCCCTGAAGGAGCTGATGCTGTACTAAATGCATCCTTGCCATCTCCCTGAGCCATTTTCCTTCTTGCCTTGAACAAAAATTGGACACTAGGTGACAAAAATCCTTGTTTGATCCATATGGATACCATTCCTCTGTCCTCTTTATAAGGATTTTTTTTCTTTCAGTGGTGACTCTACTATAGATTTGCCAAAGACACAGGTCACTGATAATGGCAGTGAGGAGGCTGGTGAAGGCTCTGGAGCACAAGCCCTTTACGGAGCAGCTGAGGGAGCTGGGGATGAAGAGCCTGGAGAAAAGGAGGCTCAGGGATGACTTTATTGCTCTCCACAAGTACCTGAAAGGAGGTCATAGCCAGGTGAGGGTCAGTGACTTCTTCCAGGTAAGAAGCAATACAGACAAGAGGAAATGGCCTCAAGTTGGGTCAAGGGAGGTTTAGATTGGATATGAGGAGAAACTTCTTTGCTGAGAGGGCTGTCAAGCACTGTGACAGGCTGCCCAGGGAAGTGGTGGAAATAACCATTCCTGGAAGTGTTTAAAAAAATGTATGGATGTGGTACTTAGAGATAAACTTTAGTGGTGGATTGGTAGTGCTTGGTTAATGGTTGGACTTTTCAAGTCTTTATAGTCAATTCTACAAATCTATGATAATCACAGGACCTGCCTCCCATCTAACCACCTGCCAGGTTAAAAACACACACTAAAAATCGAAAAACACAGCAAAAAAGTCTTCAAATCCAAATGCACATGAAGGTACACAACTAATGCTCACTAACCCCCACAGTACCACACAGACATGGAGCTAAAGGGGAAAACACTGCCTAGGGACAGTGGCATACAGGAAGTGTGCAGCTTCAGTGGCAGGAAAAATCAGGAAGGAACCATTCCCAGGGGCTTTCCTATGGGCAGTGACTGGGATCAAGCCAGGAGAGGCTCCATTCCACCCTCTGAGGAGAAGGGAGCAGCACCTCCCACTGCCACCCTTCGCTCAGAGCCTGTGTGAGGCTGCAAAGCCAGGGCTGTGCGGGGAAAAAGGACAAGAGGTTAAAAACAATCATCATGGTTGGAAAAGACCTGTAAGACCAATTAGTCAAACTGCTAACCCAGCACTGCCAGGTCCACCACGAATCCATGTCCCCAAGTGCCACATCCACAGCTCCTTTGCAGCACAAACACAGCCCCTCTGGTCATCCCATCTTGAGCTGGGACTGGAGGAGCGCAGGGGCAGCTGTGGCAGCAGAGGAACAACCACACACTGAAACATCCAGACCTGGGGTCCCAAGGATGGGAAGGACATGGACCTGCAGGAGGGAGTCCAGAGGATGCCATAAAGATGATCAGGAGGCTGGAGCACCTCTACTACGGAGACAGGCTGAGAGTTGGAGCTGTTCAGCCTAGAGGAGGGAAGGCTCCAGGGATACCTTAGAGCACCTTCAAGTGCCTTAAGGGACAGCTGGAGAGGGACAATTTACAGGGGAATGGAGCGACTGGACAAGGAGGAATGGCTTCAAGCTGAAAAGGGGTAGATTTCATTTAGGTACTAGGAAGAAATTCTTTCTGTGGATGCTCCATTCCTGGAAGTGTTCAAGGACAGGCTGGATGGGTCTCTGAGCAACCTGGGATAGTGGAAGGTGTCCCTAGCCATGAGAGGTGGGGTAGAACAAGGCAATCTTTACAGCCCCTTCCAACCTAAACCTCACTGTGACTGAGGCAGCACAGCCCTGTATGCAGGGGCTCCTGTTGGCCACGGCTGAGGGGTCTCTTTTCATCCCCTGCAGTCTCCACTCTGGTACCAAGTCACATCCTCCTGCTGTGCCAGTGAGGATTTTGGGATCACAGTGGAGCAGCCTCAGCCCCAAAGGGGCTGCCAGCACCATCCCTGCTCTGTGTCTCACAGGCTTCCCTGTCTACAGCAAACTCATCCTGCAGAACAGCTCTGTGGGGTTTATGCTACAGCCACATCTTTTCCTCAGTTCAGCCTGAAATTTGTGATTCTTGCCATTTCTTTTGAATCCTTTCCCTGTACATTGCAGGCAGCCCACTGAGGGTGAAATGAGGTCGACAGGAGAGGAACAGACTTGGTGATTTATGGATCACCAAGTTAACTTCTGTGCCTGGAACAGATGTTAAGCTCTTTCCCATGGGATCCCGAGGAGAAAACAACAAGAACTGTAGGTTTCTTGTCTGCTATTGATGAGGCTGCTTCTCCTGAGAAATATTATTCAAGTCCTTTCTATATGTCTATTTGTAAAGGAACACTATTCTTGTCAAATCAGCTAAAGATTATCAATGGAACAGCATGATTTGTACATGGTACTATTTCACATCTCTCAAAATTAAGGATAAGCGTGGGGAGCAATGGAGGAACAGGTAGATAAGCCTGTTCCCTGTATAAAAAAAATACATTCTTGTTTATATTCAGGGTTCTGGAAGGCAAAATTAGCCTTTGGGACTGTTTTTAATTATACGAAATTAAAATGTGTTTGGGCATGCCAAACTTCTATAGTTCATAATGAGTTTATTGAATACAATAATTATGGACTCAGTAATTAAAACTTTAAAATTACTGCTATTTTATTTAATATAAATGATAAATCAAAGATTTCATTTGACTTTTTATAAGTTAAAACTAGGATCTGTCAGAAACATCAATCTTAAATTTCATATTACAGTAATTTCCCGTTAGGCTTCAACTACTGAAGTTGTATGCATATAAAAGCATTTAACAATTCAAAAATATTGCCTAAGTGCAGAGTTTCTTTTAATTTACTATAGTATGTATGGGTTTAAATCATTTCTAACAATAATTATTCAAGATTGGTTGGGGTATTTTGCTTTTTAGGGCTGCTCCTCCAAACTGGAGACAAGAGCAATTTCTGCAATTGCTCTACAGGATCAAATAATAGAGTCATCAGCTGCAGGAACTTTTATCAACAGACTCTTCTAAGTCAAGGACAAGGAATACCAAGAACTTTTATTGATCCCATGAATGAAAGAAATAGAGTAATAGTAGATATTGGACTAAGAAAAAAGAGCACGAAAGCAAGGAAGATGCAGAAAAGGAGTATCTTCTTGACCCCAGGTCCTCCACAGCTGACATTAGGTAAACAATTCTGATTTGTAATTTTTGTTTTCATTTAAAATAAACTAAAATGTGGAAGCTGAGCTTTCTGTTCAGTAAGATGATTTAATGCTAAACAGCATAATATCTTGTTTTAAAATTTGTCAAAATTCAGCAGTTTAAGCCATTAGGTCAACAATGGAATTGTCATCAGTGGCTTAAATGTGTCTTTTCGTATCTGAAATGCATATAAAATATTATTATTGTGACAATGAAGGTAAAAAGGTGAATCTAGTGCATTTTGGCGATGACAAACTCTTCATTAGAATCAAGAAGTACTTTTAATATCTATTGACTGCCATAACTTTCTTTATATTCTCAAGAAAACATCAGTGATTAAACTGTGTTTAGTTGGGGGAAGGTTCTAGCATCACGATTTTTTTTAAGTCTATTTGAAATGGTGTGGTTTATTCCTTATTCTGTAAAAAGACATTTACTAATGCTGCATGAAATGTATTCTTTGTTAATATATATCCAGCTTTGCTCAAAGTTAAAAAGGTTTGTTTTTACAATGGTCCCGGGGCTAAACCAGGGAAGAATTAACACCTGTAGCTAAATACCTTTTTCAAATTTAGAAGCAAACATGCAGCAAGATAAAAGTCACAGATGTGATGGCTTGGAATGATGCCTGGTGAGAAAACTCACTTTCAAATAGTGAGTGTTGTAATAATACAGTTGTGGAGCAGTGACAGACAATATTGCTCAGAAAAACAAAGCCAGGGAGCATCTGAACCCACTAGGAGACCAAATGTGCTTCCTGCCTCTCAGTTTCAGCCCTGTATTTCCCTTTTCTAAAGATTTCAACAGTATTTTTGCCATTAACATCTTCTTGTGTCCATCCTTTCTGTTGCCTTGATTAGGCATTACTTAAAGAACCCTCTGGCTCTAAAATTTGCAGGTTTGAGCATAATGAACTTTCATTATCATTAATAACTGTTTTATTTATTCTTTTTCATAGAAATGCCCTTAGGCCTCCCTGAAGATCAGGTTGCCTTTGCCACAGGAACTGTCACAGTAGTCCCAGCTCCAGAGGGAACACATTAAACCAGGGATGCTCCATCTGAGCACCTCTGCCTTAGGAATCAGCTCAAGGTTCAGAGGGAAACTTCAGATGAAGCACAACAAGTGAGTGTAACCAGTGATAGGACAAAGGTAACAAGATGAGGTAATTAGCACTATATTTACATGGTTATAATTCTAAAGATGGGAGGGTTTTTTCTTTTGTTCATTTTGAAGAGAGGATAGGAGGGGGGAAAAACAGAAGAGAGGTATTGGGGTTAACAGGAACATCAATAATGAGTGATTGTGGAAGCTGAATGCTGAGGTGAAAAAATGCAGCCCAAGTGTGAGCATGTTTTCTGCTATTATTAGAAAGACTAAGTATTTTCTCTTTAAATCACAGCACTGACTGAATTGTCCCACATGAATGTTTGTGGAAGTGATTCAAAAGACTGTGCTGAAATATTTTTTGTCCCTGGGTTTTACATTTTAGCATTTTCACCAACATTCTCATATTATTTCAAAATGCACATGTCAAATCCAAACAAGGATTGTGTGGTTTAAACATTAAAACTGCAAAACAACTTCGAAAATGTAATTTAATGTGACATTTTCTTCTTGAGTTTATGGGCAATCAAACAAAGTTTCACGGGTCTCTATCATTCTTTTTTTTTCAGTAGGGGCTTGATTCCCAAAATCCATCAGTAATAATTCAATAAGGTTCATTTTAGGATAAATAACTTGGTTTCAAATGGGTGTGTCAGTAAATGGGTTGGGCTTTTAAACTCGATGCATAAGGATGAAAATTCTTGGATGTCTTGACCTGTGATAAATGTAGGTTTTCATTTCTTGTATTTTTTCAAAGTGCTGCTTTGAGAATATCTCCATAGAGCTTTTTGCTTTGACCACACATCTCTCCTTGTGTGTCCTCCTGCCAGTTTTCCTTCAGAAACTCTGTTGTATAAAAGCTTTCCTTCTAAACACCTGTATAACCTATCTCTCACAAGAGTCCCATCTGGTTTGTATTATTTGGAAGTTCACTTTTGCTGCCAATCTCTTCTTTTTTGGCAGTTTAAATTAGCCATTTGTGAAAGCTTTAAATAAGCATTTTCTCTCACCCTGGGGGTATACAGAAGGCTTTCCACAAAGCCATCTCATTTTCTTCCTTAAAACAGTCTCTGACCACAGTGCTTGGAAAGAAATCAAGAGTAGGCATTTTTTAGGTTGTGATACTGTCTTCCATGCTGTCACTGCTTTGCTTTCTTGTTCACTCCCCCTGTACTCAGATTTTCTCATCACAGAGAATTCTCCCTAGATATATTGGGATAGCAAAATGGGATAGCAAAAGGCACAAGGTGGGGTCCATGTGAACCAAACCACATGTAGGGAAATCACTCCCCACGTTATTCCAAAAACATAAACTGACCCAGCTTGAAACCTCAAAGCCATCCTGTTGTTCTAAAATATGGATTCAGACTGATTTATGTTTGAAGGATGTCATGACCTCACAAGGAAGTAGGTTAGGCAGATAGTTCAACTAAAGGGAAGACAGTATTCCTGATAGATCCTTTAGTACCTCTCAAAAGTTCTTTTAACAGATCAAAGGCAGTTTGTGCAAATTTTAGATGATTAACGATATACATCTGTAGATGGATGAGCTCAGGAGGAGAATTTCTGCCTCAAAAATTAACAAATCCTGCCCTATAATAATGAGATACTTGAGCAAGGGGATCACCAAAACCCCATGATTTGCTAGGATTCCTTTTTTCTTCATGAGAAATGGGTTTGGATGCACAAGCTGCCTGATGGGGGTTTTGAAAGCTTACACAGAACAAATATGTGCTGCATAGTAATGTGAGATTTATGCAAAGATTCTGGTATGAATGAAAGAGTTTACCCTTTCCTTCCCATCTAAGACTGGAACTCTCATCTAGGGGTCATCAGCTGGCATTGTAATTATTGTAATTATTATATTGTATTTTTGTCCCACTTCCCTTCTTGTTTTGTCAAATACCATTAATGCCTCATCATGAACTCGAGTTATTAGCTAATTACACAAACCTTGGATATTTCTCTCTGGATGGTCAATCCAGAAAAGCAGCTTCTTCTGGTCTTCAGAGATGACAAAGATCCATTCCCTGCTGTTAGCATAAGTTTTTTACTGCTGAGATACTGACACCAGACTTTAGCTGCCACTTGTGGGGGCAGTCAGGAATGATCTAAGTATTTTCACTGACTCCTTTAAGAAAGCAGATTTTACATGTACATGTACAGCAAGGCCCCTCACAGTCATTGCTGGAGTTGGACAAGCTCAGCTGTAACAGTGACACTATCACTGGTCTCTTTGGACCATCTCTTTGTCTCTTCATGTTCTTTATTTCTCTTTCTTATGTCACAGCCTCATTAAACTTCACTATTTTGCAGCAGCAGCCACAGTTTTTTATTATATAATATTTAAAATAATATTTTCATTATTTTTTTATTTTTAAGAACGCATAAATGCAATGCTGAGGAAAACGCCACAATTCCGAGATTTTATCTATACTGATTATTTGAAATTATGTTGTTGTTACATTCTTTAGTTAATCCTATTTTAAGGGCTCTGAAAAGATATCAAAATAAATTCAAATTACTCAGCAAATAAAAATGTACATTAAAAAAATCCTGTATAAATCCTGTATGCAAAAGAGGTTCTGATAATTACTGAATAGCTAATATTAGCTATTAATCTAGCTAATAATCTAGCTATTAATTATTGGCTAATAGCTAATAATCCATTAATGGTTTGGCTTGGAAGGGACCTTAAAGATCATCCAGTTCGGATGCCTGCCACTGCCACTGTCCAACCTGGTCTTGAACAGCTCCAGGGATGAGGCATCCACAGCTTCTCTGGGCAACCTGTGCCAGTGCCTCACCACCCTCCTAGGGAAGAATTTTTCCCAATATCTAATCCAAATCTACCCTCTTCCAGTTTGAAGCCATTCCCCTTTGTCCTATCTCTTCATGCCCTTGTCAGAAGCTCCTTTCCAGCTCTCTTGCAGCCCCTTCAGGTACTCAATATTAAGAGTTACCTGATGGTGGTTTGTCCAATGACAGATTTACATGAAGTATCTGTACAAAGTATTCCTAAGCAAGTGCATTATTAATGAATTTCATATTAATAAAATCCATTGTCTGTAAAAGCCAATGGGTTTTATTCAGTGATTTGTTGTTATTGTCCATTGCTCAGAAATCAGGAGTAGTTGAGCATCCTTCCTTGACACTTCCTGCTGAAGAACAGGTCAAAAGGAAGCAGAGATCCACACAGCATGGAGAATCCATACAGCCTTGTGCAATACTGAGGGAAGAATCTGCAATTCAACCTATGGTACATATATAACTGAATAATTGTGTGGGCTACACAATTGTATTTACTTATTTTATTTTCCTGAGGTACTGCTGAAAGTCATCAGCTGGAGGAAGAAATGAAGGAAAGATTCTACTTTTAGACACCATTTAGCTTTTAATAAGTGGACCAACTCAGTAGCCAACTCTGAGATTATTTTGACCATGACATGGTAGAGGAATATTGGTAGTATTTGTTCACTTCTGAAGTTATGACAGTAGAGAAGCCTTTTTATCTGTTCTTGCAAAGCAGGTATAGGCTATTTTCTGCTTCAAATAAACTCCTGTTAGATACGATTGGGCCTTCATTCATCAGGTAAACATTTGCTGTTTGTACAATTGAAGATATTTTTTGTCTTCTTACAAGTTTTGTTAATTGCAGTTTAGTACAACAGTTATTTCTGTTCAGAAAATGAAGTAGGTGTACACCCAATGCCAGTCAGTCACTTCCTCAGGTTATCTGATGAAATGCCTGCATTTTACCTTGATGGCCTCTCTCAGTGCACGTGTGTAGCACAGGCATAAATACATCCTGCTTTATTACATTCTCTCATCTATCAGCTTGAAAATATGAAGCAAAAGAGAAAAGTGACTGATGGAAGCGAGAGCTGCTTCAGAGAGGTGATGATGGTAATTAGAAGATTATCCCAACTGCTAGCAAGATTATTTCCACAGCACATTTTAGGGTAGTTTTGCTGCCTGTTCTCCCTTTAAAATTTTTTAGAAGATTTTTCACAGCCAAGTCTGTGATGTGAATCAAAGTCTTTGAATAACCTTAGATACAGGGCTTTTGCTTCTTTTACATCAACATTAGCTGGAGGTGAACAACAGTCCACAGACAGGTGGGATAGCTCTGGAAAGATCTGCCAATTTCTGGCTACCCTGAAAGTCTGAAGCTTGACAAGAGAGAGCAAAAGACAGCACTCATTAAAAAGGTTACTTTAGATTTGGCACAAAAAGGCAAATGCCTCTGGAATTCTTTTTGTCCTCGGTGTTTCGTTAGCTTTCCTCCCTCAAGGAAAAAAGCCACTGTATCTGAAAGCTTTCCCTCCAGCTGGCTGCTGGCCATTAATCCTCTTGTGTTTGCCAGCTCAAGAGTGCTCACTGCTTGTTCTGGGTTTCACTCCTTTCCCAGTTTTCCCTTCCTCTGAGAGCCTACTGCTTTTTTTGTCCAACTCTGTATCTTTTGTCAGGACGGAGATCATCAGCATTTGGTGGGAATTTAGGTCAGATAAAGGTGAAGTTTTCTTGTAGCCTGTCAACATACTTTCCCTTTTGTTTTATTGTATGCAAGAAACTCTGCATTTGATGTGTATCACTTCTTGAAATGTAATGTCTCTGTTGGGAAAGGGGAGAAAAAGTAATCAAATTTCATTTTAAATGTTAGTTTTATCATCTTTTCCTTCAGCCAGCAGCAGTTGCCATTTCTTGCTTTCTGCCACCCCATGTGTTGTTAACACAAAATTCATGGATTCACAAACTAATTCTATTTTCACTTGAAAGATTGCAGTAATCACAGAAGGAAACCGATGACCTTTCAGGCAGTCAGAATTTTTCTTGTCAGCATTTTTTTTCCTTTTCAGCTGTTAGAATGCTTTAAAGTCAGGTTTGGTTCTTGGGGTTGTTTTTTTTCCTTTGAAAAAACAGGTGCTGCATTCATGTTCCTATGTAGTCCATTAAGGGAGTACATTTTTATAAAACTATTCATGCACATAATACATGAGTCTTTTAATTAAACTACCTAAGTGAGTATCTTAATGAAGTAAATGTAATCATCTTGAAAAGTAATTTTGATTCCAGATTTTTATGGTAAAAAATATAATTTAAAGCTATTTTATGATGAAGCACTTTATTCTATTTTTATAATCTTTTTTAAAAGCATATGGGAAAACAGTTTGCAACTGAGCTCTACAGGGGTATACTAACCTGAACAATTTAATCCATGAAATTTCATGTGAACATGTGGAGATCTACAAAACTGTCTTACTGCTTTAATTCTAAAAATATGCATCTTGTGGAGTGTTCATGGATTGATGAATTAAGTGTTTTTACATTCTGTAATCAAGCCTGTTTCATCTGTACCAACGAGATGAAATATATTGTAAATAAGTTTAATTATAATTATTTTTTCAGTCACGCCTGAAAACCTTTGAAAAATTTACAGGTAAAAAGTTGTCCCACATGTAGAAAAGAGCAGTATCAGACCAGAGTAATACATGATGGGGCATGCTTGTTTAAAATGAATGAATTAGGTAAGCCTTACTTCTGCTACAGGTGTGTCACTGGACAATATTTATTTCTTAATAATGTTCCAAAGTTAAAAAAAATGCATTAAATTATTGTTTCATATCAATAATTGAATTATATAAATTCGAGTTTCCTCTTCCTGAACAGAATTGTGTCTTAGAGAATTCAAGCTTCCTGGAGGGGATATACTGTTAGAAAAGAGTATAAAGTATAAAAAAAGCAGTGCCTCCTAAGGATAGAAAATTAAAAAGGCAATTATTGGACAAAAAGTTATGTTGTATTTGCTTCCTTGGTCTGTTTCCTTGATGTGATTCAGTTTCCTTAAACTAGAATTCCTGAATATTGGCTCCATCCATTTTCATTTATTCCTTTTTATTCATGCAAAACAGGCAGCACTGGAACCACTCTATTGTTTTGTCAGTCTGGTCATTCCATCCTCTTTAGAATCTAAAAGTAAGGAAAATAATTAAAATATTTAATTTTACGACCTGCATTTTGCCTAGACCAACAATATTGGACTTCTTGTGAGGCTCTGTTTTCCTTTTGGTTTTTTTTTGATAAATTGAAGTGATCTATTTTCCCATAGAATACAATGAAGGGGGTATGGTAAGGGGAGAAATAAATAAATCCATAAACTATCATAACTTCTTTTGTTGTTGTTCTCTCACTGAACTGGGTATTTCCATCCCATGGCTTTGCCCGTCCCTGACTTCTGCTCAGATGCAAATCAGACTGTGATAAATTAGGGTGACCCCATACAAATGAAGCCAAATCAAGCATTCTGCAGTGACCCTGCTTTGCCTTCCAGCACACAGCTGATGCTGCAGAGTCCTGGCCAAGCCTCAAGCTCTCCTTTGCCAGCTTCCAGTCTTCCCTCAGTTTTGTCAGAGCCAGCCCAGCTCAGCTTTCCAGGAACAAGAACTGCTCAGTAATAACCAAACTGTCCCTCAGGGAGTGAGAGGAGACAAGGTCTAGCCCAGGGTCGCCAAGAGCCTGGTTCAGAGAGCAGAGCCCATCAAGTAAGTGCTGGTATGTGCAGCCAGGAATATTCTCTCACCCAAGTTGCAAGCTAAAACAGTGCTAGGTTTAGACCATTGCTTAAATCTATTGTTTGATTTTGGTTTTTTAAATCATTGCTTTGGTTAAAAAGAAGAGTGCTTGCAGAAAAAGGGTTGTTACTGTCTGACATTGTTTCTCACACTTGCACAGCTGTACCCTGTTGGAGAGCTTTGGAGGCATGAACCCACTCTTACTATATTCTGCATTTCTGTATGATAGTGACATTGTACCCTACAGGTGTCCTGGCAGACTGGTGACACAAAACTGGCACTGCTGCTCAGCGGCAGGATGGAGTCAAGTCCTCTTCTCAGCTGTGACACTAAGACAGATTGCTGCACTGCCCTGGGAACCAATGCAAACTCCTTCCTTGCAGCAGAGAAAAGTATATGAAGGTGACTGAAGAACACTGATGTTACACTCAAAAGTGCTCAAGCCCTTAAGTTTGGAACAAATGAATCTGTTGGTGGATCATGACTGTCCTCGAGAAGTGTGACTGGAACAGAGAACAGCAACATTTAGATCTTTCAGCTGTTTGGAAGTCTGGGGAAGCAGATGGATGCTTCTTTCCCAAGAAGGCTCTCAGTTTCCCATGGGCCCAAGATACCACACTAAGCTATGAAACGAGGTCTCAGCAACAGGAGGCTGAAGAAGGCTCCTAAAATATGCTGAAAGGTGCAGCTGAACATTGTTGGTTAAAATGTCTCTCACTGAACTTCAGATGGCTACAGCAGCAACCCACCAAGCTACCTCCCCTGGGCCAGCTTCACGGTCTCTGCCTTTGGTACCTGGCTTCCCACATCTCACCCCACAGTTACAAAACCCATGGGAAGGTCTTCATTCAACACAGTGCCCACAGAGAGGCCTCGGTAGTATAAACTCATTCTCACATGTAACACTTCAGGATTTTACAGGGAACAAAATAGGCATCACTTTTCCATCTTCTATTAAGAATAAATTTATAAAGTATTCTCACAAGGATTAGCCAGGTTTGAATAAATTCAATACAAGTCGAGATTAAAGGATGTGCATTTATTTTTCTTAGTGGCTTTCAAGTGGGAACCGTAGATGAGTTTTCCTGCTGTTGGCTCTTACACTTTTAAGTGTTGGTTAATGAAAACAGTAACAAAAGTTTTCACAAGGAGCTATCCATTTCCAGACACTAAAAAGCTTTTCTAAAATAAAATTTGCTTCTCAAAATTGCACTGTGCTTTTAAAATGTCACTCCCTAAACATTAGCATAATCAAATGGTGTCACAAAAGCAAAAAAAAAAAACCAACTATTTTTTAATAACCTTGCCCCCTCTGGAAGGATCACAAAGGTTAAATGTCAAATTTTATATGCTTAAATAAATATCACAAAATAAAAAACAAGATCTGAAATATTAGTACTAGGAAGGATACATATTGCTAGTTACAGGGTGCTACAGTAGCCCTTATTACACCTGGCGTTAAAATTTTTAATAATCTAGATCAAAGGAGATAAGAAAGGTCACTGAAACCAAAGTAGGCTACTTTTCAGCACTCCCATACACAGAGAGCAGGGTGCTGCTCCAGCATGTTAGCTAGTGAATTTCTTTGATCCTACCTATAAATGTCACTCTGCATGTCATTTAATTGTGGTATAGCCTTTTATTGGTGCAATTAAATCTTTTCTAATGCATTACATTATCTCCAGCTCCGCTAAAAATCCTGCCATTGTTTAGGAAGCGAGGTCATTGTGAAATGATGCAGTTGACTTTAGCTTCTTCCTCCCCCCCCTCCACATGATTTCTCCCAACGATTTCAATTTAAATCTCACCAAACAGTATAATGGTCCTGGAATTTGTTTAGTCGTTTGACTTCCTTTATCACACAGAGATGGTAAACATTCTGTTGCTAACCTGAAGTGGCTCCAAGCAGCAAAACTAGGAGGATATTAAACCAGTAAAAGCTTATCAACTGATTCATTGATATGCTGTAAATTCCAGCCTTTTCATTTTACTTTTGAGGGTTGCCATAAGTCAACACATTAGTAAGCAATTTGCTGACATTGGATCACTTAAAAAGGCTTCCCCGTGGACAAAGTTCACCTCGGCGCTTTGTTTCATCGTTTCATTTTATCATAGTCTTGTGCTGCTGTACAGATGACTGATGCAGCTTTGCATACCGATGGGGGATTTCACAGAGTCACTTTATGCCACTCTGTTCAAGATTTAGGAAGTCACAGACATCAAATGTACAGGGTATGGTGTTTTCAGAAAGAAATTCAATTGTTCTGTTTCACTTGTTCCACGATAAAAAAGGTTATTCAGTATTATGCATAAAGCAGAGCAGGATTTCATATTTAAATCCTAGAATGTGCCAACAACAACAAATTACTCAAAATGCTGATTTCCTTTCTGTTCACACTGATAGTTTACACTAATTTACCAGTTAGCAAAAATTCTGGGTTAAATTTCAGTTAGGCTTTTTTTTTTTTCCCAATCTTAGACTTTATTTACTGATTGATGGATACAAGTTGGGTCAGGTTATACTACAGAAAATCCAGGAGCAGCTCAAAGCAGATAGTATCTTAGCAGCAGAGGAACCTCATAGATGCCTGTCTCTTGCAAGAGAAGTTTTCCTCTTTATTTTTACAGTTCTAGCTCAGGAAGGCTCACTTGCTTACAGAACCAGGTCAGGTCTGGTCAAGTCTGGTACCACTATAAATGAAGACCAAGCATAAATCAGAGCCAAAAGTGTTTTCCGATGGAACAACATGCACTTGATGGTGAACAGAAATCACAAATTATGGAAGGGTTGGGTGTCATCTTACCTTGTTCTTCCTGAAGCCAGCTTTTAATATGAAATCAGTAAGGGCAGTTAGAATTGCAATTAAGAGATTCTGTTCCAGAACCCAGCTAACAACAGTTGGGTACAACTTACTAGGGCTGTTATTGATTAAATACATCATTACGTTAAAATATTAAAGATATAAGGAGCATTTCACAAGTCATTCAGACAGCACACAATGTAACCGGTTGGGATTGTTTGGAGATCACAAAGTGTAAATATTGGAGGAGGCCTGTAGTGGGACTTGTGTTTATTTGTTTCTTAGTTTTACACATACCACTGAAGGTCACTGTGAATGCCTGTGTGGGAGAGACTGGGATGTTTCTTTCTAGACAGGGAGCAGTGGTAGGGGAAGCACCAGGTTCCCTACCTGCTCTTTGCTACAAGGAATTCTCTCTCAGAGTACAGGAGGGGCTGCTCCCATCACTTTGGGATTTAAATACATCCACAGTACAAGGGCTCTCAGGGAACGTTCTGTTATGTTAAATTGTTAAATCAGCATTTGTTAACAAGGAAACAAATCCAATTTCTACTGACAAATGGATACATCCTTTCAATATTCTCTTGTGTTAGTGATCATTTGGGAACACAGTACATCATAACAGTTCTCAGTTAGCAGTGCATCAGACCATAGAATAAAAAGAATACATGAGATCTTGTTAGCAGCAAATTTAGGAAATTCCAAGTTTTTATGAATTTCTAGTGAGTTTTCCACATCATTTCTGTGGAATTTTTGTGGAATCTGGGCTCTTGATTTCTTTTGGTCTAGAAAAGTCCATTTAAAATATTCTGATATATGCTCTGAAGGGTCACTTTTGCAGTTGGAAGGGAGCACACGTACTGGTAGAGGAAAGCTACCAAAAGAAAAGAAGTTAAATGAAACAATAGGAAAGTGTTCAGGTGCCATGAGGCTGTCTGACCTTGAGCTCAACCCTTCTGCCATCTCACCTCCCACTTCCCAACCCACACTCCCTGAAAAAATGGCTCCTTCTTTTCCTATCAAATTTTCACTCACAGGAAATGCATAGAGAGAAAGGCTCACATGGCCTGGTCATGGTACAGCTGTCAAACCGCCCCTTGAAAGTGCTGCAAGCATTTATGGGCACAGACACAGACAAGTCTAACGCTTTTACAAGTCCCAGCAAAGCTTTCAGACACTGAGATGCATCAGGAGGAAGTGGCCACAGTGAGCTGGGATTGCATTCAAGATAAGCAATCATTTTAGGTATTTGTTTTTTGTTGAGCCCATGTAGGAGCATCTTCAGATATGAAGATCAGATTGCCCAGGCCTATGTGTAACATGCAGAAACATATTTAAGGCAGTAAAAAGGCATAAAAATATATCCTGAGGACAACACCTGAGATGCCTCTTCTGTCACTGCCTGTCAAAAAGTACAACCCAAAATAATCAACCAAACCAAGAACAAATACAAAGAAAGAAGTAGTGAAGATATGATGTAGTGCCAGAGCTCAGGCTTGGAGGTTTCTGCATCCACTTGAGCTCTGCATTTCCAGAAATAGATGAGCATCCCCACAAACAGCAAAAAGGATGATGAGAAGCCTCCATAAAACCATTAAGGGAATTGGGGGTCACCTCATATAGAAAATAAAGGGAAATGTAACCTTTCAGGCATGGGAAAAGATGGTGCAAGCAGAAAGGCTTGTTTGACTATGGACATTTGAGAACAAAATTAAAGCTTAAAGCGTGGCAAGGGCCCTTCACATTTGACATTTATGAAATCTTGAACAATTAAACACTGGAATATATTGCCTAAAGACAGCATAGCAATCACGTTGCAGATAGCCCCTGCCAGGCTGGTTAAATAGCAGGAATAACGCAGCTATGTTTGATCCTGTGCAGCTGGATGGATCAGGCATCTCCAGGTCCCTTCCAGCCACATGATTCTTGAACTTTAAAAACAGCCTTAACTCTCCTGTGAAAAGGAGTTTAAAGTCTGAAGCTGTGTAAACTACAGACACCTTAGGAAACATGGTGGTCAGGGGTTTAAGATATAAAAATTGCCCTTCAGTCAAACTATTAAGCAATTGAAAACTACTTACAAATTACATAATGAGCATACTTTGCTATAAACAATCCCCACTGGCCTAAAGCAGAGGGTTCAAATTAACTGCACACCTGTCTTAAAGCACAGAGCTGTGATGCCTCTGAGTGTAGAGGAATCTCCATCACGTTCCCTACCTCAGCTATTTTAGAAATGCAGCCATTTGAGAACCTCAAAAGCAGGTTAAATTGGGAGGAAGAAGGAAGAGAGAAAGAAGAGAGGAACAAAACTATTCATACCAACTACTGACAGGATAATTTAGAATGACACAGATTCTTATTTTTCATTGCTTAAAATCAAAAAAGGCACAAAACTCTGCTATAAATCACACTTTACCTTTATTTAAAACACAGTAAAAAAAATTATTCCTACAAAACATTCAGTGTAACATTTCAAACAAAGGAAAAAAACATTATCACTGCGTTCCACAAAACAAATCAGCCTACCTAAGGCAGCAGATATTTTCATTTATTTTTGTAACACAACAAAATATCCACAACAGAGAACATTATAAATCGTAATTCTGGATGACCTAAAATGAACCAGGAAGGGCTTGGTGGGGTTTGTCTACACTGAAAACTGTTGTGACTAAAGTAACACTCAAAGCACAATTTTTCAGCTGTGTTCTATCTTGGTCAGACACATCCATGTGAAAGCAAAGTCAGTTGCTCAAGACCGTGGAGTTTGCAAAGCCTAAAGCACAAATCAGACCAAGAGGGGACCAACAGTTCCATTCAGCACCTGCCAGCCTCACACAGTTTAGATTGTGCGTAATTTATAATTGTTTTTGTAAACTGTGATATTAACCAGTAACACTGCAGTGTAACACCTGGATGTGCACCATGAAGGTACTTGCTGGTTGTCATCATAGCCCAGGCAGCAGCACCAACAGCCACAGAAACGCCAGATTAGAATTGTGTTTTTATGGTCAAGACCCCCAAGCCCACATAAAGCCAATTGCACATGACAGGGATCAGGGTGCCACGAGCACCCTGAGAACATCCTCAGTCTCCCCACTGGAATTCTGAAGACAAAATTTAGTGGAGACAAGAGCAACACATGATTTCTATTTAGGTAATGCAGGGTTGGGTCCCAAACCCCACAGGAAAGGAAATGCACCCCTTTTTTGTGTACATGTGTTTCATACACACCAAGATTTTAAATCCCATGACCCAAATGTCTCTTCTTTTTCTATGCACTTCTTTTTAAAGCAACAGAAGTTACACCAAATTAGGCAAAAATACTTTGAACCTACCTTTAAGAAAGTAAGTGACTCAATTTTTTTTGTTATATAAAGCCAAGGAGGAGAAAGTACTCACACAGATTTTGTGACTCTAAGCTCCAAACTGGAAAAACTCATGGTTAGGGGGAAAAGGGAAATCATGCACCAGGCTAATTTTCTTCTTAAGCTTTTAAACACACCCACTGAATCCACTGCACAGGTATCACCATCATGCCACTTCTCTGAATGATCAATTCACATGGGGAGAGAAGGCCCAAAACATGCTAATACACGTGAAATACAGAAATCCAGAGAACAGGTGAAAAGCCTCACCCCAGCAGCTCGCAAAGCCTGACCCTGACGAGAACACTGACCTGACCTGACGAGAGCTGCCCAGATGTGTGTCCCTCTCCCACTGAGGGAGGCAGCGAGAGATGAGCTCTCTCTGAGCAGAGGAGCAGCAGAGCACTTCCACAACAGGAGCCAGCCTGCAGTGATGGCCACCCCAGGGGCTCCCAGTGGCCGCACCAGCTCATTCCCCTCACTCGGAAGTGGGGCTGTACTCTCACACCACTGGAAGCTAAAAGCACAAATATATGCAATGACTAAACCCTCTCACTCCTAATTTAAAATGACTTGAGCTCTTGGTAATTTGTTAGAGGACCCTCTAGTGATAGGATTGCTGAGATGGAATCTAGTGGTGAAAAATGAATTAGTAGAAGTGAATTTTTGAAGTGGACAAACAATTCTAACTAAGGAGTATCTCTGTACAGGCTACGAGGGAAAAGAAATACATTAAAGTCAAAGCAAGTGCCTCAATACCTCAATGGCTGGCATCTATGGAAGCAGGGAATAAGATAAGGAATGCAAAATAAAGCCCTGTTCAGGAAAGGAGCTTCATCCAGTGATACCGACTATAAAACCGAATGTGATGGAGGGCAGGGGAAAAAGCAACAATGCTTGGGGTTAGTGATCAACAAACATTTAGAAGCAGCATCCCAAAGTGCTCAAGTAGGTACACACCAACATTCAGATACCTAAAAGCCTTTAAGAACTAGGATTTCCTAATTTCTATGTTGATGTAAGGCCTTCATACAGATACAGCTTTTAAATAGCTTGGAATTTGCTATGTCAAGAATATCAGCATTTACAGGATATTTCTCACACCATCTCTGACTGTTTGGAGTCACCTTCTGTATTTGTTAAAACATTTAATGCTTTGTATATTTAAAAAAAATCATGAGCAATAAATGAAACTAAAAAGTTACTGATAAAATATGGTAATTAACACAAAACTAGCAAGCATCCTCAGGTTTCTGTTGCCGAGACAGATACCTTCAGAAGTTCACAGGCTTCTATAAAGTCCAAGATACTATTTCACTGTGAATCACAAAAGAGATTTTAAGAACTGATGAAGTTCTTTTCAGTATCAGTGAATTACTGGCTTATTTAGAGAAAATACAATTGATATTTGTGTACTAACAATACACATTTCTTCTTTCTCTTTGAAAGAAGAGTTGTAAGTGCTTTACTTGTGAAATATTTCAAAAGCCTTCCATTAAAGTTGCCTTCTGGTATGTTGTCTTACAGTGCATAAATCAAATCTATGTGGATTCTTCTGCTATTTCATGTTTTGTCTGTCTCAAGAAGAGTATCTGTTCTTAACACAAAGGCCACTGAGTATGACAGTGAATGACCAGAAAACACTAAAAAGGGAAGCAAACCGAGATGTTGGGTATCTCTAAAAAATTAAGGCAAGATTTAGGAAAAAAAAAGTTTCAGCAGCCTCTGAATTCTGCGTAATATATTTTTAGTAATCTGGAATTTTAAAGACTGACTAGGAAAATAATAAAAAAGAATCCATGCAGGTGAGCTCCATGTCATTTCCCTCAGCCACTACCCTTACCCAACTATTGGGCACAGTGGAGACTCTGAAGTGACATCTGGTGTTGATTACCCATGAGTTGTGTTCTCCTTCCTAGGATTCTGACCAATATTGTTGGGCTTTAAGTGTTCAAGTGCAGCTTGCAGAAGACCCTCTCTGGCTGTGGTGTGGAGGGACTCAGTTCTCAGAATCAGGCAGCTCTTGAGACAGCAAGAAGCCAATTAAACACAGAATGGCTGCACAGTCATGGACAGACAGAAGATCCTGAACAACTTCAAGCCCCAGCGAAACAGAGGAAAGCGCCAAGCTCCAGTTCCAGAACACCTCAGCTATCACTTGGAAACCCCAAGAATCTGCAACTCTCAACAATTTCCACAGCTCAGCACTTGAACTGTGTGTGGCAGAGGGACACACCACAGGCTCATCTCACACCTTGATCACAGGAAGGAGCATCACAACTTCATACAACAGAGAATGTGTCTACCTTGCCTAAAGGGCGGGCAGGGAGCAAGGAGAAAAGGGGGCAGAAGTTGTATCACCACGTGGGGGGTAGCTGTGGGCTTAGCTGGTTCTCACTGACTGGGATGAATTCAAAAGTAGCATTTTGTAAAGTTCAAATCCTGACAATGTGACTGAAAAAACCTGCCAGCTCACCAATAGCAAATTCAGTGCTCATGGATTGAGGAGGGAAGTCAGTGTAGGCAATATTGTCTCAACTCAGCACTAAAATAACAACAAATATCCTAATACTAGGAGGTAGGGAATCTTATTTCATTAAAGCTTCACAGTTCACGACAACACTTTTTCAAACAAAACTAAGCACATTTCTTTTTATGTGGCCTTAGTGTCCTGTGTCTGTTTAGATTATTTCATCTTAATTTTAAAAAATGCTATTTTCAAGATCAGAGAATACATGAAACAGGATTTAGTATATTTTCTTGTATTTTAGATGCTAATCCACTAAGGGTAAGGCTCAGCTGCCGAGCTTACACACACCACCACCCCACTTCTGGAAGAGGAAGAAGAGATGTGAAATAACCTAGAGCCTGCTTCAAGAATGCAAGGAAAGCCACATGCAGGAAGAAGCCAATTGCTTTCTGTTTCTACCTTACTCCTTTCTAATTTAGACTGTAAATTCTTTAAGAAAAATGCCATCATGTCTTCACTACACAGCACCGGGCACATGTGAGCACCACAAGTAGCATCAGCTGCTGCACAGACTCACAGGTGAGAGGGAGTGACATGGTGGGATGGACAGGGCGTGCAGTCCCTTTGGCACTCGTCCCTCCTGGTGACACAAGGGAGGATGTGCCACTCCTGGTGACACTGGGGAGGATGTGGCCCCCAGGATCTGCTTCCATGTCCATCCTGCCGAGCACCTGCTGCAGGAGCTCCTCTCCACTGGTGCTCCAGGTGGTACTTGGGAACCAGACAAAGAAAACAACTTGTCAAATATTTTAATTTCTATGACACTAAAACAGACAACAGGGTCAAAGGTATTGGAGGAACAGGGCCAAAGATAAATATCACATTACAGGCGGTAAACAAAGCTTCCTATGAATGCAAAACTGTTACTTGTACAGTAACCAATACTATTATATTTTTAGCTTAGTGATAAGCATGTGTGCTTTATGCTTAGAAACTCCAAAAATATTACAGTTCTGCCATTGCATTTAATATTGTGCTACCAACACAGAAAAAAGCCAAAAAATGGCTAACTTAAAACACTCAGTTTACATCTATTTTTTGGTCTTGTGTGGTATCTAGTTGAAGATGGAAGCATTGATGTGCTTTTTGCCTCGTAAGAAGTGAGGCAGATGTTAATGTTACTAAGATCAGCTGTATATACCTTGAAGGTATAGACCACCTGACTCTACATGAGTCAAAATACTAGGAATGTATTGTCAATATCCATTAATGAATTACCAGTTGCTTGTACTTAAGTGACCAGATGCTTCTGTGAAAAGTATACAGTGACCTGTATCTTGCATGCAGTAACAAAGCTTTGCATAAGCATGTCATTTTCAAGGCCAAAGGTGTATTTTAATGTGGACAGTGTCACAATATCAGCAGTTGATTTTAAAACAACACACTGTCAGTAGTTGCCCAGGGTAGTATTGAATTTCTCACCCACCTTGGAAATCACACAGCACCTCAACCATCCCAGAGAGTCCAGTGTAAAGTCGTCCCTAATGTAGCCATAACCCACATATCTGCCTGCAGAATCCAACAGAAGGAGTGGGGACAGTCAAGGCTGTAACATTTGTTTTGAAAGAGTTTTAAAGTCTTGCCTGAAGCTTGGGTGCTTCTTGGCAGGAACTGCCCCTGCTCAGCTAAAGTAATTGTCCAACCCCACTTGCAGAAGTCGTGCACACATTACAGTCCACTTTTTTCTGTGTTCTTGGGTCACTGATGCCAGGACAAACATCTCTCCAAAGGCACGAAGACCAAGACCTATGCTGGTTCACACTCCTAGGTTTATTCCTACTATTAATTTCTTCAGAGTGTATTAACTGTCTTAGCATTGTAACAGAAATATTTCTATAAAGCTAACTGGCCTCACATACCATAATTCATCAGTCTCATTTAGACATGAGGACAATTTTGGTCATACAATGACTTGCATGAAAAAGTGGACACATTTCACCAGTTCTTAAATACGATGCCAATACATAATGCTACAAGCTCTGAGAATACCAGAATGATTCCCCTAATAATATATCTCCCAATATTTTAAATAAAGCTTATTTTAGAACAACTTTTAATTCTAGCTCCCTGTTATTGGTTGCAGAACTTTGACTTGGGTAAAGAACTCTCACTAAAGTGTCAGCATTAAACAAGAGAAAAGATGCTTGTAAATCTTAGTGAAATCAAGCAATTTTACTTTTTCTTCCAAGACTTGATACAACACATCAATAGTCAGTTCAATAAACCTTGAATTTATACTAATCTCACACACACAAAAAGTAACTCTCTAGCATCATATTTACTACAGAAATATTTACATTATGCCCCAGTTCAAGTCAGAAAAGGCAGCTGCAAAAAAGATAAATCCTCATGTGTACTGGAGCTTGATTTTTGAAGCACTTAAGGGGAAGAAAAACAAGCAGACATTCACGTACACAGCAGCAAGATCTACAACCCAGAGCAGCCATCTCAGGAGAACAACCATAGAGCTTCTGACACGAGGTTTACCTTATTCTGGAACCACACTGAAGACCAAGTTGTCACCAACTAATATAAGACCTCAAACTACAGACAGGCAGACTTGTTTTACAGAAATGGGAAATGAACAGGAACATTTTCTGGCTCCCTACGTGATGGGCACTCACTGAAGGTGTCCCCATTCCAGTCTGAAGATTACTTGTGGCCAAGCAGTACAAAAGTGCAACCAGATTTTCAATACTTACTTGGTATTTTTCTTTACTATAAACTGCTGAAAGGACTCCTAAGGCTGCAGGAAATGCTACAAGAAAGGACATTACCACCCACTGACGCCATCCTGAATCTAAGGCCTCTGAGCAGTTAAACTGTTAACACTGTAGAAATTCAAACTACCAAGACTGAGCACACAAGTTTTACTTACCAAACCACCTACTTCATGTCCATAACCTTAGAATTTAATTTATGATATCTACACATATAGGCCTATATACATTTTCATGTGTACATTAAAAAACAGGCTAGTGACAGATAACTGAACAGAAATCCTGGTAACTGAAGTATAAATTCAGAGAAATTTACTTCAACTTAAACATTGTAGAAAACTGCAACTGCAGCCTCCTAGGCCTGTGCTCCTTGCATTGATTCCAGGTACTGCTTACACACAGTAGTTCATCAAGAATTTCACAGGGGGTACTGGGTAGGGAAAGGGACCTCCGCAGCACAACAGCTCACAGAAGTGTGACAGCTGTGACCAGGGGTCAACACAGCTTTTTACAAAGCATACTAGGCTCAGATTTAACACTGAAGTTAATCTTCATCTTGGACTTCCATAAGACATTGTTTGAACACCAACAAAGCAACCTGGCATTTAGAGCTAAGGACAGAGAGCTGAAAACACTGGCCTTCCGAGAAAGCTCCGTGACACAGCCTACTGCATCCAGCACCGAGGGAACTGTGATCTCTACTGTCATTTTTAACTCACTCCCAGTAGAATTGTTTATCTTCTGTCAAGGATACCTACTCCAAATACTTTACATTTCCAGTAAGGGTCACATTGGCCTTCAAGTGTATGTTTTCTTCTTTTTTTTTTTAAATCAAGTCCTAAAGTCATTCTTTATAGCTGTGTTTGGATAACACAGGAGGTACTGTGCATTCAAATGCTAGCAAGTTTAAAAATGAAGATGTGAGATTTTCAACAAATAAAAAGGAATGCATTATTCTCTTCAGCTTCCAGTCTTCAAGGCACCTCCTGCATTAACTCACTGGGAAATAAACAAGCAGACCAAAAGTTCACTGGAAAGAGAAGAATCTGACACACATAACTTCCTCAGAAGCACACAGCATCAAAATGAGACTAGGCTCGACCCAAACTAATAACTAAAAGCAATATAAAAATGCTGATGAGATGACAGGAATGCCACGAGGCTGATGTTTTCAGCTCTGTTGACTGTAGGTGATTGTTATCACAGTGTTTTCTGATGGCCATTTGCAGAAGGCTTTGTCTCAGAGTCTCTTGGATTGTTTGATAGATGAAGTTTATCTAATCCTGCAAAACATTACAGAATAAGAAAAAACTAAGACTCCCCCTTATTTCATGCACACAGGTATTCAAAAGAACACAGACAATCCAAATTCTCCTTTGGGATTGTGGACTTCACATTTGCTGAAGACCAGAATTGATGTTTTAACTCCTGTAAGAATTGCTTCTGGGAAATTCCCTCAGTGTTGTTTAAGTGAGAAACACCCATTACAGTGGACAAGCACAGAAGCCAGAGAATCCAAACGTCCCATTGCTTAAATCACAGACTCAGATGTTAAGAATCAAGAAAGACTTGCAATGATTTACCCTGTTGCCTACGAAGACCTAAATAATTACCTAAAATATTTCTTTTAAATTACAGCATCTTTTTGTAAATCATCCATTGCTGATCTTAATGTCACTAGTGACGACCAGATCACTTCTCAAAACTATTTATGTGTCTAATTACATTTTTAGGACTATACTATTACTGATTTATCTCTGTTTCCAGCAATTTGTTCTTATTGCACAATTCTCTATTGTGAGTGCTAATTCAAGCCTCATACCCTTTCCTGCCCCAGGAAAGCAGTTAAATTACTCCTTTTCTTTTGGGGGGGGGGGTTGAGATGAGGAAAGGCAGCAAATTTACCCAGATTTTATTCAAAATAGGCATGATGGTAGTCCTTCCTTGCTTGTTACAGTTTCTCTCTGAAGTCTCCCAAAAAATCTCTAAAATTATGGATCAAAACTGGAAAGAGTTTCTTCTTAATTTAGTGCAGAACTACACTGAATGTTTTACTTAAGTGCTATGATGTACAAAGTTAAATTTTTTGCATTGTTGGAACTGGAATTCCAAAATTTACTGCACTACCGAAAAACCAAAATCTCCTTAATATTCTCTTATTTGTAGTCCTGATATGTGAATTTTTTTGGTCACAGGCCAGTTTTGGTTCTCATTCTTTGAATTCCATGGGACAGTTTTTAACAGACACCATTTGTTATGTACAGCACTCAAAACAAACCCAGTTTGTGTCAGGAACCTGCACATTTCAGGGTATGTAACTCCCTATTTGTGTCAAATCCAATGACCATGGCCCTACTATGCCCACATTTTTATATTTGTTAATCTGCCTTCAACATATATAATTTTTTATTAAACACATTATTTCTCATTATTTTAGAACAATTTTAAACTAATCTTCCACCAGCACTCTGGGAAGTGCTTGGATTTTGTTTCAGCATCACAAATCTGAAAGCAACGAAAACTAACATGAGTAACTTGTAGATGCTGCAAATTGAATCCTCAGTTACAAACAAACACCATTAGTCCCTCTCAATTTAAGCAAATACCTCTCTAGGGATCTAAAGAGATTGGAGCTTTGTTAATTAGTAAAGATGAGACAAAAACAATAAAAAAGTAAAAAACATTTTATCCTCTTAATATCAAATGTGTTTCAATCCTTTCTTCTATGGTCAAGACAGATCAATGCAAAATTTGATCAAATTTTTGATTTTATCAGGTACAGGTTTTACTTAGCCAGTTACTAAGGTTCTGTACATTCTGTACAAAGGTTTTCTGAATAGATGCTCCAAAAAAAGCATGATAACAAAGCAGTTAAGATCTCTGCTAACTATTTTTAGGGAACTCATATGTTGCTCTAAACAAAAAAGAAAAAAACAACCTATACACAAGCTGAAGTTTTAATTTGAAATAATTGCTCATAGCAATGAGAATGTTTCTGTGCTCTCCAAAGACTGAAAATCCAACTGCAAATCAATAAGTACCACAGGCATATCATTAAAGCCAACACTAAACCCTAGCTCTGGACTCTTCAAGAAACAACACAATGTTCCTTGCCCTTACACCTTAACTTACAGAAATTTCCACCAAAATAAAAGTATTCTGAGAGCTGTACCAAAACTTTACCAGTAGCACATCAAGGTGTGAATGGTGGAGAAAAGGAATGTTCAAGCACACAATGAATTTTCAGGGCTGTGTTACCTAATGCCTTCAGGAGCTCTTCCCGCACAGCAGAAGTGAACTTTCTGACCAGACACAACGTTGTCATGATAGCAAAGAGCAAGTTGTAAGATAACACAATATAGAAGTTCCCAAGCCAGTTGAACCTTCCGAAGTCTCCAAGCAGATCAAATCTGGTGATACCTGTTAAATTGCAAATAAGATTTATATCAAAAATTTTTTTGATCCTAAAAAAATATTTTTTAGGAAACACAAAAATTTCATTCTATTACATTTACATTTGGATGCAAAATTCTTACAGACAACACATCAGAAGACAACACAGACAGTGTTCTTGAGGTCATGTTCTACTTTGTTGGTCACTATAAAACTGTAAGACACCTTTATCAAAATGTTTTTTTAAATTTCATAGTAAAATGCTTGAATAATGGGAGTTGAAATGAATTGTCTACTCTAGATAAGAACTCTTTTTTTCAATAAATGTAACTAGGAAAAAATCAGCTTTAGTGTGAAAACTGCTTTTTGATTCCAGAAAAGGATGAAATGCATCATGAGCTATTTTTATTTAAAAATACAGGTAGCAAACAGCCTTTCTATGAGAGCCACAAAATCTTATGGTAAACACTAAGCCTCTTAAGTGCTCTTCCACAGCACTGCTTTAGAAACCAAAGTTTAAAGACATCTTTTCAACTGCAGTTTTTCTCCTGGATCAGCCCACCACTACAGCAATGGAGCATTTGCACAGAAGGAAAAGAGTTAGGCTGAAAGATGGTGCTGACAGGTCTTCTTCACAGCACACCTCCAACCCTGACACTGGGCTTTGTGCTGATCAAAGGCCTGTCAATCACCAGTTAAAGCAACAACATTTTTCTGAAACACAGAAACATCTACAAGGTGTAGGGCCCATCCCAGAAGGCAAAAGAGGAAGAACCACAGGTTGCTCCTTTGTCAGGTGTCATGGAGTACTGCGCTGAATACGTGGCAGAACACTGAGATGATGGCCACACGACCACTGTCTAGGATTCAGAAGTTGTTGTATTCCCAAAAAACCTCTAGCACAGATGATGTCAGAGTGAAGTGTGCCCTCGCAACAGTGCAAAGGAAGGAAGCTGACCCTGTCCCAGAACTAAAATGGCAGCAGCAAATGAGGCAATCACAAAATAGCCCTGGTTCTAAAGCTCCTGGAAGTTCCTGATTTTCCATCACCTTATTTTGTAAGGGTTTTGGGGCTTTTAAAAACTGACTTCCAAAGTCATAATAAATGAAGAGACAGAATTAAGGGTCAGTTACACTTCTTCCAAGGGTAAACCTTACACTTAGGAATCTCACTGTACCTGGATACCCAAGACTTGCAAGGCAGCTATTACAATGTTAAAAGATATACACACTTCTTGTACTCAGCATCAGTCAATTTAAAGTAAAACATGGGAATTGAATTTGTTACCTAAGGAAAACATACTGAAATGAAAAGAAGTTTCAAAGGATGAAACAAAACAATCACTGATCAAAACAGCAAAAGGGAGAAATACTGAAAAAGCACAGAAGGTCTCAGCACAAAAGGAAGAAACCGGTTGTCTGAACAAACTGATGAAGAGATGAAGGACAATAAACAGAGAGCTGCTTTCCCATTTGAAGGCAAACAGTGCCCTTAACATTTCCAAAGCAGCAGTGTTTTAGTCAGACTGTGGAGCTACATGATAATTTAAAAAGTCAGGTTTGAATGTATAGACTTCCAGAACTTTAAAGGAAAAGGAACAAAACAGGCAGAGCACTGGAATTCTCTGGAAACAGAGTAACATTCCTTGACACATAGAAGTCCAGAAGAACAGTGAGCCACGGAGCAGTGTTACAAGGACAAACAGAAATGAACCCTGACACTTCTGTTAGAGTAAGTGGGAAAATTATTGTTCATGAATTACATTCAATTTCTTCTTACAAACAGAAAAAGTCACTGCTCATCAACAAAGACCTCACACAGTAACAGTCTGTAAACTCATGGGAGAAAAAGGTTAAAAAGGTTTTGATGACTTTCTTACAGATGCAGTATCTACTCAGCCCACAGAGAGAAAAACCAAGAATTTCAATAACTCTTCCACAATTGAACAAAAACTTGCATATCTAGGGGCACAAATACATACACACAAAAGCTGATGAAATTTTACCAAATGAACTATTAAAGAATTCTTCAGATTAAAAACAAATAGTAGGTTTTAGATGGCACACAGAGCTACATTTAAAATCCCCACTTACTTGCACATAATACTCAAGTGTAGAATTCTAGAAAAACTTCTATCTACTAGAAAGTTCAATTTTCTCTGCAATTCTTTGTTTTATTATTCTTGACTATTAAGTGTCTTGTTCCCAATTTGTTTCTCTGTGATTAGCAATATGGTGCTGGTGGGAAACATTTTTGAAGGGCTACTAAAAGGCTGAAAAGTTCTGGGAAAATATGAGTTAACTTACTTAAGTAAAATAACTTATTTTAGTTAAAAACTTTCCTGGAGTTCTAGAAGAATGAAAGATTAGACATATCCACCACCTACATATCTAATTAGAATGCTATGAAACATGTAAGAAACTCCATTTCCATTTTTAAAAGTTGAGAAAGAGCAGTATATGCACTGGATAACTTTTGCTTTTTCACCTTTCCCATAAGGATAAAGTCTAGTCTTTTCTGTATAGTCTAGAAACTCAGTTTCTTTAATAAAGTGAAAAGACTATGAATCTGCTTAACATATTTATTTCTTTTCATCTATTCAGTGCCACAGGGCAGTGGCATGTAGTGCAACACACATTGATATTTCTGCAAAGCACCACAACTCACTGTACCCTAATACACTCTATTAATCCTGTTTGGACAGCTGTGACTGTGCATTTGTTAGCTGTGTGTTAATTGTTCCATCTTTTTTCTTCTTTTATTTATCTCTATGGCAAACTATTCAGGAATTTCACTTGTTAGTCTGGTTTTTAAGTAAGTTTTACCATTAATCTGTTTCCTATGAGACAACAATGGACCCAGCATGCACACTTACTGCCACAGAATCTGGTTATTATCAACTGTTAATCTCATAGATCACTAACAATTAATTTTATTTTCTTTTAAACAAGTCTTGAATGCAGTAACTTAGTGGACACAAACTTATGATACAATTCTGTTCTAAAACAGTGATTTTTCAATGGAACATCTGGCTCCACATTCTAGAACCATTTTACTTCTTAGACATTTATCATACTGGTTGTATTTTAAAACTGCACTGCTTTAAACATGTGAATTACCCCTCTGCATTTTCATGAAGTTTTACTACAGATTTTTTTTAAGCGAGTCTTAGAATCATATTTTAAGATTGAACCCTCCAAAATTCATTACAGAGGGTTTTTCATCTGCTATAGAAATGATCTATAGTCTATTAAAACTCCTCATCTGTAGATATACATAGCATGAATATACAGTATAATTTACTGGAAAACATGATCTACTCTCGATTCAAGAATATTCTCACTGAAAAGAAAACCAGCTATAGAACTACTGAGCACACACTGCTGGTCTGTGGGCCTGAGCTCAAACTTCTAAGCTTGTACTTAAGACTTGTACAGCCCGAGGTGACGATTTTTGTTTTGTTCTATTTAATGTTCCCAATGAAATTCACATTAGCTACAAGGATTCTGCACTACTTAAACATGTAATAGCCTTGCAATTTAACTTCAAGAATTCCAGCTGAAGATTACCTAATTGAAGTGAAGCTAAAACATGTCTTTCCAACTGGTTAGAACAGCTTAACTACTTCAATTGCTACTGCCAGTCCTTAGCAATAAAATCAAAAGTTCTTCAGTTCTGCTATAGTAGACTACAATTTGCTAAATTTGAAAAATGAAGTAACAAAAAATACAAACGTATTATTGTAGGGAAAATTAAAGTAGGCTGGTATCATGGCTGATTAAAAAACTTAATAAATGAAGAGCCACTAACTTTTGCACTCAGTGTTACTCAAATTTCAGACATTAAATCCCAAATTTTTCAGAGGAACTAAGCATTAATTTCACAGGGAACAAGAAACTATTTCATACTGCTCTGGACAATCAGTTTTCCTACCTTTCCATGTCACAGTCTCCTGTTTTAAGAAGTTTCAAATCTGATCTTCTTAATATATTCTCTAAAAAATGCTTAGCATCTCTTTCTTTTTAGAAAGTATGTTCTGCAGTTCATGTACATAGATATATGTTCAACAGTTTGTGTTGGTGTAGAAACAAAGGCCACGGATACATTCTCTTCCCACTGAAAGTGGGGGCAAATTAAACACATACTATGGAAAATACAGCTACAGGTTCTTTTTTCTTGTATTTTTTTTTTTAATTCAATTGAACAATCTTTACTACGATGTTACTTCCATTTCACTTACCCAGTGTCCTTGACATCACTGGCAAAGCAGAGCTCAGCACCAAGATTGAGACACAGTTTCCAATTATCTGTTTGGAAACGAAAAACAGCATTTAAATGATAAATGGGATTGCTGAAGGGAACACAAAGAAAAACAGTGGTCAAGATGAAAAAGAAGAATTCTTAAAAAGCACATTCTTCAAATTGAACCTAAAGCAATTTACAGTGACATATTGTTAGTCTTGCTGACTTCTGTCACTCCTTGCCACATGGTGTTAAACAAGAGGAAGATGATTCAAGAAAAAACTGATTATGTATTCACGTGCTTTTAATCAAAGTGTTACGTATGCTCAGATTCAAAATAATTCAAAACTACCATGCTGCAAAGCATCAACTGTTTACTTACTTTCTGTGAATGTTTTATAAAAGAACAATTCCATGGGCTCAGAATAGATGACTGATACACCAGCTTAAGCCTTGGATGTAACTGCTTGCAGGATTAGCATTATTTAAAAAATTACAACAAAGAGCTTCCTTTCAATTCAATGCCTGTTGTCTACTTTAAATAGTACAAAAAAATTCACAGCTGTTAGATTTTACTCTTGTTCTTCTAAAGCCTTTAAAAAAGACTAATTGAAACTTTCTTTGAAAAGGGATCATTTTCTTCAGGTCTGGTTCTATCAGAAGCCAAAAGAAAAAAAAAAGAAAACTTGAAAGTAGGTAGACATTTGTACATTCACTCTTTATTTCTGCACTATTCCTGGTGTACTGTAAACAATCAACAGGAAATATTAAGAACATTCCAACTCTCTACTACTTACTACTCTAATCATTCTGTGTGTATACCCACTTTCTCACTTCCAACAATTTGCAGTAAAAATATCTTCATCCATTACTTAAAAAAAACCAACAAAAAACATAAACAATGAAACATACTGAAAAAATAATTAAATTCAACATCTGTTCCTTGGTTACTGAACACTTCCCCTCATCAGCTGTGGGAATATTTTGCCAAAAACCAAGGCATGTTCCTCTGAATTAGGTAATGGCATTGGTTATTCTAAAGCCAGTGCTAAATTGTAGAAAGTCAAATTAGCTTCAGACTGCAAAATGTTGCTGAATAGCCTTCCTCAGTCCTAGTTTCATTATTCAAATTTGAATTACTTTGTCTGTATTACTTCTAGCAACCACGTTGTTCAGATCTCAAACAAGCTCCCTGAAGTACAGTTAACACAATCAAAGTAACTCATTAGCAGTAAGTTTCCTTTGAAGAAAGTTCTTTCACTTGCTTTTCTATAGCCAGTTAACAAGCTCTCCCATTCCTGGCTTTTTACAAGTGAATGGATGCCATCCAAACTAAACAGAGCACATCCTTTTTCCCACTCATTCAGCATTTTGAAAATCTTCCAGTTTGTGTTTACGCAGCTTACAAACAAATACTGATCACTGCAAATGAGCCATTCAGGGCAATTACTAAGAGAGTCAGTTTGTCTTGGGTGGCAAGAAAGACAGGAGGGGCCACCCCCATCCCAGACTGCACCTTACCTTTGTCATAGTTGTGTCATCCTTCCTGGGAGTGAAATTCTCAAAAAAACGAAGACTGTAGAAGCCAACGACAGAAGATACCATAAGATAACTGTGAGAATCAAGGAAAAAGGAACCTCCAAGGAATGCAAGTTTCACTCAAGTTCTCAGCACTCTCCTAAAAGTCTTAACAACTAAGGAAAAAAGAAACAAAAACACTTCAAGTGTTTGAGAAGGACAGACCTATCTCTTTCTTCTTTCCAGGCAAGTGCCTTAGTGCATTACCAGTGTCCCACAAAACTGGACAGAATACTTGTTAACAGACAGAATTCTTACAGAAAGGATACAAAATCAAAATAATTTCAAGGGCTGCTCCCACAAAGCCAAAGGTGGATAAGGAGGCATTTCCTATTCCCGGCCCCTACAAGGAAAAAGATACTTTGCATAGTTAAATAAGATACATGCAACAGTTCATAAAGTTAACTTCTACCAAGAACAAAACATGTGACGTCCTCCATGAAATACAGCCTTTTCTCAATTCAGTGTTTCAGGGGCGTTCTGATGTCCCACCCTCCAAGTCCCCCACCCCATGCAATGGCATCAGCAGCTTTCCAACTGCAGTGAAATGTATTGCTAAGACAGAACTGCAAACTCCAGATTACTGATCTGCTTTACTGCATCACCGTGTCTACATAAAGCTTCTGCACTATTTTAGTAAGAACTTGCTACAACATGACATGTAATAAATGTTTGTGTGGGCACAGGAATGAAACCTAGAAGGAAAGTCAAGGTCAAGACTCATCAGTTTCCATGTTATTAAAGCAAAAGTTAACACTTGCACTTCTTCAAGGCCCCCAAAGCTTTACTAAAGTTATAAAAATCATAAGAGAAGTTTACCCCTGATCCCTTTGGCATTGCAGTCTCGTCAACCAACAGGTAAAGAATATTGAGAGCAACCAAGAGAACTGAAAAAGACTATAAAAAAGTAGAAAGAGTCTTGTTATTGAAAAGTATTCCACATTTTTTAAATCTACTCATTTATGATCACCAGACTCCATAATGTCAAGTTTTTTTTAAACGGTCAGTAAAAGAATATCATGATTGTAGCTTAAACACACATCCCTCAAAAAATTTAAAACTATTCCTTCAAATGACCAAAGAACTCTTCATTCTTTTTGTTGGGGAAAAAAAAGAAAATTCTTACTGTCTCAGTCAGCAGCAATATCATGACAGCTGGATAGACTAAATTCCTTTCCCAAGCAGAAGCTTTCTTCCTCCGTTCTGTTCAGAAGAGAAAAACCAGAAGTTTAATACCACAGATCACCTTAGAATAAAACAAGTAAGAATCATTCAGCTATCTGTAAGCTCATTATAAATATAAGTAACAACAGTAACCTGATCTGGAACAAACATCGACCAGCTCATAAGAACATCCACCATGTAGAGCTGAACAAAACAATGGCAAAAATACAAAACCTCTCTAGAGAAAGGCTGGGGAGACAGAGACAAGCAGATTTTTCTCAGAGGTATGTTTCACCATAACTTTTTTCTTCCCCTAGCACACAGCAGTTCCATAAAGTTTAAAATATGCTGAATTTACAAATACATTGTTTACATCCATATTTTAACATGACTTAAAGGGACAGAACAGAATTTCAGATATTTAAATAGTATTTTTCTCTTGTAAGGTAAGAAAGACAAAACTCACTTCACTGGACATCATTAGCAGACTGTTTTTAGAAAAAAAAATCCAAAATTTGAATTTTATAGAAATAATTCAAATACAAAAAGGAAAGTAATGCCCAAATATTCATAAGCATATCATACATGAAAAGCTCCATGCAAAGAAGTCAAATGTTACAATTTCTCTAAAATAATGTTAAAAATAAGATCTAAATCCGACTCTCTACTTAAATTTTTTTGTTGGAGGGGTGCAATGATGCCATGTAATGAATTTGTAAATGCACATATTTGGTTAAGAACAAACTGGAATCAATCAAGCGACTGTTCTAAACTAAACACACACCTTTAAGGTCCTTTAGTAAACTACAATCTACATGAAACACTAGAAAGTTCATTACCTAGATTTGTTTTCTTGCTTTTCACTTTTTCAAGCTCTCGTTCCAACTCTACTGTCTGGTATTCCACTGTGGAAGATACACCTTTTAAAACAAAAGACATGATTTTCTTTTGGATGTGACTGACTGTAGTACTGTAAGGCACACAGTGACAATTCAGACTTAGGAAGCATCACATTAGCACGTGTGACTTTAAACTGCAAGTGTTTCTTTGAGGCTCTTCAAATAATTTTCAAAAGCAGAAGCAACTAACCAGAACAGCTCAGCACAGAGGTTTCAGTGTCATCTCCTGTGATCCCAGCCTGTTCTGCTGCCTTGACAAAAGTCCAATGGCCATGGTGTGACAGATAGGATGTCTCAAATGCCTCATTCTTGCATCCCTATATGATTCTTGCAGCAAGATGTAAGATGGATGCCCTTCAGGAACATCATTATTTAGCAACTCAAAGGCAAAGTAGACCTTTGCCTCCAAACTAGCCAGAGCTCCAGATTCAGCCCTCCCTCCCTTTTCCTCAGCAAGCTCAGTTTCCATACCGCTGACCTGCTTGCTGATGGATCTTCTGCACAAACCAGTTTCCCTGCTCCACCCCTCCATGCCACAATCAGATATTCCCACAACCACCCATGAGACCATCCTCTTCCACTTGCCTTTCCAGTTTACAACTGTCACTGTTGTGCAGCTCCTCATGCTTTCTCCTCTACACCAGCTGAACCCTGACAACCATGATATTAATTCCTTTCTTCCTACTAATCTTCTGCCTAGAAGTTGCTCAGCAACTTTTCTTCTCCCTACAGAGCCTTTAGGAAACCCAGGCCATTTTCTCTCTCCATCCTTTTTCTCTTCAGCCTTCCATTCTCTTCCAACCACTCCTCCTTCCCAGTGCCAGCACACTGCAGTTTCCCTCCTTGATGCCAGTTCCTCTACAAACCCTACACAGTGTTCAGGCAACTGACACTGCAGTGCTGACTAGAGATCTGCTGCTTCAGTTCCCATCCCATTATTTCTGCTTTAGCTTTTGCTCTCTGCAACCTGGAAATATTCTGCATGGGATAAGTTAACAACACTCTCCACTTACCTTTATTCAGAAATAAAAGGGATGAAAGTGGGGCAATCTCACCTGATTGGGGCAATCTCACTCATATTTTCCCTGTCTATTCCAGGCCAATAACACTGGGCAATAACGTGCCATGGCAGTGACAGTTCAAGGTCATAAACCCAAAGTCCTCTCTGTTATTGTTTGCTGATTTATATTCACACTCTTTACCTGCAGGCCATTCCCTACCCTCAGCCCCACCTTTGGCTGCAGGCTAACCTGTAAGGGCACCATGCTCCACGTACTTTTTTCAAACACTCTCTAATACATTTATGTGAAATTAATATTCTTGTCCAGGCTTTTATCTCTTATCTTGATCACTTGCCTACAAAATCTGAACAGCACTTAGGCTGCTGGCACAGCAGCACTACTTTGTAGTCCAGTCTCATTATTTCCTTATTTTCTGTTGTCTGCTCATCCATCCAAAAATCTTAATACAAGAATAAAGGTGACTCTATTGCAGACTATTTAATGCTGATTTGTTCAATGCAGTCAAATCATCAACGAAACATCCAACTCTTTAAAACTTCAAATGTTTAATCGAATTAACTGAATGTTTCTTTTACACACAGTTTTACACATAACACGTAACTTCTGTGCTGTGCCTAAACATTTATCTTGGATATCAGTGACATAATGAGTATGGGGTAATATTTATAGGGCTTCAAATATATAAATATCTCGAATCTCAGGACTATCCAGTAAGACCTACAGACACTGTTCCATTACAACATCTTATCACTTGAAGCGCCTGAAATACAAATGTCAGTTTAATTGCTCTGTGTTTTTTAAAAAATTAATCATAATACACAGGTTTTCAGAATAAGTCTATAAAAAAACTCCAAGTTAATTATCACTATAAAAATAAGCTTTTGTGATGATGCATTCCCCCCAAAAAAAGCCTAAAACATCTGTTTTATGGAATGACTAATTACTGTGAGGTAGGAAAAAGGATAGCTATAGAGCTCAGTGGGAAAAGAACTTTCATGGAAGCAGCTGAACAAGAAGGAAAACTCAAGTCAACATCTGACTTCTTCTCTCTAACTGATTTAGGGGTCTCTGAGGAACAGCTCAATTCAATATATATATGTTGTTTTCTTCCCTCAATATAAAAATCCAGAGCTCAAAACACTGACTTCTTGGGAGTCTATCCAACAAATCAGCGTCATCACAGTAGGTCCCTAAGAGAAAGGTCAGTAGAAATTCTGAATCATACTGAGGTGCTGTTGTAGTTCCTCCTTAAAAATAGTTGCAAACAACAGGTTGCTATACAAAAGGATATTTTATGAGAGAGGCAAAATTTCAGATCAGTCAAAAGAGTATTTGAAAAGGATGCAGCTAAATTCTTAAAAGCTCTCTAACATTAGCTTTATTTCAAACACGCACAAAGACCAATGTCAGCGCTGTCTAGCCAATAAATCAAATTGGTAGACGAGACTTGTTTGGACTAGCAATGAAAAGTTAGAAGGGATTCTCCAAGAAAGCCACAAAGCAGCTCATTTAAGGTCAATTTAACGGTATTATTCTGTTTTTCTTCCAGCCCCGACATAAGATTTCAGTACCTCAAAGGAAATTGTAAGAGTATCTATTTGCATTCCCCCAAGGTGATTGGCAGTTCACCACCAATTAGTTCAAAATTACACTGTTACTAGTGTGCAATAAAAACAACACCTTTCATCTTTCTTACATAGGTAAGGATACCTTCAAGAGCCAATAACTTTGATCAAGTAAGTATTTTTGATCCTACCCCACCCATCTCTTTGGATTCAGGAAAACTAATAGCTGAAGGCAACTTTTTTCTTTTAATATAAAAAAGTCCCAGCTTTATTCTTCGACTAGGAGTGATGTGGGTACTGAAATATAATACATTGGAAACAAACATTTTCCCAAAGCCCAGTATCTCTTCAATAGATAAAAATACTAGGGTAGATAACACAATCAAACTTTCCCCTCCCTCCTCCTCCGATTTTCAGTTAGACACTGCAGACACCTGAGGAGGAAGAAAATTAGTTCCCACAAAGATCTACAGTTTCACAGATAGATTTATTTTCAAATATGAAAAGCTTTACAATCATCAAGTATCACTTAAGCCTCTGCTGCGGCCCTCTTCATTTTAATAAAAATGCAACTCTTTAGTTATACATATAAATGAAGTATGTATTTTAGAGCACCTTCCTGCAAACCTGCCCAGCACAGTTACTTAAACACATGGATTTCCATCACCAGCACTGTGGGAGTTACAATGACCATAGCAGAAGAAGTGTGTAGGTGAATGTATCTGCTGTGACACAGCAACACAGAGAATTTGTGTGCTAAAACACAGATTATGACCTCTAACATCACAGCACAACATTTACTGATGTAATTAGCCCTACCCCGATTTATATATATTTTTTAAAATGCAATAAACATGGTAAGAATGACCCTTCATAACTTGGCAATAACAATGTCTATTTTTCTGGCATAATTTGTATGTTTTAGAAAGGCTTCTGGAAGAGGAGATGAAGTTTTCCATGGTTGCCTTATTGAGAACCGTGCTTAAATTTACTCAAGTAAATACTCACAAAAATCCTGCAGAGTATCTTCTTGCACATGTAACATCTTGCCCCTACAACTACATGCTATACGCAAGTTTAGATTTTCATTTACTTTTCAGCTTAAGTCCATTAATTTTCTCTGTACACCAAACTAGGGGTTTTGAAGCATTCCTTTAGATAGGGGTGTCAATGCCATTGCCTCAGCACTGGAAAGAGATGTTCCCCTTCTGTCTCAGGACACAAGCCCCATGTCTTTCACTGCTCAGGATAAGTGAGTGCTCCATGGAATACGGGTGGGCTGCAGTTCCACTTTTCATACCAAGCCATGTGCTGAAAGAGAGTCCAGTCTCTTGGCTGGGGGTTAGGGAAGCACCCTGCACATATCCTAAATCTATATCCAGTAGACACTTACAAACAGCCTAGGTCCACCCCACAAGTGATTTTAAACTGTAACATAAGCAACTGTTGAGAGATTTCTGCAAGAAAAAGAGCAGCCAAGCAGCACCTAAATAATCACTTTCCCCATCTGAGCAGCAGACCCGTCTCTGCACTGCTTCCAATAGATTCCTGAATAACTATTGGGTCATCTTCTCTGTGTTGTACAGAATCACCATGACAACATAAAATATTCAGTAACAAATACTTTACAGTTCCCAGCTAACATCAAACACACAGAATGACTATAATTACCCCATGAGAGCTTCAAAGACACTCACTGCATGCACCTTTTTGTGCTGTGTGTGAATGCACATACATAACGTGTGTCACTATAAACACCTGAGCCATCAACACTGAAAAGGTGAATGTTACTTTTTGACTGAAATGATGGCTGGTTTCAGCATAAAGAAGTCACTACTCCTCCACAAATTTTAAACACTGGAATAACGATGACCACCATGATCTCTGCAACAAAGGTACTTCTCCTGACCAAGCAACTTTGAAAAGAGACTTAATGAGACCTCAGAGAAGGAAAGATTGAGATATATGAGAGAAGACTGAAAAGTAGGAGAGAAAAAGCAGGAAAACAAACAAATTAACGCTAAAATAAGTTGTAAGACAGCACAGCAATGGATGTGTTATGACATAAATATTCCTTGGTTTTTGAAACTGCAGCAATTGTATAAATTGTGGATGCATGGCTTATCCATGCAGTTAAAAGCAAGTCAGAAGATTTGTACAGCATGCTTTCCAGGTTTATAGAACCAACACATTTTCCATAATTGGTGCCTGCCATGTTGCAATATTCCTTTCTATTCTAAGTCAAAGCTTCATACTGGTTTTTAATTCTTCATAACAGAAACACCTTATCAAGAAATGCAAAACTGTAAGATTAAATACCATAAGTCTAGAAACATTTTTGTAACTATTAGTTTTCATTACTTATTAATAGAATTTTTTTAATTATCAAATTCACCAAATAACTCCTAGAATATAAAGGAGTGCTATGATTTTAATGGATTACTACCTAAGATTTTAAAAAACAATCAACTGAAACACAAAAAAATCCTCCAAATTAAAAACAAAACCCATATTACAGGAAGTCAAGCCTCTTGCTAATTGTTCATTGTCCTTCAAACAAGGCTGAAATAGAGTAATTCACCAATCCAAGCTATTTTGCAGTAAGGGTGGTGAGTCTGGTCTCAGAACATTCCGACATAAGAGAGCTGATAAACAATTTAAAAACAAAACCAAAGCAAACCACACACAAGAGCCAACCTTGGAAAACCCAGTGAGATTTAACATTTGTTACCGGCTAAGATGCTGAAATTTTCTGTTTTGAGAGAGGAGGCTGCAGAACAGTGAGACCAATACTCCTTACCAGAACCACTCTACTCTCAATACTTAATCTGAAGCACTATCATTACAGGTGTAACATACATACCATTAAGCTTCCTCTGAATTGCTTCTTCCTCTAAAGTGATGATATACATCTGCTCATCGAGGTCTTCCAGGATCTGTATTTGGAAACAGAAACATGAACTGAGTATCAGAGACACTTGTTTTTCTGACTGCACTTACATAATCGGGTTCACTTTGCTCCAGTAAGCTGTACTTTAAATATACAGTCTACAGCTTTACAATACTGACACTAATACAAACTTCACAGAAGATTACTCCATTCTCTTACACAGCTGTATCTTTACTATAAGCAAAGTTACTGTTAAGTTTTTATTTCAAGGTAAGGCTTTTATGTTCAGTTTCTATCTAAAGAGACAGAACAGTATGTCTGACCTACATTCAAACCATATCAACCTTCACACTCAGTTTAAACAAAAATAACTACAGATTTTGAAAAATAATATTAAAAAGGAACTTTTCACATAAGCTAGTATTTCATGCAAATATAAATTGCTATTGGAAGCTAAAACCAAATAAATGAAGTCTGTCTACCTCAGCCATCAGGTGCTTTGAGACTAAAGCTGACACATAAGAAAAGTAGTATGTATTTTCCTTGTATTTCCAGGGTTGAAATGACTAATGAAAAGGAATGCAAGACATAAGCGCACCCAAATTTCAGCAAATACAAACTAGGACATGTGACACTCAAGTCACAAGAGCACTTGTACGTGGTACAAACTTCTCCCTTCCCTCAAAGCATTCAGAACATGAATAAAAAAAAGAGTATCTATATATAATAAGCTCTTAAAAATGACAACTAACCACCCATCTATGTGTACTCCCAGGTACTGCTCTTGTTATCCAGACTTTGTTTGCTCTTGTATTCTTTGCTCCTGAACTCAGAATATGCCCACACTTTTCAGGGACTGGTAAAGCACAGCAGGAAATACTAGCAATAAATAATACTAGCAGCATTGACATAAATTGAAAAATCAGAGGAAGTCTGTATTATCATAAAAACTTTGGGAAAAAAACAGGCTTTTGTGCTATATGAAAAATGTGAAACGAGTACATAAATAATGGTTATAGAAGCTCTGATGAACTGAAGAGTCCTGCAGAAATATAAGCATTTTAGAAGAAAGTACCCAAATACCATTCTACCTCCTCACAGGTGGCAGAGGAGGACAGAATCATGCAGCACTTACTGTCGGCTTCACCAGCAACTGGCCCATTACTGTAAACATCCGTGAGAGCCCCACTGGCGTGCATACTGCAGGGGAAGGAAGAGCATGCAAAACAGTCATTTTTAAGTCAAAGACCATTTTTATTTGGATGCTCAGTGTGCTAGTCCATATATAACCATTTTTTGGTTTTGAAAAGAACTGCAAGAGCTTAAAGCTCCAATATGAATTTTTAGGCACATTGCAATCATACAAATTTGGAACAACACAAGCATCTCTCCCCTCCAAGAGCTTAACTGTGATTTTTTTTTTTGTCAACAAGGAACATCATATAATCAGATATCTTAAACTTGCTCAACTAATTATTTATTCAAAGCATGTGGCACCAGAGGCTATGTCTTCACTAGTAAATTCAGCAGTGCCAAGATACATTCCTGGGCTTTAAGACTGGATTGCCTATACCAGTAAATTGTTAGAACTATTCCTGGCACAATTTGCCCTGGGCCAGTTAACACTTTCCCAAGTGATTCTCAGTGCAGTTCTGGAGTTCAGGCAGCACAGGGATCATTACCATGAGACAAAGTGCACAGATACCTGCCAACTGCAATATCCTGATGGAACAACACTGCCTGGCCACAGCACAGGAGAACATCTCAGGCAGGTTTCATCTTTTAGCACAGGTGTAGCTGCAAGGCCAAGCTAGCTTTGCTCTGAAAGTTATCCTTCAACTTCCACTGATAGTAGGCTCAACTACCAGACTTTAGGTTATTTTCTGTGAAATAACAGGCCCTTTCTGATCCTAGCCTGTGATGGATTTTCAGGAATGATGCATGTATGTTTCTTGGTAGAAAGGCTCAACCGTGATAACAGAAAATTACTAGCAGGAAACAACAGTTTAGGGAAAACAGCCTTCAAATACTGAAACATGTAGGAGATGAAGGAATTTATAACTATTTGGATGAGGATGCACATTTAGAGTTTCCATTATAATAAAACATTGTTATCAAAAAAAAGGAGACAAGTTTTTATTGAGAGGACTGCATTTATTTTTATTAACTAGCATTTCACTGTAGCTACTATGTATTACAGGAAAAATATAGGACTATTGAAAAATCTAACTTAAACTAGTCTGCCTTCACTGCAGAAGAATCCTGCAGGAGAAGGAGAAAAGAAAAAGGAGGTGATGCTCTAAATCACCACTGCAATAGGCTTTACTCAAACACTGCTTCAACAATTAAACCAACTGAAGATCTAAAGAAGCTCTACCCCCAGCAGCTGCCCCACTGCTGTATACTGCCCCTTCAGCTTTCCGTTTCTAACTGCTAGGAGGGCTTTCACCTCAGTGATTTGCTTCTTTTAGTTACACGTGTCCAAAACCTGACATTTAGTCGCAATAATTTTGGTAACCTGGTTTACAACAGCTCCAGAACAGAGGCTGTGTTTTCAGCTCTGCTGAAGCAAACTGCAGGGCAGATCTGAAGTTTTGCAAACCAATTTCCCATTGAAGTGTTCTGCACCTCTGTCAATCCCACTCTGGAACAGCCTGCACAAGACTTTAAGAAGCACATTGTTTAATTCTCTCACCTTCCTCCAAAGTGGATTTGAGAATCTGCACACACAAATAACCTAAGGAGACTCACCGAGATCTATTTAGAGGATATTATAAATTATCATTCCCCGCTTTTGCTCCACAGTGACAGCCCCATGTAAGCTTTGAACCTGTCAAGCCTGGAGAAGAGATGAAACCATAATGGTCTAGAAAGGGAGACATTCTGTCCCCCTCAGCAATGTTGTAGAAATTATTCAAGGAGAGGGCTGAGACTGTAAGTGGGATTTGGAGCCTTCCATCATGTTTCTTATTCCCCTAAACATGGATGACTGAACTCTGGTTAGGACCAGTCAGTGTAAGGCTGTTTTTTTACTGCATTTGTTTCAGATGCAATTGTGTAACTGACCTGCAGACTGGCCAGAGACCAGCTGTGTGATTATGAAAGCTGACTGCACTGTCTTCCAACTCCTGCCTATGCAGCAACATTTTCAATTACAAAAGGAAGAATGGTAGTTTACTGAATATAGGACAAAATGTTCCAAAATAATTTTCTCACCATACTACCGACTTCCTGCAGACACTTTATTTTAAAATTGTGCTTTTCTTTGCAGAACGGAGAAATTCAACTATTTTTCAACTACCTGCTTTAACAAGTTAGAAGTTGGAATTTTCCGTTTCGAGTGAGATGTAAAGTTATGCAAAAACTGAAAATGTAAGGTACCATTTATTCAAACTTCAGAACCCAAACCTAACAAATTCACATCTAAATTTAAATTTAATCAGAAAAAAACCCCACTCGACTTTCACAATCAAAAAGTTTTCTTTAATCATAAAAAAAATTAAACACAATACACACAAAAAAAAATCTCCTGCCATAAAACCATTCATCTTTTGGAATAACAAGGAAAATACTTACACAGAAGTAACAAGCATCCCATCAGTGATATACAGGAATATAAATACGGGAGGTAGAATTCCCAGAGGTCTGTAAAGAAAACATTAAGCACAGTTTGAGCTTATTACAAACACGCCACTTATGTCACAGAATTTAACATAAAAAATGGTGCTGACTGAATTAAAACACATTCTTCACAACCTGTGCAATACTCACATAACATGTACTGGAAACATGCATTTCTGTATTTACAATGAAACTGGTGTGAAGCTCTTTTGCATTCCATACCATATAAAGACTCCATACTGGCAGCATCATTGTCTATGAGTGCTGAAGCCACCCATACAATTCCGAGGATAAGCAGTGCAAGAAGAATGAGCATTACAAGGGTTTCCAAAATCCGTGCTCTGATGCCCTGTGGGCAGAATAGGTAAGAGGGAGGAAAAAACATAGCCAAGAAGTTTGAATCAGGTATTTTCAAACATTTTTAAAATTACAAACAAATAGATCCTTCTTTCTAAATGCATACTCACATTTTATCATGTAGACAAAAGCATAACATGTAATGCACATTTAAAAGGTACTGCATAAAAAAAGGAAGTACTTATGGCTTTATAGTGCCCAGATTGCATTTTTCCCCTTAAACTTATAGAAAAACGTTTTAAATCGCATATGCCTTACAGTTCTCATTAATCTCATTATTCCATAAAGTACTCTTTATACCACATGATTTTGTTTGAGCATTTTTAAAAGATGGATTACTTTTCTAATACTTTCAGCAAAGAAAGTGGATTAGCAAATTTTTATCTATGATTCCAATCAAGAGAATGGAAAGCCAATTATGGCAAATAGCCAAATGGCCCGGCAAGCATTAAACCCTGCGCAGGTACAATGCAGCAATGTCCTTAAAAGCCGTCCCGTCAGTCTGCGGAGCCCTCCAGCGCTCGGCCGCGGAACTGCTGCTCCCACCCTGCCCGGCCCCGCCGAGCACACACACAGCACACTTCCACAGGGCCACACACCACACCATTTCCTCCCGTATGAAAACGTAACAGCGCTCCAACAGCTGAGCGCTAGATTCGCAAATATAAATATACCAAATGACACACAAAATCAGATTTACTTCTGAGTCGTGTTATCACTAATTTAATTAATTTTGAGCGACAGAGTGATTGGGATGCTTTCTTCATGCATCCAGGCCATTAAGGAACCATCATGAGACTGATATTCAAATAACAATTTTACTTTTCTTTTTCTTTGTTTGCCAGTATACATCTCCACAAGTGAACCCAACTTGTTTCTCACACAGGTTCATCCTGGCTTGGGGGTATTCCACTGCAAAGACTACTTGATAGTTAAAAGCAGAAAATTTGTTTTACTTTATTATTTTTTGTGTCTTTATAACCTCTTCCCTCACTGCTTAACTAGAGGATTACTTAAGGGTAATCTTTATATGGCATTGACCCTGAAAATTATACTCTCTCCATAATCACTGTATCCAACCATGAATGAGGACCTCAAGCATCCTAACCATGAGCACTGATCTCAGTTCCTGTCCTCCACCAGTCCTCTGCACAACAGTAAGGTTACCACTGACAACTCACTCCATTCTGCTGAGGGCAGAACAATTTTTATATTACAAAGCACACACACACTAGGATTCACACTCTGACGATCATTTAAAAAATAGTGAAATAATAATATTTTTAAGAACTTCGGCGAAGTGACTAGATAGAAATATTCTGTCATAGGCACTAATGAATACTTGGTAATGGTCCAAGATAAAAAAGAAATTAAGACACTTAAAGCACATAGGTAAATACTTAATCTCAATTAGGCACCTATAAGACTGTGCCCCCTATAAAAACATTAATGTTCCAGGCACATTAGTTCATACTTGCAAACATTAGAGTACCTGCCAAATAGCTGCTATTTGAAACGAATGAATGATACAGATTTTTTCCCCCCATGCACAGAGAGAAAACCTCTGGACACTCATGGAATGATTTAGGTTGGAAAGGACCTCCAGGTCACCTGGTCCACCCACTGCTCAAGCAGGGACACCCAGAGTTGGTTGCCAGGACCATGTCCATGCATCTTTTGAGTATCTCCAAGCTTGGAGACACCAAAACCTCTCTGGACAACCTCTGCCAGTACTCAGGCACCCTCACAGTAAAAAAGTAGTAAGAAATGAACCTCAGACACCCGTATTACTTCTTATTTTTCCTGAGGGTAGTTTTGTTTATTCAGGTTGAAAAACAAAGCTTGAACACTATTATTAGTAACATCAGTAATTAAAGAGCTGGGCAAGAATCTGTACTCCTGACTTTGAGAAAGATACAGGTACACATAAGAAGTATTTCATTTTATTTCAATAAAGCAAAACTATCCAAATAAAACTTGAAGTTCAGTGCTTTATTTCTTTTTTTCCTGAGCAAAAACCTCTTCTCTGACATTTTGATTTTGACTTAACATTTCTTCTTTGAGTCATTTCACTTATCTCCCACAGTTCCATTATATTACTCAAATTTCTTAGAATGAATCAAACATCCTGGCACAGAAGACATTGCCACTTCTATTTCACATAATACCTGTTGCACTTTTTTAATCCATTTACGCCTCACATTTTTCCTCTGTATGTGAAAAGGAGCATTAGAGCCTGACATCTTCAAAACCATCAACAATCCCATCTAAAACTGGAGACTGGAAATCAGCTTGTAGAGTACATTTATTTCTCATGCTCAGTATACACCACTGGATCTGCCCTGAGCAGAGAACATTAGTGCAATATGAGAAAACACAAAGTGTAGGTACACAAGGCTATTCCAAATTAGCATTCTAAACAAGGACAAACAGTTTATTCAGCACTATAGAACCAACCAGATTGCAACAGGTTTTTCAGAAGGTGGTTCTGTATCTCAGCTTTCAAAACTGCATTTGGTTACACAAAACTATTTCACCCTTAACACATCCTCCAAACCAAGCATGGATTGCACATCAAAGCACCAAGATGCCGCCAGTGAGCAAAAAGGCTGATTTGTTGCTATCCTACATTCTAGTACTTAGAGAGAAATTCAAATACAAAATGCAGACTGACAGCAACTAAAAATATCTATATGGAATATTAAATGGGCATAAGAAGAACAATCTCAACACCACTATCAGTTAAAATATCAAACTCATATTTCAGTCCAGCACTAACTGCACAGCCTTAAATAACACTCCGGTGCTGTAAATTTAAGAGATGAACACAACCATAGCCTTCAGAAATAACTAAAAATGTAAAAATACACAGGCTTCATTTTCACAAAATGGGATAATGTTTGACATTATAAAATTAAGCGGACAATTGAAATATCTGTTCAGGTGATGGGCTTTCATACACTCACTGCTATACAATAGGAATATTGCTATGACTTCAGGTCACATTTGTGAGGAGAAAGGGGTGGGAAAGAAATAAGGGAAGTAAGGAGGACCTGGAAAAATATATTCCTTTAAAAAAAAAAAAAAAAACAACCTTTCTACAATTAGAAAGATTATGAGATTATTTACCACTGAAAGATTAGAAAATTTGAATCTGTAACCAGGACATATTTTCATCAATGGAAACAGATGAAGCAACACAAAGCACAGTTAGTTATCCAGACACTCCTTGAAGATATCAGGAAAAAAAAAACAAGAATGACATGAACAGATATTTTTATTAAAGAGAAGGGGCTCAGAAAGCACCCTCACTTTTGTACACACTTGGGTTGTTCCTACTCGCCAGGGACATGCAGAGAAGAGGGAGGGCTGTAAACATTAAGAAGAAGAAGGAGATGAACTGGAAGTGGAACACAAAGAGCAACAGGATAGAACTAATGCAAGCTACAAAGAAAGGCAGAAGTGTTGAAAAGAGTCTGATCTTTGGTCTTCAATTCATACATAAACTTCTCTGCATGTCAATAAATGAGAGGGATGTGTTCCCAAAACAGACTCAGGATCATTGTACAGGAATCACGAACACCCTCCAGTTTGAAGGAAGGTGGTACTTCTCTTCCGCAACAGTGGCTTTGGTTTCAGTAAATCCACTTTTTTAAAGTCTTTTTCCATGAAGGTGTCTAGAACAAAGTGTCAATTGTCATTGCACTACAAGCACATAATAACATCTTTGGTAACTCCTGAACAGGAAAACAAAACACACCCAACACCCAACAAATTCTTCCAGCTGAGTTTCAATTTATCCATAAAGCAAAAGCCACTCCTGAAAGTCAATTCCCTGTGTGGTTCCCTACTATCCCCAAGCAGAAGCCTGACATCTTACAGGCTGACTGGCACATTAAAGGGGTCTCTTGTGGAAGATGAAAAAAAAATATGATAAGCAAAAACTTTTGGAAGCAAATTACTATAATCCAATAGAAACTGTAATTTAACTGTTTATCAAGAAACTTAGGGGAAAGGACTGACATATTATACCCTCAAACCCCCTCACATTCCTTTTTTTTAAAAACTTCAAAGTTTCAAAGACTATGAGTCCACAGCTCACCTACACTTTCACTCACAGCATATTTTCAAAATCCACCTAGTTCTTTAACATGAGCACTTAACCAAGTGAAGTATTTTATTAAAGGAAAGATATTTAACACATCAATCCCAGCAGATTGCAACTTGCCAGAAGCCCAGTAATATCTGTCATCTTCTCTGTGCACTAATGGGGAGAGTGAAAAAAAAGAGCATTTGAAGCTCTCAAGGCCTGCCTACAAATAAAAGCTGTCCTACACACACATTCTAAGGATCTTGTGGTTTGTACAACCTTAGATATCTGACTCTCAGACTTCTAATTCTTTAAAATTCAATTGTCAAGACATTCAGAAGTTTTTATAGTTTAATCCTGAGCTACTTATGCTGCCTGGAGCACCAAGCCTAAGGGTTCATGTTTCCAGAAAAGTCTCATTTTAGCAGGAAAGGTTTTAATTATTTTAAAAGTGTTCTGACAAATTTTTAATTGCTACTCTGGAAGGCATTATCAAAATCTTACCATGTTTCTTTTCTATTATGATTAACACAGATCCTGGATGACAAATAGCCAAAAGATATTAATAAACAGCACATGACCAAAAAAGGTAATTCTTCATCTGACAAACCCAGTGAAGTACAAATGGCAACGACAGTCCTGAAGGGATAACAGATGTCATACAAGCAACTCAGAAAGCATAATTACCAAGGAAACTGCCTCTCCCCTGCAGTACATTTGTGTTGAGGGATGACTATTACGCCACTTACAACACATTAAGACTTTTCCTGCTATGTGTGCTCACACATAACACCTAGAGATTGGTTTTACTTTAGAAGATAGCATGTGTGGTGATAGGTTCTTACAGTTTTTCAATAAGGAGAAGGAAAATTTCTTGATAATGGGGAAAAAAATGTTGCTTTTTTTCCCCCCCATTTAAAATTCTGTAACTACTTTGAATTCTACAAATGTAAGAACACAAAATGCTTTGCCATTAATCTGGTACCAGTAACAAGAGAAGATCTTACTTTGCACACTGCTTGACCACCAAGGTTCAGGCCCCTCATATAACAGGCAGTTGGCACAGGGATCTCTCCTGACTCACAAGGGCAGTGCATAGGCAAGAACCCTCCTGCCTGCTCCTCTCTCCATTAAGAGCCACATGTAAACTCTGGAAAGTTTAAGAGGAAGTCTCTGACAAATGCCATTCCAGCAATGCTAAGGTAAGACATGCACCATATTCCAGGAAAGACACTGTGGAATATAATGTTATCTTCCGAGCAGTGGCACAACCCTGTGCCAGAAACTCACAAGTCGTTATTTTTCAGGAAAGAATTATTACATAAATGAAAGCAATTGAGCCTTTTTTTGCCAATTTATGCTCTGCCAATTATGATTAGAAACACAAATATTATTCTTCAGAAATTTAAGCATAGTTTTTAATGCTGTCTAATGCTATATGCATTTTAACATTTATGCAGAGATATTTACCAAGAGTTGTTTTATTTTAATGCTGATGAATGATTAGAAAACCTTTCAATATGTTATCTTCTCTTTTTGCAAGAGGCAAAATTCCTGGTAAAGCCAAAGAACTAGAGCCCAATCCTTACCTTAAGAAAAAGCACTTCTTTGCTGGAACATTACCTGGCTATAGAGATTTTGATTAACATATTATTAGCTCCCATAATAAGAACATTTTCAGAGCTATACTGTCAATGTGCAACATAGAATGGCTTTTGTTAATTCCACATTTTAATTTGTTATTTGTATTTTGCAAATTGTGCAGGAAAAAATAATAAAACACCTTATCATCAATGAAAAAAAAATTACACGTTACACACAAAACCAGAGAGTGCTAACTAAGTTTCTATGGTGCTGAATATTTGAACACAGTTCTGCTTGGACATCTTGACCTCTTGCAAGGTAGGTAAACATCACTTTTTACACCATGCCCTGACCCATGGGGAAAGCCTGGGAAACATTTCTGCCATCATGGCACATTTAAAGTACACATGACGCCCATTGTTTTCACATGACAGAAAGGAGTCTTAGTAACCTCAAGATTTGTTCAGTGAGGGGCTGATGGCAACAAACACATGTGATAACATCTGCAGGAAAAGTGAAGTCACTAAAAAAGGGAGAATTACACTGGGTATAAGGTTGGGGATGTTATAAATTAACCCCAATTACATTTTTTAGCATGACATGCCCTCTTTCTCAATTTGTGAGCATTAGTAAAGAGATGAGTGCCAAGCATTTCACCCATTTCTATGGTTTGACACCAGACTTGGAGCAATCTTTGCTGTGGCCCATTCAAGGCAGTCCACAAACAAGTTTTTCACTAAGTAAAGGAGAAGCATTTTGCATCAAGCAACATTAAACACATACTACATTTAGCACACTGATATCTAGTCAAGGGGTCATTACCTTAGGAGAATACACAAATTACTAAGTCAGAAACAGATGCTGTAATTTTAGGAAAACTCAGTTCATTTTAAAAATGCAGCTGCTAATGACTCAGAACCCTCATGGAGCAAGCTAAGAAAATTTTAATCAAGAAATAATGTATTCAGGCATCAGATTCAAGTAGAAAAAAAACCAAAACCAACCAACATTTCTTTGCCCATACAAAAATCAAATACTTCAGACAGTAACCAGCACTGACTGTATCTTCTCCCATACCACCTCTTCCCTCACAGAATCCTCCCAGCCTGTAGGGATTTTAAGATTAAAATGAGCACTTTGCATCACAACACAAGTATATTTTTAAAGTTTATATTTATTTTCCACACAATACAAACATGAAAAATTCAGTCATAAAACATTCCCAGCAACTTGCAGCTGATTTTTCTGTTAGTGTCTTTTCTCAAATGGTTTCACGGTTGTTACTATGCTATCAATGGAAGAAGAGTAGGGAGCCAAAATATTGAACCATATCAAACTTAACAGCTACACAGAATAAATAACAAAATCCAGAAAATTCAAAGAGAAGTAAAGAACTGGACTGAGGAAAACAAAATGAAAGTTTTGTTGAAAAAAAACAAAATTATTTCTTCGAGTATTGGCTAAAGACATGTAACAATAAGCATTAGAGTTATGCCTGCCAAGCTGGAAGTGAAGGACGAAAATCCCTCAACTTGAGCTCAAGAAAAAGATGCCCAGTGAGGAGGGCATTTATTCAGGATGCAGTACAACCACTGGAGTGATTCCTCTGCCAAAGAAAACTTATGCTCCCTTCTTCAGTGTCCCAGAGGAGTATCCAAACCAAAATGTTATGGCATAGTTCGGGGTCCATACCCATCAAGCATTCCTGTTGACACCACTGCACGCAAATAACTCAGCAAAAATAACCTAAGAACCAACAGACTCCTTGTACACTTGAGTCCTCATGACCAGGATAAAAAACAGTTCTTTCTCACATTTTTCCCTAGGATTATTCAATTATCCAATGCAAGATGGACCCCAGTGAGAATGACAATGTGAGATTCATTTATTGCCTAGCAGTTAAGGCACTGTTTCAAATACATGGATTCAAATGACTCAAGCAAATAGCATACCCATGGCTCTTCCACATTAGGTATCATTCTTGTAGATTTATAGAAATTGTACATTAGAAATATTATTCCTTCCAAATTTTGTAAGAGAATACATACCAATTTCTTAAAATGACAAAAAAGCTAGACAGAATAGCAGACAAAATGCAAGCACACACTAACTGGAATAAAATAATATGGCCTACAGCTCTCAGATGTACATAACTACCCTGCTGCAGCTTGCCCTATGCAGATCTATGGACATACAACCCAAACCTTCTAGGCAGAAGGGAAATGAGAAATGAAAGGACAATCACAGTAAAATGATAACTGTCCCAGGGTTACCCTTTTCCCCCACAAGTTTGCTCTGTTGTTCCATTCACTAGCCCAGCCTTCACTAATTAGCTCTCAGATGCTCCACTCCCTCCACCTACCAAGTTTCCCAGACTTTCCAAAGCCACCTGCAACAACAACATGGGAGCTGTGGGATTTCTGACGCTATGAGTCTCCCTCTAATAACTTACTTTTGGATCAGAAAGAATCATTCCTGCTAGACTGGCCTGATAGGAAGATAAATAGATGTTTTCCAACTTCTTTGTAGCTTGGCAGAGCATTAAGACAAGTAACACAAAGTATAAAGAAAGACTTGGAATTTGTGATTGTGTTTCTGGCAGAAAGAAACGCTGAAGACAGTTACCAAAAGCAAATGACATGTACAAGCACACAGGTCACTTTTAAAGTTCTAAAATAAGTAAAGAAAACAAAAGTAAATCCCCTGAAGTCATGTCTACTACTGACGCTCTGATAGGGTGAATAAGCCCAAGAAGAAAGCACACTTCTAGGAACTGGTCAAAGCACCAGAATGCTGGAAGTTCCTATTAATAAGCTGGGAAACTCTTGAAAAAGCTACCAAAAAAAAATAAAAATGCAGGGATGGAAGAAAGTCTTTGGTTCTTCCTTCCTTTGTAAATAAAGTTGTTGTCTGCCTCACAAATTCTCACTACAGATGTGTAAGCTCCTTCCTTGAGATGTCAGTTCAGAATCAGTGATTCTTAATATAGAGCAATCCTTAACGTGAAGTAATTCTAGTAATACTAAATAAGTAATATAGACTACAGATCTAAAGATCACATGGTTTTCAGTATCAAAACCCCACTGCTTTCAGAGAAGGAATTAAAAGTGGTGTCTGCCTAGTAAAGTTTCATTTAATAAATGAATGTCCATTAGAAAAATGTTTATTGTCTTTCTATGATTAAGACAATTATATTAAACCTTTCCACTATCAATATAAAATTCTATGGAAATTTTCTTCTTTGTGAATTAAAATTACTACTACAGTAAATCTGTAAACTATTTTACAATTTTTATATAAAGTAACAAAAGCGCATAAATAGATTTCAAACACAGACAAAGTTTTGCTTGTTCTGAACGGTCACTACTTGATGTCAATGGAGACTCAAACACAGACTAATGTGAAAATATTCAAATATTAAAATCTTAAGATATCCCTCACGCATAAGCCAGCCATTTTTATAAAAAAAAAATCACATCCTCCAAATAAAACTAAGAGAAAATCAATTTAATGTTTCTGACTATTTAATGAAATAAATCCAAACAAATTGAGATGGGAAGATGCTCACAATGCCTCTTGAAGCCTCTAACTCAGACATGCCAAATTCTTAGAGGCATCTGCCTGTTTCCATTGACTAAAAATGGGGTCTGAATCACAGCCATTTCAGGGATCCTGCATGTGTGACTACTTCCTTCCCAAAGGATGGCAAATTTTTCCATGAAACATTTCACGTTTAAATTAAATTGTTACATGAATTTTATTAGAAACTGAAATTCAAAAGAAAAAAATTACATCTGAGGGTTTTTAGATACACAGCTATCATCTACCACAAACAGAAGGATCTATAGAGGGCATTATGAATGCTCCACCCAAACAAAATTTAAAAGCTACTTATTTCTGCCTAAAAATAAGTGTCTTAAGAAGAAAAAATATTTCAGAAGCCAGTGCTTCAGTTTACATCACTGATAAACTAAGAGATTCAAGCCTAGCACTGGTATCTGTACCATCTGTACACTTTACAAGTAGTAGAAGTATTTAACATGTTTATTTTTGCTCATGCAGAACTCTATAAGTTATCCTAAAACCAAATTAAATAACCAACTCCATTTATCCAGTAAGATAAATGTAATAAATCTTAATCCAGTAAGATCTCCAGCAGCAGAGGAAAATATTCTCCTCTTATTCCATTTGCAGGCTTCCAGCTAAGTGTTAAGGCTTTTAGCAGAAACTGTGGAAAGTCTACAAAGCATAAGCATGCTACATACAGCACAAATGTGCGAGTTCAGGACGACGTAGGCGTGGGGAAAGCACAAAAGTTCAGCAATGCAGCCCATTCCTGGCTGGGGTGAGGTGGAATAACTAATGCTCCAGTGCTAGTTTCCAAAACTGAGTAGTTTTACAGATGCCTCTACCTACTCATAATGCGTCACCTAATGCAGATTCTCACGGTGTGCTAGAGAAGTCACAGTCAGAAAAACCACATTTCAAAATAACACCTTTTTCTTTGTCCAGTATTTCTACCCCAGTATTACTAACAACACTTGGTTCATCTTGTTACCCTACAAATTTCCATAGCTCAAATACATTAAAATGCTGCAAGAACACAAACTAACCTGACACGTTTTGATTTTCTATCTGCATTGTAGAGTTGTTCAAAAAAAGTAACTGTAACCTCAACGCCACACACTGCTGCAGAAAGGCTGAACTGCTGCTCAGATAAAGCAGCAGTGAGGCAGCCAGTGCAGAAAACCTGTGCCAAATAAACTCCACCATCAGCTTATCTCCTGGTAGGCTATTTTTTTTGTACCTTATGCTGAGGCCTCTTTAAACAAAGTACCATCTAATTTATGGAAGCAACCAACTGACATTTAACTACTTCAATGAAACAGAGCACAGATCACATCTCATCACATCTTGATCCAATGTGTGCAACAACCAACATTCCCTTGTTTGCCCCTCAGCTGTCCCCAGAAACAAAACTGTTGCTTATGTTCAACAAACCAGAGATCTCCTTCTGCTAATATAAAAAAGGCAGATTTTTGCATATAATGTCCCCAACTGACTTAAGCAAGAAGTCTTATAAAAATTTAATAAAATATTTTATATATCTACAAAACCAAATTCACATTAAGCCATTATTCCTCATTTGAAAAGTTTATCTTTCCTGGTCACTGATTCTTGAATATTTTTATCACTCTCACTGAAACAGAATGTGACCTTAAGCTGTTAAATACACGGATGTTATTTACCTGTCCTGCACAGCTTTTGATCCTAAATGTCTAAATATAGATATTTAGGCCAAAAAAAAAAAAATTATGTGTGCTGAAATCAAAGTTTTGAAATATGAAAATATAGCAATACGGCCAGGATTCCCAACCTCTTTTGACTTACCTGTAGTACTCTTCATTCTCTTACATCATTGTGAAAGGACAGCAAACAGACATCACTTTTACAAAGGTATTTTCATTTCACACTATTTAAAGGAGAGTTACAGATTCCAGTCACAGATTCACAAAAGTAGGCCAATCAATCACCACACTCTTTACACAATAATTTGCTAATATATATACCTTTAAGGTAAGAAAATTTTTCTTTGCTCTGCAGAAGTGCAAATGAAGGACGTGGTGGTGTAAAGCTGTAATTTCAACATGTTTTCAGAGTTGTAACACTTGTCAGTGTGACATGCTACAAGTTATACTAAACCTTCTCATCTTCCCTTTCCAACCACTTTATAAGCTCTTCTCATATAACATTAGATGGGGCTGTCCTCTACATTACAAATTCCAAATACACTCTACATTTAGCTGTGTGCAAGCTGTTTCTGAGACTTCAGTGGATGCAGGAACCCCACAAAGGTTCCAGATAAGCATCATCCCTAATGCAAGATTTACAGTTCAATACAGTCCTTAACTCTGCACCTTACATCTTACAGATTAAGTTATAGGTTTGCACAACTGCCAGCTAGGTATGCTTTTATTTTAATAGGGAGAAGGATACACCAAATCAAAATCCCAGAATAATCAGGATCTGCTTCCAAACAACAACATCCTCTAATAAATTTTAGGTGGTGTCATTTTAAAGGACTCCAGTTTAAAAAATGGACTTCATGTCTTCATATCTGAACTTAACATGTTAGCTTATGTCAAAAATACAAACCCAAACAGCTGCCTTTGATGTGACTGATTAAACAACTTTTGTCTCTGGTATTACTAATGGAATGAGTAAAAGGGTTGTAATATAATGTACAATAATTCAGTTACATACTAGTAAACATTTCATAGACATCAGAGCACTGAAGTCTCAGTTCATGCTGAATGATTTTATAGACAAATAAATATGAGCTTAAATGCCAAATAAACATCCACTGTTAACAGGGCACCTCAAGACTATTTGGTGAGCCATGACACAGTGTGGCCTGTGGGTATTGCAGTCAGAGGCACAAGCAAAAAAGCATAAAGCACAGTCAAATGCTGTTTGCAAACAAGGCTCAAGATTCTTGAATGCTCCAAATCCCTTTCACAGAAAAAACAAGGCAAATTTTAAAAACTGACTGATTTTAGAGATGGTTTCATATTGGAAAGGATTTCCAAACCACTTATGTGCCAGTATTTTGCAATATACGAACGAATTCCTTTCCATGAAAATCTGCTTGAGATAAGCAAAAAAGTTTCTAAAAGTAAATACTTCAAAGCTAACTTTGAACATAATTCCTATATTGTCATCACACATTGAAATGTCTTTTATAGTAGTCTACACCTACAGTTGTACCAGAGTTCTACTGGTACAAACAGCAAAGCTGGAAGTACAGATTTTCTACATGGAAAAATACAGAAATTAGAATTTCCATATCCACCAAGAAATAAAAAAGCAGCAGGTTCACTTTTCACTGTATTTATTACGGTGGTTTTTTTACTTGGAGTTTGCAAATCCAATTCATTTCAACACAATACATCAGAAACTTAAGCTTAGTTCAGTCCTATTTCATAGTGACATGACTACGAAAAATCATTGCTATTGATAAATATAAAGTGGATCAAATCAAATACTGAGAAGATGGGAGATATACACACTCAGCAAGCTAACAACAGATTATAGCAAAAAAGAAGCAGTTTCAAAAAAATGTTAATGATAGTATTTTTGCAAAGCTTCAACTTTTCACCTTTTCCCCAAATAAGTAATTGTACTTAAAAACATATTTTTAAAAGCCACGCTTCAGTAAAAGAAATGAAGGGAAGAAATCTGCCTGTGAGAGCATAAACCTTTGCATTTCACTATCTGGAAAGGAACTGCACCCCACATCTTACTTGCACGGGTTAAGCTGCAGCTGCTAACTGAGGCAGGACTCTGCAGCCACAACAGCCAAATCTTTATACAGTAGCAAGCACAACATAATAAATGTTCTGAACACTGGCCCAGCTCACCTGCCTTCAGCATATGAACAAACTGCTACATTTTTAAGTGGTGTTTTTATTAAAATAAACTGAGAATTTGAGAAGAGCCATCAAGGAAAGGCAAGCAGATGGAGGGACTAGCTGACACATAACAATAGCTGGTGAAATATTACTCTTATTTTCTGTAATAAACACCAAGATCAAAACATTACGCAAGTTAAATTTCCTTGAAAGGTTCCCAGCAGGAGTTTTCCTTTTTGTTTGTGCAGTACGCGATTTCCTCTCACCCACAAAAAACATACCAAGAATGTGCATGTGCCACTAACACTAAGCAGCACTTCCTTAATCACTCATTTCCAACAATTTATGGATGATCAGTGGCAAAAACGAGCAAAAATAATGAAAGCATGCAATGAAAGCTCATTGAGACAAACCGGCTTGGACTTCCTACTCATTTCTGTGTCTCTTTAAGATGGGGGTCTGATACAAATTAGCCACTGGGAAAAAAGTCATCTGGTCATAAAATACAGTACAGGGTCACTTTTATGTAAGTTTGCCAAAAGGGACATAAACCAGGACAATTTCAAACTGTGACACAGGATAGAAGTATATTAAAAAAATCTTTGTTCCTCCTCCATTGTGCTGTCATGTTGCTCAGCTTTATAGACATCCTGAGCACCAGCTCTGGCCTCTTCGCTTCCACCTGGTTTACCTAATTAATTAACCAAGGAAGTTACCTCAAATTTTTGTACTATTTGTTTTTATTATCATGCACTTCTTTTGATGTTCCAGGAGTTAACCTCTTAATCCACAGACTCTGTGTGTTGTGTTCTGAACATTTTGGGATGTCTGGATAATTTGGATAATTGGTCAGGATGTTGCTGTCGCTCATGTTAAACTTTATGCTATGACTACAAGTTCAAAGATCATTATTAAGGCAATATACTTCATAAAGCCTTTTTTAAACTCTACACTTGAGATTATGCAATACCTAGTTTTTCCAGTTTCTCACAGTGGCAAATTGCATTATTTGTATTTTCTTACAAGGAAATTACTCCTAAACGTCTCTTTGTCAGCTTCAAATAAATACAAATTTCCATTGAAGTTACATCAAGAGAAAGCATATTTTAAAGGTCAAGAAAAGGTATAGCAATTATCTCCTCAAAAATGTTTGCCTCCTTCACACAGCAGCACACATGTAATTTTCTGTGCAGTCTGTCACCACACATGGAAACATCAGCACTGTGACCTACAGATACTCAACTGCAAATAGCACAGTTTTTCTTTCTTAGAAAGAATGATAAAGAATGAGGTTAACTCACATTAAGAAACACTGTTGACAACTTTGTTTTGTAACTACTATAGAATCTGAGCACATCACTGACAAAGAACTAAAGCATTATCTAAGCAAGAAATGTAACTTTATGCACAAACTCTACAAAGGAAGACAAGAACAGAGAAAGATGTAAAACAGGTTTTTATACTTATGCAAGAGATTAAAGTGGTATCAGGTACTCCAACAGCTCAGTTAATGCACTGGATAAGGTGCAATGTATCACAATTCAAAGTCTTGAAAAACCCAGTTCACGTGTGCACAAAAATACGTATGTGCATCGGTACACACACAGCAGATACACAAGAACATACACATCCATACAAATGTATCTTACACACCTCCAGTATTGGCTGCATTATTATTATTGTCCTGACATCAGAATTCTTCAAGTGCCATTTAATGGAAATGAACAAGAGCAAAGAGTTCTGCAAAAGGGCTTGGTCAACTCCCTCAGGCCCAAAATGCCCTTCACACAGAGGATTTTATGAAAAACTAGCAGAGAATCAGTCTGAATTCCAGTGCAGCACTGCATCCGTCCACAGCTAGTGCCTCATTTCCCTGTTTCTCTCCTCTGCACAAATATTCAAGCCCTTGGTTGTTTTAAACTGCTGCCCTGGGGAATCCAAGTGAGTCTCTAAGAGGGGCCATGTGCCATTTAGAAAGTATACTAGCAGCCAGGGAAAAGAGCCATAGGAAATTGGAAGATGGTTAATCAAACCCATTCTGATTCTGAACAGTTAAGGGAGTAATGCTACCATTCAGGAACATGGAAAGAAAAGTTATACAAAGCTCACAACAGTAACCTATGAGCTATCTGAAATATTAAAGTTTGGGAAAAAAAAAATCACATTACAATCAATATAGAAAATCAAATTTTATAGCACAGACTGTGATAAACAAACAGATGGCTGAAATCTTCAGGAGTCAGACCCATACATGATAATGACTAAAATTACTGTTGGTATTTAATCTGAACAAAAGCATCCATTAAAAATGAAAAAAAATCATTTCAATTTCAGGAATGAAACTCTTTTAATTATGCATTTTCAGAACCTTAATAAAAGTCCAACAAATAATTCAGATATGAACACCTTCCAATAGACATCCTCACTGCACAAACCTATATCCCAAGTGACCTATTTAAACATTATGATGAAGGAAATTCAATGACAAGATGACCTGCATAAAAGCTCCCACTGGAACAGTCTTTTTATCCAAATTTTGATCTGAGCTGGGTACCTAGAATCAACTGCTTTCCCAACTCCCAACTGAGAAATTAAAGATCCATGCCAAACCTCTTTACTGAATGCCTTCACATTTACAGTAGATCATTCTTCTCTTAAATGCTACAAGTTTTGCCAAATGTATGAAATGTTCTTTTAAATTGAGATCACTAAAATCTAGTTTTTCCAGTGAACAGTAATAGCATTTGAACAATGTTTTATCTCTTTAGTCCATTAGTTTGATACGATGAATGACAAAATACTACTTTTTTTAAAAAAATTACACAAAATAATTTGTTCAAATACCAAAATTCTACAAAGTAATCGTGGTCTCAGTATCTTCTCAGAAAAGAGGTAAGAAATATAACAAAAAATCTACAGAAAGTAAAAAACAATGAGAAATACTTTTTCTTCACAGATGCTAGAACTGAAAACCTTACATGCAATCCTGAGTTCGATTAATCATGAATTTTCCCAGATTCTAATCACCCAATTATGTGATGTAATTCCTTCAAAGATATATAGCAATTACTAAAAGTAGAATCATTTATCCACATCAGCATCTGAACAGAACAGCACATTTAATTTTAACTATCAGCTTAGTCCAGAAGTGCCATCTGCCACTTATTTTTCCAAGAAAAGCAATCAGAGACAAGGTATGTTCATATTATAACAGACCACAATTCCTGAATCTTGACCAGCAGCTTTAAGGCTCACTTGAAACAAGAAAAACAATTCTATCCATTTTGGATAATTTTAAATAGAGCCGTGAGATAGAAGAGACATTGCATAACCGTCTGGAGGTATTTGTACCAGGAAACACACTTGGCTTCTGGGATGTTCCAAAAACATCCAGAACTCAAAGTAAAAAAAAAAAAAATTCCAAAATGGAATTTCCTCCCCTCCAATAGGTGGGTTTTGATACTAAAATCTGATTTCATCTGCCCTCATGAAGAAGCAAAACTCCAAAGCACCAACAACCATCTTTTCCCTGGCATCTGCAGAAGACTTTGGTTCTATCTTATCCATCTGATCTCACAAATGTTTTCAAGCATAAACATGCAATGGTGATCTGATTTATCTTGAAGGGGATTTATTGATAACCATTACCATAAGAAAGTTACACTTTAACTATTAAAAGTTTCATGTAAAGTACAAGGTTCATGTAGCTGGGATACATAAAGCATCAGTTGGATTCAACAGAACTGTAAAAGCAGAAGTACCTCACCCGGTATGCTAACGGAGAGAAGCCTTGGTTTTGTTGGACTGCAGGAGACACAAATCCCACTGCAATCAGTTGACATATTATTTAGAAGAAAAGATAAATACTGGCTGTAGTTATAAAGTGTCAAAAGGAAAATCGAGTGGCCTCCACAAGAAAAAAGGCAAGAGTTGCTAAAAGCTCTCAGCACGGTATATACCAGAAGTAAAGGAAGAAAGGAGAGTGTTTTCCAGCCAAAATGGACAAGCAGAGTTAAACACAGCAGTCCATCACCAAACTCCTTGGACACTGAATGCATTAGTTTGGTCACTCAACTCATACCTGAAGCAACCTGGATACTTCTGCAGTTTGGTCAATGCACAGCAACACTGCAGCAGCATCAGCTCAGCGCAGGTGACACCAGACAACATTTACACACCACCTGGGCAGGGCCCTGCAGGTGTTTTCTGACACAGCTGCATTGCTGCAATCCCCCAGTACCTTCTGCTATGGAATAAAGTCCGCATTATTTTCTCTGAATTAAAATTTTCCTTCACACAGTAGTTTCTAAGTTGTTTGTCTCTTTTGTTGTCCTCTGTTTTTTCTCAAGTGAACCCAAAAACCCCAACTTGAACACATCACTTCAGCTTAGTTTTCTCTAATCCCACCAAGAACCAAAATGGCAACTTCACTGCCTTCATGCCAGTTCCTGTCAATGCAACCAGGAATGATGTTTTCCTTCCAAATACAATTATCCTCTGGTGGCTGTACATTACATGCCATGCTTCAATGATTCGTAGTCTTTTGCATCCGTCTTTAATTCATTTCATTCTCCAGATTTCAAGATCACTTTCCAAGACCCTTTGCTTTCTGACAATTGTCATCCAAAGGGAACAGAATTCCCTCAAGTGTAGTATCATTAAAAACAAAAGTGTAATCATTTGGATGATAAAGATTAATGGAAACGTGCTACAATTGGTCCCCAGACAGTCATTCCAGTTTAATCTATTTGATATTTATGATTCGAAATTAATTTTGATGTGCCTCCCATTATAGTAATTTTTCACTGTTTCTTTACATTCACGTAAAGTTCACATATTAATACAATCATTATTATCTTATGGTTCAAAAATTGCTTTGCCAAATTCCCTGCATCACTGAAATACTCGCCCCTCTCAACTCGAATATATTAAACTAAGTCCAATATTTTACGGTATTCTTTACCCATTTAAGACAGTTTTCTTAACATATTATTGTTAATACTAACCACATTTTAACCTTTTTTGGGATGTTTGTTATCTTTAAAATTCACAAATCAAGCTTGTTCTCTCAGGGTCATCTGCTATTTAATCACCCTTCCCATTAGCAAGAAACCTGTGCTTCTTTTCCTTGTTATTTTATTTCTTAGGTGTTTTTTGAACCTTCTCTCTTTTTAATATAAAAAAAAAAAATTATCTTCCAAATAATAAAATCCTGATTGAATAATTTTTTTTAAAAAATGAGTTAAATAATTTTCTTCATCTCAGTACTCGTGGCTTTTAAGGATTCCTTTTTCCCCTGCATACCTGGCTTGTGCCAGAGTGTGCAGCTTTATACACACCTTCACATAAGCACACACATCCCAGCACCAAATCCTCCCCAATCTGTAATTCCAGTTTCATCAGAAACACGGGCTGAAAATGAAATATATACTGCAATTACACTGTATTTAATAGTGTTTTCCTACCTTTTTCAAGCCAGCAAATCCTTCTGATTCCAGGAAGAAAAACGCAAAGGGCATCAACACAAACAAACACAGATTTGAAAAAAGAGAGGCAAGATTCCACAAACCTGCAACAAGCCAGAAAAAGTTTACATTATAAGTTTCACAGTTAAATACACAAGTTAACAGTTAAATATATTACATTTTCCTCCCTTACATATAATAATGTAGTATATGTACAAGTGACAGGGGTCTATGGATATAGTTATTTACAGGTCATTGCTGAAAAATATCCATTTCTCTGCATAATGATCTTCAAACACTGGATACAACTCACCTTTCAGCAGCAAATGTCTGAAACCTTGGGAGGACAGACTGCAAGCTCAGGTGTACTTCCACAATCTCACTGAATGTTCTTTAGAGAACCATTGTAAAAGTTCTCAGGACAAAAGTATTTTACTACTCTCAGTGAATCTCACAAAATCCAGTTCTGTACACTCCCCTCCTCCCATATTTTTTCAAGCAAATGATAGATTTTAACATGACTAGTACACAAATGCCATCATCACCTCCAAATCAGAAGGTATCATGGTAACAGCAGCCTTCCACAATGGGATGACTGCCTCAGTAGGCAAGAGGGGAGCAGCAGATATTTTTATCTCAACTTTATAAAGCTTTCAACACCATCTCCCAAAAACCCACTCATAGCTTTATTAATGATGTATGGGCAAGGTAAGTGGACTCTGAGGTGGACTGAACACTGGTTGAGCTTCTGGGCTCCCAAGGTTGTGACCAGGAGGACAAAGCCAGGCTGGAAGCCAATCAACAGTGGTATGGACAGGGGTTGATGGTGGGTTAAACACCTCCATTAGTGACCTGGGTGATGGGAGAGGGCACATCCCCAGCAAATCTGCTCAGGAGACAAAATGGGGAGCAGCAGTACCCTGCAACTCTGATGAAGCTCAACAGGCCGGACAAACGGACAGAGGGCAGAGAAGAGTGGGCTTAGAGAGATTTTATACATGCATATAAATGTTTGAGAGGAAGGAAGAAATGAAAACAGAGTCAGATCTTCACAATGGTTTCAAATGAATTGAGAAGAAGCAATGAGCATGAACTAAAAAACTGGAAAATCTACTTACTCATAAAAGGAAAAACACCCAAACAAACTAAAAATCCCAAACATTTTCCACTGTCACTGTACTCAAGCAGTGCAACAGATTGCCCACAGGTTTTGTGATCTCCATCCTTCAACATACTCAAACCTAGAAAGCGAGTGCCTTGAGCTGCTTTCTCTGACTGACCCTGCTTGGAGCAGGTTATTCCCAGAGGTCCTCCCAACCTCCACCATTCTGTAATCTATGTGAAAAATCAACAACTGACTACAACAATGACATCTGTAAGACACATGTGACATCTGCAGGAAGAGAAAGGGTTTAGAAAACAACCTGAAGTGTTAACTAATCTCTATTAGAAAATCTTAATAGAGCAAATAACCTAAGCTGAACACATTCTGAACAGCCAGTTTCTGGTGCCTAAACATGAATCCATCATCAATCATCAGATGTGCAGGATGCAGTGTTTCTTCTTTATAAAAGCAGAAGCTTATCTGCAATTTAGTAGCTAACAGGTCTAACTACTGTCACGTTTTACATCCTAAAAAAAAATAAATCTGTAGAGAAAAAACAGGCTTAGTTTCTCCACCTTCCCCAAGGCACACACATTTACATAATTCTGCAGGACTATATTATATCACCTGAATATCACACAAAAAGAATATTCCCCCATGATAAGAAAATTTGAACTAACAGCTTTGTCTGTTTCCTTCTTCCCATGTACAGGCTTGTTCCTTTTTCTCTTTTAAACTGTCCATTTCAATTTCCCAAGAACAGGGAAAGAAAGAGACATTTATTGGATGTCTGGGGTATTCATTATCAAGAGAAATTTCTGTAGTTAGATCCAAATGTAAAATAGCAGTGATCTTTGCCTATACCCTCTTAAAAAGTGCTTCTATCATATACTTCCTTTTTCCTTAAATGACAGCATTCAAATTTGAAGGAGAAATAAAAGAGAGGAGGAGGGGGACAGAGGCCAAAAGAACCTCTTCAGCAATTGACAGCAGCAGGACACCAGCAACCAAACTCAGCCAAACAGGCTACAGAAAACAAAACATGAAAATTCCAAAAGATGCGTGAAATATAACACTCATTTGCTAAAGAAAACAGACTGCCTAAAGGTGGCTAAACTCCAATTAACAAAGAGGGGAATTTTTCCTTTAGAATTTGCTTTGCCAGGAAGCTCCTGTTACCATTTGAGAAACATTCAGGCATAGCAACATCAGCAAGAATGTCATTAACAGCCCTTACGAGGGGACATTAACTCCAGCAGTCTGCGCCTTTTTTTTTTCCCCAAAAAAGACACCAGGGTAAGAGTAGAAATACAACTAGCTGGGGGTGGGAGTCTCATTTCAGCACTCTTCTCTAACTGAAGACAGAATGCATTCAGTTACCTAATGCAAAGTTCAATACCTGCTTGTCCTAGTTTCAGCAGCTCTATTACATGTGTATCTTACAACATAAAACAGTGCTTAGGAGCTGCACAATACACAGAATACTTTAAGGGAGAGGAGACTGGTGCACATCCAGGGTGATTTTTAAAATTCAGAAACTTACACATTACTAGCATATAGGAACCACATTTACAGAATATTAAACTACAGAGCTGCAATATGCATATAAAGTTAGGAGAGGCAAGGACAGTGCTGTTCTGCTGCTGACAGACACGTGCACTTTCCTCAAAGTAAGGGTCCCCGGTATTTTTTATCCTAATTTCTTAGTTCTGAAATCAAATTAAAGTAGACTCATCCAGAAAAATAATTGTTTTCTACTACACTGTAGTAGATAAAATTGCATGAGTCACTTGCAGACATCAACATAAAGAAAAGCCTTAAGCAGTCAATTAGAACTTTTTTTCTTTGCATTTGTAGTGACCTAAGACTGTCCCTCATAAAACAAGTTAATAAAACACTAAAATTAAAAATTTCCCAGTCTTTGGCAAACAGACTAGACCCTGAGCAATTTCCCATTTTTCTTATTCACGGCAGTTTCATTACGTTTTACCCCCACCTGGTGGCTGTACCCAACAGCAGCACAAGGGAACACCACTGTCAGAACTAGTTCTGGGATTACTTCAGCACGTATTAGTTAGGTAAAAGTGTTAATACGGGATCCAGGTTTGGCTTTTCTGCCTAGTTTCAAAAGTTTGAGGCATATATTTTCTACGTTTTTATTTGCCAGAAGTAATGCAACAATCTATAGAATGAAATCCCTCAGTGTCAGGTTCAACTACCTCAGATGATAGCTGTAATTGATAAGTCTAGGGGAAAAAAGTGTTTTAAAGCAATACAAAAGCTCCCATTTGACATGTGCAAAGCGGTTCAGAAACCATACGTGAAGGCTGTGTATAATGGGGATGTGAGCATTTCTGAGCTCGGGTGCCGGCGCCAGGGCTGTGAGCTCCCAAAGCCGCGCAGGTTTCTCCCTCTGACTACGGCACGGAACGGGACTCGCCGAGCGGGGCGATCCCGGCGAGTGCCACGCGGGGGAGCCCTGGGCCCAGGGAACGGCTCGGGCCAGGCGGATCCCAAACCGGCCCGACCCAAAATCCGCCCCGCAGCACCGAACCCACCCGAGGTGTGCCGCGCTCGCCCCTGTGCCACACACACCTGGAAACACCAACAGGCTGCACTGCCCTCCTTGGTAGCCACCGCTGTTGGACTTACGAAATATAAATTATACCGTGTGTCCATGAAGTGGTATTTTCAAACGTTAGCACGTTAAAATCAAAAGATGTCACTGGCAAATTCAAAGGCTTTCCTATTTAACAGCAACTATTCCAGCAGATTTCTTACCAATCCAAATCTTCTCAAGCAATAACTGACAGAATATAAATTTCTGAACTGGTTATTATATAATTTTCAGCCTCTGATTTTATTGTCTTTTTTCCAAAGGCGATTCAGACACAGAAGAAAGGATTATTTTCCATTCATTTTAGTGGGGGAATACAGAAGATAAATGTCAGAGCAGCTATATCGATGTGAAAAATGAGATTTAGCCTGGGTTTCTTCCTACCATGAAGGAGACATAGCAAATTAGCAATCCCCCATAACATGTCACAAAACAGATCATAGACTAGCTCAACTAGAAAGAACCAGTAAAGTCACATAGTCTGATCTGCCCTCAAAAGAGCCAACTGCAGGTGCCATCAGGCTGCTCGGGGCTTTGGCCACCTGAGTTTTGGAAAACTTTCAAGACTCAGTGTCTCTGGACAACCTTTTACAACGTTCAGCCATCCCCACTGTGAGGAATTATTCCTTTATGTCCTACAAATATCCCTTCTTGCCTTTCACTTCACAAAAAAAAACAAGACAAAGCAAAAACCCAAACAAAATCTTTGCAAGTTAGAGATCTGGAAATTAAGGAATTTGCTATGTGTGAATGTTATTACACATTTAGCAAAAAGCATACACTTTTCAGAGAAAAATCCTCCAAAGCTGAATTACTATCTCTTCGCAACAATAAAAAGGACACCACAGTTAACTTGTAAATAATTTATACCAGATTAAATAAATTGTTTTACATAGAGAATTTACTTTCTCCAGGCAAACCTAGCAAAGATTATCTTGTTTTCACCAGTTACTTTATCACACATCTTTACCACGATACCTTATGTTCCACAATTTTCCTTGTTTACATGAAAGTCACTAAGAGCTGAATTTAACTATCCAGTCCAAGCTGCCCACAGCTAGCAAGTTTCTTAAAACACATTTTTATTTTGAGAATTAATTTATAGGCAACATCATAAAGAGAAGGGCATATGAATCTTGCATTCACACATGAGGAAGAAGTTTGAACAGCGTGTTTCAGGTTAGCTTCTAGTAGTTCTTATTTTACATTAATATTCAAAGCAGTGAATTTGAATATTAAGTCAAGTCTGCATAATTCTTAAAAAAACAGAACAGTTAAGACAGCCTCTGCGATATCTCACACAGCAGCAAAACCAACTAGCCAATAGCACATTAACAATTAGCATATTAAATAAAAATGAGTTATCAGTTTGAAAACAAGAACATATCTGTGCACATATAATGAAGACATCCATTTTAATTAAATCATGCTGAGTACTAACCATGAATTAGTGAGCCATTTAACCACTGAATATAGTAGTTTTGTGGAAAAGAAAGCAGGATCTCATTGCTGATTATTGAGAAAGGTAGAAGCAGGACTGCACCAGCTGAAACTGCTAGAGTGAAGGTGCTCAAGAACAGCCTGAAATTTAAAGAAATGTACCACTGTTACCACCAACATGCTCTGAACAGCAGGGAAAAAAGTAATTCAACTTCCTGTTAATCAGCATCTAAAGGCAACACATTCTTACATTGTAAACAGGCAGGAGAAACTAGGATTTCCAAAACATCTGACATCCAAAAAGCAAACTCAAAATAGTTTACAGAACTCAGTATAAATAATTAATTTTTATCAACTCCCATAATTATTCTCTTGTCACATGTATGCATTCAATTCCAATGAAATACAAAGGTTAAACTACTGGAGTTCATTAAAGATCTTTTCACAAGTCTCCTCTTTCAGTTTTAATTTCCCGGACAGACATATATATAAGAAAAAAAGATTCATTTTCTATATTCTTAGTACAATTTTAAAATGCCGAGCAACCTTCTAACAACTGAATAGTGAGTACAATTATACATAAATATTTTAACACCAAACTGAAAAAAAGTTGAGTTTTTTCACAAAGTAGTTATTCAAGTTATCACCTCATAGCTGTAAAGTCAATATACAGAAATTTTCAGAAATATTTAAAATATTTAAGCTTATTGTCTTTAGATTCCAAATACAACTTAAATCACATGCCATCTTGTGGCATTAAGAAGAACTGTGTTCTTAAAAAAAAGATCAACAAAACATTCTTACAGAACTAATCTAATGCTATAATAAAATTAGAAATCTTTCTCAAATTGCATGACAAAATAAATAAATAGAACATCCCTACAACAAGAGCATCTGTCAGCTGTTTACAGAAATCTTTCTTAACAGTCTACAAATCCATTTTTCATTAACACAAAACATAAAGAGCGACTAATTTTATTTTTTAAAATATTCTTATGTTATTGTTGTTTGCTTCTGAGATTTTTTCTTTTATTTAAGGATGTTTAAGTATTCTAAGGCAGAACTGTGAAACCTAACAAACTACAGCAAAGTGCTACAGCAGTTTGGCTTCATTTCCTCCTCCCTCCCCACCTCAAGTCCTGGCAATTACACCATGTGGAGAAAAATCTATCTACAAATGCTTGAGAGTTATTGCTTTTAGGAAAATAACTCGCACATTTAAGGAACAAGAAACCTTAGAAAGAAAAAAGAACATTTTATATTTACAACAATAGTTTCCTACGAGATCTCCTTCCAAGGGGATGACAGCACCACCAGGGAAGAGACAAGAACACTGTAATACACAAGGAGCCAATTCACATTGTTCAGCCAATCATGTAATTGAGAAGGCAGCAACAGCCATGGGGGTTCCTTACATCTTGAGGCATATTCAAATAGGAGATATATCTAGCTTTACAAAGGAAGAGGATAAGGAGAGAGTTGCTGGCAGACCAGTAGGTCTTCTACTTGTTACTTTTCTGAAGCTTTTTCGCAATGATCAGGATGTCTTCTAGAAAGGGAGTTAACTTTCTTCCCAGGATCCACTGCCTCCCTTGACAGGCCTTCCATATACTTCTGTAGGAACTTTTAACACCTCCCATCTAAATACCTAACATTTTAGAGACCTAAATGCAGCTCTTGCACTGAATTCCATCTCTTGCATCAGGTCCTCATGCAATATTCTGGCCAACTTCATGGCTACCAGGAAAACTACAGGTGAAAAAAGCCCTAGACCAGACTTGCAAAACACTTTTCATAACACAAGGTGCCAATTAACCAAATCATTTTCCCTGACCCTCTAGCAATCTATTTAAAATACATTTAAATATTGAAAATAGACGCTTATTTATCTGGAAGCATAGAAGATTCCTATCATAACAATATATTAAGGAAAAGAAGTTCTGCCAAGAAGAGCTATACATACGATATTCTGTTAACGATGGCATCTTCATCCTCTTGCTCATCTGAAAATTAAATTACAGCAGGTTATATTCAATACTCACTTGTCTCTCCTCAGGCTAAAATGTATATACATAGGAATAATTTTAATTTACAATTAAAATTCAGATGTAGTGATACAATTTACAACCATCAATATTTTAAGAAGGTTCCTTCCAAAAATGAATACTCTCACCCTTTTCTTTTCACTAGTCAAACTCTTTTCAATCAATGTAACAACAAAGTTATTTCACTTTGAAATACTTAAACATGCAGATCCTAACTTCTTAAGAGACCTCTTCCAGCAGGCTCTATGGCAAAAATGCTTTCAGACTACTACAGCCACGGCTGCTGCTAGAAACTGTCCCTTTGGGCATCTCTGGAACCACAGAGAGTAGGTAAGCTACAGGAAAGCTACAGGAAAGTCTTAGAGTCCATACTAACTACTACTAGAAATCATTTTCAGTACTAATGTGTTTTTAAAACAAGAAAGCATACTCAGAACAATAGTAATGACTACTCAATTGCTTCCCCTTACTTACGCCTCTTCCCAGCTCCTGAGGATTTGAGGAAGGGGAGGAAGGACAGGTGGTGTTATTCTTGTTACTTGTTTTGGATTTAAGATATCATTACTTCCTTCTAATACTTCACATTTTTGACCATTTTTATTCACTTATTCCTCACTTAATACTTCACTAAAACAATATCAACATTTCACTCAGAGATGAATCAGTAACATATCCTTCATCTATGCTTTACACCCCTCTCTATGCACATCAGTACACAAATGTAAGCATTTCTAAAATTAAAATAATGCAAGCATTTTTAAACAAAAATTTCTGAATTTAAAATAATTTTACACTCAGCATTCTTAAGTTTCTCCTATTTTCAACAGGAGACAGAACAACTGACTTTATTTATTCTTAGATTTTAAAATAAATTTAAGTTCTTAAGAGTCCTGCACACAGTTGAAATAAACACATAGCCAGTAACATCATGCTATTTTGAAATTCTTCTGTGAAAGGACATGGAGTTCTTGGGTTTTTTGATGGAAACCTCATGGTGTTTGGCAAGACTAAGTCAAGTTTTTTTATGAATCATTTTGGCTAAAGAGCTTCTTGGAGAAGCAGCAAACAATTTGTCTTGAGAGAGTTCCAGATGTGTTAACTCTTCAAACATTTCTCATCAGGAAGCTCATAGCAGGCTGCAAAGTGTGCCTAAGTACATGCTCACAAAGCTTTCATAAAGTCAGGACAGCTGCAGAGTAGTTCCTCTTCCCAGCAGAGGACATCAACTGCCAACAAAAGGTAATAAAAGTGTCTTTGCATCCAACACTGTTTGCCAAACCAGTTTCCCCTTCCTGTTCTTCTCCATCTCCAAATGGCAGCAGCTTTGTAGGGTCCAAAACATGTATCAGGATCAGAAGATAGTATCTGTCTTCCAATGTTTAAAGAGATTTACCTTTTTTTTTTAAGGAATTAAATTCCACCAAAAGTTTACTTTTTAAAACATTAATCCATTTATGAAAGCAGCTCTATCATAACACAGGTCACTATAGCTCAAAAAACAGCTTCCAATAAAGTTCAAAGCACCAAGATACACAAGAATGTTTCTACAGCCTGACTATTATCAAGCACCAAGGTCCCACATAAGCTGTCAAGAGTCAAAGATTCTGCCATTTTATAGAGATTTCTATGCTATTTTTCTTTAGAAAAAATATTGAAGAAAATTACAGGGCTTCTTAAAAACTAGTTAAGGAATGGAAACTAGACAATGTTTCCAAAGGGAAAAAAAATAGATATTATTTCAAGGTGTTATCTAAATTCAGTGGCGAAGCTGCAAGAAACAGGTCAAGACCACCGAAATAACTGTACCTGAGCAGAGCAGGACTTTTTGAAGAAAAATGCTACTTCCCTTCTGTAGCACTGGCAACCTTTCACTTTACCAGCCAAAGTGCAGAACATGATTTTGCTGCTAAAACATTGCTGAGGATACTTATTCCGGAAAAGATGATGTAAAGGAGAACAGGATCTAAAGGCAAGGGAGGCAGAAGCACAGAGGCTGCCAGACACAATCAGGTCAATCCAGGCCACCATACATAGACCAGAAGCCTAACAAACAGTTTTGCTTCTTCCACTCTCCTTGTGGGAATGGAGAGGAAAAGAATCATCTATTTATTTGAAAAACAAAAATTATTTTTATATATTAAAATTTCTATGCTTACCTGCTTTCCTTTTGTATCTCGTGATTATAAAGTAGGAAACTATGTAGAGAACAGCAAACAGGAGAAAACAGATCTGGAAAAAAAAATTGCATTTATTAGGTCATGAAGAAATGCCTGGATTATAATAAACAGTAAATCTAGTCTCAACAATTTAAAATTTAAGTCAGATTAACTGGAGCATACTTATGTAAATTTCAAGACTGTTATATTTTACATTTTACTAACAGAAAGTTAAACCCATTAAAACAGCCCAATTAGAGTAAAAGGTATTGCTTCAATTAATGGCCAGCAAGTTTCACTCTAAAATTAAGAAAAAAGCCTTACCTACAGTGTGATTTTTTTGTTTGAGGGAGGGGTGAGTGGAGTGGGCTGTTTTTTGAAGTTTGAATCCACTTGAGTTGTAGAAGTTATCAAGCTTTGTATCCCTTTCACATGTACCCTAAGGGTAATTGTATTTTATATAACGGGCTCTTGAAGATCTATTTTGGACTAAGCTGTCAACATGTGTGGAAAGAAACAAACATGTTTACTATTTGCATCCTGTCTTGAATTAAACAAATTCCACGTGACAACACACACAAGAGAGACTCATGTGCCTACAGTGGATGTCCAAGCATGAGCTCATCAAACACAATGTTTCCTTTACAGTCAGAAGCCAAGGGCACAACTTCCCTTCTCCTAAGGTTGGTGGTTTATTTAGGTCAGATGTACCTTCAGCCCACAGTGACTCGCAAGAAGTCTTTTACAAGGTTTAGCACTACAATTACAATACAATAAGGTAAGACCAAAACACCTACAAAAATGCTGGAAATCTTACAGGAAAGCAATTGAACAGCAGGAAAGTTTTAACCTTCCAAGCCTTTGTAAGGTAAAAAAAAAAAAATATATATATATATATATATTATTTGCTCCTGAATGAGGCATCAGTGGCTCAACACTGCTTCCTTAATCCTGGGTGCTGATGCCTATTTAAAATATGAGTCAGTCAGAAATGCAACAAGAAGGAAGCATGCCATTCTGTGCTGCAAAACTACTTCATTGGATAACAGCTGAAGTATTTCTTTAATCAGTCATTTGTAGATTTGTTGCCTTTAAGAATTCACTGTCTTTAAAAAATCAAGAGCAGAAAGGCTACCCCAAGAGAAAGGGAAAAGTGAAAGTGAATGTAGTGATGATAGCTCTGATAAATTGGCATGTAAATAACAGTACTTTATCCAAATCAGCAAATCAGAGTGGAGAATAATGTATTATTCAGGAAAGACAGACTTTCTAAGAAATACTGATAAATATAAACTGAGAGGGTTGTTAAAACCCAAGTGACAAAGCATGGCATTTGGATGTCTGTAACTTCCAAGTGCCTCCCAGAAGTACAACAGTAAGTCTGAAAGTGGCAACCCAGCTCATTCTCTGTGTGAGCAAAACACAGCAGCAACACACAAAATATAGCCACTGAAAATCAAGTTTCATAACTAGATCTCTGAATTCCAACCTCTAATCTGAATAGAGCTTACCACTCCAACTTTCTTGGAGGATGCCTCAAAGAAGAAAAGGTTTTGATAAAGAATTCAGTCCTTTAAATAAGTAATTCTGAAGAATGTTATTAAGATTTAATAAAGAAAAGTTGGTATATTTTTGAACAGGAAGAACAAAAGAAACTGAGAACAGCCTTGGGTTTTCAGAGCACTCTGACACAGCTCATCCTGTCAGTATCAGAAAACGCAATGCCAGTGCTGAAAGAGAATCCTTCTCTAAGCTTCCAGTTCCTCTAAAACTAGACCAAGGCTACAGCTACAGACATCTAATTTTAGGCACCCACTTTTGAAAATCAGGTATCACATATACAGGGTAAGTGAATTCTTTAAAAACCTGTCAGATGCAAATAACACGGTGTAACCCATGTAAAAGAAAAATATTTCAGCTCATTTTTGGTTTAATGTTATTTAAAACAAGAACTAAAATTACTGCAATCTTGTTTATACTTTCAAATAGAACAGGTGACCTTTATTCCATCCATGATAGCAAGGTTACAATGAAAATGTGGGTATGTACTTACAAGGTACCACTGAGATAACTGAGGTATTTTCAGGGCAAGGCAGATGAAAGCTGTCCAGTAACACAAACTGCCAAATGCTGTATTTCTGGTTTTATATAACACCTACTCTGCAACCCAGCAATAAGGGGTAACTATACATCCTGATGCAATTCTCCCTCTACTTCTGTCAGATTTGAGAACAACTTTGTAAATGTTTGACGAAGTTTTTTTTACTGAAAATTCACAAAGTTTTAAAATTATTGGCAAGAAAATAAGTAAACTTTTTCAAATAAAAGCTTTATTGTCTTAACAAAAAAGAAGTCAAATTAAAAGTCCTTCATACTGACCAAAACAAGCCAAACACCAAACTCAAAAATATTACTGCAGTCTCAATTTACACTCAGTGAAACCTCTGATCCTGAACTGTTTCTAATCATGCATTCTGAATAGCTTTCTCAAGGAAATAGCTCAAGTCAGCATCCCAACTATTTTTAGAGTGGAACTCAGTTAAGCTGGGGAAAAGGAATGTGTTGCCTATGATAGCTGAAGAATAGGTTCCACTGTCCTGTCACACTGCAACCCTGGGATCTTATACCTCATACTGCTGTTTGTTTCAGGATATTTTTATATTAGGAAAAAGAAACAAAGCATCCAGCCTTGTTTGTATTTGCTGTAGTTTCAGTTCATGTTTCTCAATGAGTGGCTGGGCTTGTATGCAGCACTCCAGGATTCTTGCTGCATTCAAAATACTTCTCCACACTCACCTGAGAATCACACTAGTAAGTCCAGCATTATCCCCTGGTTACTGGATCCATCAGCACTGGATCCTTCCCAATTGCTTACAGCAGTGCAGCTTTGAAGTTTCAGCAAAAACTTGGTTTTAGGGTTCAAGTTCGTTACTGTGTCTTATTTCTTTTTTTAAACCACACTTTAAAGTTGCACTACATACAATCATCTGTCAATTACATTTCTAATCACTTAATAAAAAGCACAGGTAGTCATACTGAAATAGGGCACACTCACAAAAGAACACCATACACAAAACTACATTGATACCTTCAGTAAAAAAAAATTAAAAGAGCCTATATTCAGTAAATTCCATGTTTCCTTCAGAAAACTACTGTATGTCAGTATTTGAGGTAACACTGGAATACTGTGTTAAACCCAAATTATATTGCAAGTTGTTTCCAAGCAAAAAGCAGTGGTTTATGCCATCACCCATTCCTACAATAACAGCTGACAAAAATTAAGGATGCTGTAAATACAGCAAATCTAGGACAAGTTGTACTCCTCATATCCCCAAGTTCTCTGCAAGGAGTTTTTCATTGAAGCTCAAATGTGCTGTTCTAGGTTTGACTTGGGGAGATAGTCAAGACACCGTGCAGAGAATGCACCCAGCTGTGATGTATAAGGATTTCTGACATTCCCCACTTCACAAGAAATAATGCTTTTCAATCTTAAAATTTATTTTCTTAAATTCCTTCCAAATTTTAGGGACAAAGTAGTTGTGGATCTGTTGCCATAGTTAAACCAGGAAGCTACTTTAAACATACCTATAGTACCCCTTCTGACCGTGCAGGGGAAATACATTCAGTCCATGCTTGACCAGATGGTTCAAAATAAAAAGGAAATTATGAGGAGCCCAAGAATCGTCTATGATTACATCCAAACAGTCAACCAAAGCAATTCTTAATAATTTTTAATGTCTTTGTGTGTGTGTCCCTTCCACTCAGTGACTGAAAACAAGACACATGGATTCTGTGCCACATCCAGGGGCTCCTTTCTAACAGATGGCACGTTAAGAAGTCTTTAAACCTCGAGCATATAATTCATTTACATCTCTTCCCATGGACTAAATACAACCTCTGGTAGGACAAACAAAAGAAACCTGTCTTCCCATGGAGCCCTTAATTTTCATTCAGGAAAGGAAGTGCCTTCTGTTCCTGCTTAGATTACACACCAGACACGCCAGGAGAGGCTGCTTCTGCAGACACATTGCACTACATTCCTAGGTACCCTGTGTCCAACTCTTCCACCGTGTCTTAGGTCTATATCTCTCATCCAAAATCATCCAAGTATGACCCACATCATACGTTTGGATCTGTACCACAGCTCCCAGCTCCTGGGAGAATGAAGCTGGAGATCACTCGCATACTATATGCCTTTAAGGGGCCAGCACTGAAGGGTCTGGCATTAAACACAAGCAGTAACAGTCTGAACTAGGTCAAATTACGTTGTACTTATCCCACTGACAATTACTAAAGATCAGCTGACACTAATTTGTCCGCGTGGAAGATCTTTAAAACTCTGGCACTGAAATTCATGCCTCAGATTGGTAAAGCATCATCTTCTGTTGCAAGTGTTAAGAGTTACTTTCATGCTAAGAAAAGACTATGCTCAAAATGTGTAAGATTCTCTTTTTTCCCCTCCTACAAACAAGATTCAACCATCTTTTACAACTGCAATTTGTGTGTGTGTACATTAAAAGCTGCATTTTTATGTACAGGATTCTATTTATATTGCATGGAATTATTCCCAACTGTTGTGAGGGAAGTACAGCTGTAGTTTACAAAGAAAGCACACAAGTACCTTGTCCAGTAACTGTTCAATAGCCCTCAGTCAGTGTACCCTGGAAGCATGCACCTTAAAGAGTATCTCAGGCTGTTTTTCCTGAAGCAAAGCCAATAATCATGGGGAGTAATTATCTCTCTCCAAGCAGCATTCACCCTGTCACATGTAGTTGCTGTGTCTAGTTTTGAGGCACCAGTACAGGAAAGATGTTGGTAATTGCAGCAAGGATGATCACGAGGATGGTCAGGAGGCTGGAACACTGGCCTGGTGCAAACAGGCTGAAGGACCACAGCATGTTCAGCCTGAGGACAACAAAGCTTCAGGGGGACCTGACAGCAGCAAGGAACCACCAAAGAACTCCTTCACAGAGAGAAGTCACAGACCTTAGCAATGTTCTTTAAGCTAACACACTTCCAAGAACAAAACCCAGGTTCAAAACACAGGTTCATTTCCACTTGAAAAGCATCAAAGCAGAGAAGTGATTGTTTCCTCTAACTTGACTGCATACTAGCATCTAGAACAGAGAAAATTTGGAGGAGCAGAACAGACAAGCAGCAAACAGCATTTTACTATGCCATGTATGAAATGAAAGATCAAGAAGCTCCAAAAAGTAGCTCCAAAGAGTAAAGGAAGAAAGGAAATAATTTTAAAATAACTCTAGCAGATGTAACAGATGTAACAAAGAATATCTCCACTTCTGGCTGTTACTTTACAGAATGTGTCCTTTTCCCTAAACAGAAAAAACAGCACAGAGAAAAGAGAAGGCCAAGATCACTCTGGGTAATATCACCACGTAGAATGTGTCTATTTATGTGTTTAAGTGTTGAAAATGAAACAGTGAGTATTTTGCCTGTGATTACTATCTAAAGAAAATAATAGTGTTACACTTCTGCTCAAGTATTTCAATGTGCATTAAAATACCACACAGCAACTAAAAAGCTTCCTCCTACTGTCCCATTTGGCAACTACTTTTGTTTACTCATAAAAAAGATGGCAGTAATAAACAGCAAGAAAATACAGGTGGAGACAAGCAGTTCTGCTTGGTCTATTTCTAATAAGTCAATTATCAGCGACATCTAAAAAGCAAACGAGGCGTTCCACCTGTTTTGGATGTGTCAACAGTAAGTGACCTACAACCAAGCACACTAAAGAAAACTAAAAATCGTAACGATGCTCTCAGTTTGACCTTGGCATTCATTGTATCATCTGCTCTGGAAATCTCATTTTTCTCAAATGACACGTTAACTCTGCACTCTGTGGTTAAATTAAGTTCACTCTAAACCAGTCAGCCTTGGCATGACACACTAAATTAAATCTTATGAGAAAATATCAAATATGTCCTATGACTGTCTATGACTACAGGTTAATTTTGCTCATTAACACTGCCCCCCAGACCTCTGATTCCCCCCCCACCCATGTATGGTCTCTTCTCAGGACTCCTCTCTGGCTTAAAACATTTGCAAGAGATTGACCCACTTTTTTTTTTTGCTGGTACCTAAGTCATGAAGAAATTATAAGTGGTTTAGAGGCAGGTGCCTAGACTTGCTCATCTAGAAAAAACATCCACGGTCCAACAAAATATGAAACATGAAAAAATATATTCTGTGTTATAGAAATTCTGCTGAAGATAAAAACCAGCTTCTAAAGCCCCTCAGTCAAGAATTCTTTTCAGCATTAGTGCAAGATTTAAAAACATTCTCTAGAATTAACACCAAGAGCACCAACCCAGACAATGCTAACATTCTGTCCCTGAATGAAGGCATTATTCAACACTGGAAAGTCAGGTTATAATAATCGGTTATATTAAAACTCCAGAGTCACACCATTAAAAATTCATTTCTGAAAAGATAACCTCAAAAGTCTCCTTAATATACATCTGGTAAACAATTTATTCAAGACAGCTTCTTTTACTAATATTAACTTTCAGGGCATGATGCAGAAGATCTTAGAAGACAGAGTTAATAAACTTTCTGATCCTAACACAATTTTGTCTTCTCACACATATATCCTGTAGTGTTTTTAAGTGGCACCCCCACTCCCAAAACACAAACATATTTAAATTGCAATACCTGTATATTTTCGTAATTCTCACCAATTATGCAAACTCTCTAAAGGAAAAAAGTTACCACAGTATGAAACTCAGCAAATATTTAGACATGTTCCTATTGTCAAATTCAACTAAAACTCATCAGCATCAATTTTTCCTATAATACATCAAAAATAGAAATTTCAATTAGACAATAGGAAAAATGGGATACTTAAGACCTAAACAGGCATGTAAAATCAAGAGTAAAACTGAAGCACCATGTTTTGATGACAATTGTGAAGCCTCTCCTGGAAACCACATAAGAAGGTAAAGGGGGAAAAAACATCACACACATACACTGCTTCTATCCTCTATACATTAACCCAGCCATATGCAGACTTTGATGCCATTAACACACATACTACATTAGGAGTACACATGATTTACAAATAGAGAAACTGAAACATAGTTCTGTATTTCCCAGTTAATCAAAATTTCCAAATATGATCCAAGTGTTCAAATATTAACACAGTATAAAGCACAGGGCTCTCTCTTGAAACCATGCTGATGGTAGTTAAAAACAACTTTTGACACATTCAGCTAATCAAAAAACTAGAAACCTCTGTGTGACAAGCAGCTCAGCAACACAATTACACATGAATATTCAACACCCAGTTGATGAAACGGTAACATAAGTTTTGAAATAATCTTTATGAGAGTCAATTGGGTCCCAAAGAGCATAGGTCAAAGCTGCTGAACGCATGAAGCAACCTCCCCAGTCACATGAATGCCTAAACAGGGGGTTAGAGCAGCAGATTGTTCTAGGTCATCTCTACCTGGCCCTACGCTCACCCTCCAGAGTGATGCAACAACCAAGGCTGTTTGTCTTCAGATGCTTAAAAACACAAATTCCAGTCATGACTTCCAAGGTCTCTCCTCTTCCTGTGTTGTAAGTTGTATAAAACCTTGCACATGATGGTTCCTAAGAAGGCAGTGCCGAAGTCATTTGACAGTACATGGTTACATGAAAGACTCAGTGGTTTTCAAGATAAGGGGGAGAGCATGGGAGTAGAGAGTGATGCAGAAGTTAAGACTTTCTCAACAAGAGTTATCATTGCCCTCCTAAATGAGGATAAACATCAAATTAACTATGGAAAGCTGAAAGACAGGAAAGGAGAAAGCATTTCAGTTTACAAGAAAGAAAAAAAAAAAAATTACTTGCATAATCTTCAAATACAAGCAGGAAACTTATAATGAATGGAATGTTTTCTTTAGTCTTCCTTAACCCAAAGTTCCATCTATGTCAACAGAACTGAACTCTGAATTTCTTATCATAATGTCACTGGCAACATGCTTCAGATTCCCTCTCCACTCTGACTTCACCACCATCTCTTCTGCTGCTCTGCTCACCTCTTCATCCATTTCTCAACCCTCCTCAACGTCTCTGAAAACATCTGTTTCCAGAGGGTCTTGTGCTATTAAACTCAGTAATACTCAACAACCTCCTCAGAGCAAAGACTGAGCTGTTATTATAACCATCCCATCTCCCAGTTCCACCCTGCCATCTTATCCAGTCCCTCTGCTCCGCGCCCAGCCACTCAAACAAAACCCAATATGGATATGCTTGGTTTTGGTCATATAATGAAAAGCTGGTTTTGTTTGCTGTCAGTTCTTTCACCTTTTATTAGATTTTCTCAAGTCTAATTACACCTTAATACTAAATTTTCTTAAACTAATGTCTGTACCCTCCATGAAGTGTGCTGCCCTTCTGGGCAACTGCTTCTCCAAAGAAACACACCAGCAGCTCAAAAGGAATTATTCTGGACTGTAACTAATTGCAAATTTTTACACTTCAGCCTCTCTTGCTTATTTTATGTAAACAGAAATAGTGGAACTCTCCAAAAGCTGTTTCTGTTTTGGGAATAAGTATCTCTCTCCATTTGTCTATGCCAAGTATTTTGAGATGCCTATTGATTCCAGATGGATCCACAGCACTGATCCCCAGGACCAACAGCCAGAAGATGATTCATCACTTCTTAAAGTTCAGTACAGCACCCATGTTTACAAGTAAAGGTATACTTTTAAGATGAGAGAACTGTGTCAACATTTTATATATTTAATTATGTTAATTGTGCACCAAGCGTTCAGCTTTATGTCTCACATCACTATACAAATACTCCTTTATTCAGTTACAAATCTTTCCCAAAATATTTAAGAGTAAAAATAAAAAGAAGCAATACTGAGAAACCTAGGCAAAGTTATTTTCTGAAATACAAGCAGATGCTTAAGATATAAAGTAGTCCTCCAGTATTCAGTGTACAGGTAAAAAAACTGAAAGGCATCTTTTTTTTTAAATACAAAATAAACTTGCATAAGCATTCAAACAAAAACATTTCAGTATTTGTAATAAGTGTGTTCTCACAAATCCCCCATGCTTCTCATCAGCACTTTCTTCCTGGCTCACTGTCAGGATATCATCACTGCTGGAAGAAAAAAGGGTCTGTGAAGATCAGTTTTTTAAGGCAGCAGAACTGGTCACTAACAAGAGCCCACTATCAACAGAAGTCAAGTGCTCAACTCAACTCCCTCATTTTACTTATGGAGAACAAATGCCAGCAGCAGCCACACTGAATTAACAGAAGAAATACAGAAACTAAGTTTCTCAGAATATTTAGCATCTGAAGCCTGCACCCCTGAAAACATTTAGTCCTTCAAATGGAAGTCTATCACATTTAACATAGAACTCCATATTACACCAGTTTCAGTATCCGCCTCAACTTGTATGAAATGCTTAAAAGTTATAATAGCACTTTTGTATTTGAACTTATTCTACCAGGACTGATTTTTTTTAATAACATATTTAATATAATAAAATTATTTCCAAATATGCTATGTTAATTCTTAAGCTTCCTAGGTATTAGTTCTTTGGTGCTAATAATAGAACCCAGTAGTTCTGTTGCGTTCTTCCACAGTTCTGCCCACACTACAAAGGCAAGTACCGCATATTTATTTTGCCAAGGAACCCTCAAAATCAAGTATACATGTTTATTTTTACAAACTCAAAATCCTACATTTTTTAAGAGGAAAAATAAGAAACATGTAGCCTCAACTTTAAAAAATACAGGCTAATATTCCAGAAAAGAAGAGTCAAATCAGAAAAACAAGGAAGAAAACAATATTCTAAAAAGTGAACCCAGGGGACCACAAAGAGACTGAACCATTGCACTTGCTCCATTTACATTTGAAATAAACAGTTCACAACAATACCAGAGGAACATAGAACACTTTATTAACAGACATAATAATAGGACACAAGGGAAAAGCAGTTCCCTAGAAGCTCAAATATCTTCCATGGATGTGCAAGATCTCAGCAAATTATAAATTAATCTAAAGGACCAAGAATGGCAAACTAACAGAATATTGTCCTGACTTTACAACTCTTTCATAAAAATACTGATCAAGTACAGAATACAATCCCTTTTCTGCATTTTGCAATCAACTAAAGCTGCTTTTCAGACAGATGCCCCTTTTAGCCAGAACTGAGGATGATGCTGGCTTTGTTATGTCAAGGATCTCACTGACTTCAAGCAAACTCATGGCTGTGCCATGTTTCTTACACTGGGTCATCAGTTCACAGTGTCCACATTTACTTCACTGCATCTGAATTTTAAAGTTCAGACAAGTCTGAGTCTGGGTGTTTTCAACAACCGTTCGAATATAGAGCACTATAGAGCAGATTCATGTTTGAAGAGCCATGCCAAAGCTAGAGTCATGCCTAACTAGGGAATTAACCACCTTCCAGCAGCACAGATCATTCTCATGAAGCAACAAAATCCAAGGCAGATGATTTTGTTGCAAACAGGCGTCCTCTCAAAAAACAGGTGCCATACAGACACTCCAAATGAGGTCAAGAGCAAACACGTCTGAGTTAAATTAAGCATTAAACCACTGAGTCACCTCAAAAGCATATGAAGGATGTATTTTTTAAAAAATAATCTTTTACTACCCTTGCTCAATCTATAAACATGTGTCAAAAATATTTGTCTTTTGAAGGTGGAATTAGCAGAAGTTGGCACCTGCAGAAAGAGACAGGCACCACCAGCAAAAGGATAACAAGCCTTGATTTTTTTTTATGTTACACAACTTTATGGAAAACTTTGTGGCTTGCCAGTTCAGAGAATAGATGAAACAGAAATAAAGCATTACACTGAAGCTAAACTAAGTGTGCCCTTAGGATTCCATCAGAAAGCACAATATAGAAATCCTGTATGCATTCAGAGAAAATTTCTAAGAGGAAAGTGAAAAGGATTTTCTTTTCAACTACATTAGCTTACTTTGATTTCTCTTCTCTCATGAATGTATCATTTTGGCTTCCAGAAAAGACTGCAACACGCAACTAGCTCTTCAAAGATACTTTCAACAGACAACATAAATTTCTCTTGCTCCTAACAGCCATAGAGAGGTCTCCTTCACTGTAATATTTTACAACAGACTTCAATGCTTTGGGTTGGAAGGAACCTTAAATATCATCTGGTTCCAAACCCCTGCCATGGGCAGGGCCACCTTCCACTAGACCAGGTAGCTCAAAGCCCCATCCAACCTGGCCTTGAACACTGCCAGGGAGTGGGGCATTCACAGCTTCTCTGGGCAGCTGTGCCAGTGCCTCACCACCCTCACAGTAAAGTATTTTTCCTAATATCTAACCTAAACCAACCCTATCCCAATTTAAAGGCACTATCTCTTGAAACATCAAACGCTTCTATTAAATGCTCCGCTTCCCCAAGCCCACCTGCAGCTAGAATCAAGGTTTTATCCATGTGTCAGAGTGGAATATGCTCCCTGCTCCAGCTGAGGGGCTGGTGATTACACCCACTACCCACACAACAACTGTCTATTTGCATATTGTAAGGAATTCTATTCACCACATAACTTCATGAGCAGCAAGAGCAGGAATGGTAAGTATTGCTCATACTTGCAATATTCTCCTGGAGCTGTGCAGGAGCCACAGGAGGCTGCACACTCAGCTGGAGGGAGCAGCACTTTATGCACTCATAAAGCCCTGTGGGGTTCCAACATAAATTAAAGACAAAATCATAACTTGCAAAAGGCAACATTGTTATTATTATTCCCACTGATTAAACAATAACAAAGGTGGCCTGTGATCAATGTTAAGATCAAAGTAAAGTTTGAAGAGCAAGAATATTCTGCTTTCACTGCACCTCTAAAATATGAGTTACTGATGTCCTGTGTGACTTCTCACATGACTACACCAGTAGGAAGACTTACCAATTGCTCTAGAGGGGCTGAAAAAGTCCCTCTCACTTTAGAGGGGTACCTACAGTACAGAGGAGTACTCTGTTCTTTAAGAATTTAACAGACTTCCGGTATTTGTAACAGTACTCAAGAGAGGCTGCACACAGCCATTCCTTCAGACTCAAAAATCTGTGTTTCCTGCTGAATGAAACCACAATATGTAGCATCTGATTTATCAGAACAAGGCTCTGGTAAAAATAAGTAGGAGATAATTAGCACACAATGAAAATACAAATGGAAAAACAGATGAGGGAAAAGAGAGAAGATTTGTACATACATTAATGTTTTCATATCATGAAGGTGATTAAGATGATATTTAGAGCCTTCTTTACAAAGAAGTATTTTACTTTTTGTGCCCCTCTACTAATCATGGCTCCCAGGACATACACTACATCCATGCCCTAAGAAGAGACATTCCAAAATATCCCCTAAAGTAACTGTTCTCCTCCTACAGTCTTCTTTTGCACTCTTCAGAAAAAAAAATCCCAGAAATAGAATATTTCACAAGAAAGGTCTTAACATGGATTCATAAAATACAGAAGAGGAATTAACACATTCCAAGCAAGTCTCTGCTATCAAGTGACCTAGCCATAGCCCTACATATATTGCTTAACAGCAGTATTTTAGAGTCTCCTAATAAGACTGAAAAATACTTAAAATAAGATTTCATAATTTAGGTTTAATTCAAGAAATCCATTTTTTTCCCCAGACAACAGGAATGGCAAAGAAAACACGACTCCCCAGCTGAGCTGCGACAGCACGTCCACAGGACACAACACTGCGTGTCTCCCATGTACAGCGTGTATTTCCTTCCTGGAATTGAAACAGGAGAGACATGAGCTCCATAAAAACACCTCCATCAGCTTTGAATAGTCCTGAAAACAATTACGAGGCTGTCAAGAGAGGAAACTGCAAGGGCTCTGTCTGCACACAGGGTGCAGTGCTGCACCTGCCGGCGGAGGGCTCAGGGAGATGGGACAGCACAGGTACTGCCACGTGCTCCGCTGGGAGAGTGCGGGGCATAAGGTTACACACAGCCCTGCGAACAGCCCAACAAGGCAGGAGAACCCCAGTATGACAAGGGATACCATCAAATCCCATGCACGCCTGACAGAACAAGGCTGCACCTGAGGGCTGAGGTGTTCAAAGAATCCCAGAATGGGTCACAGTTGGAAGGAACCGCAGTGGGTCATCTGGTCCAACGTCCCTGCTCAAGCAGGGTCATCCCAGAGCACACGGCACAGGACTGCATCCAGACATTCTTGAATGCCTCCAGTAAGGGAGATTCCACAGCCTCTCTGGACAATCTGTTCCAGAGCACGGTCACCTGCACAGCAAAGTTCTTCCTCATGCTCAGGTGGAGCTTCCTGTGCATCAGTTTCTGCCCATTTCCTCATCTCCTGGGGGCTGGCACCACCGAGCAGAGCCTGGTCCATCCTCTCGGCAGCTCCCCTTTAGATACTTATACACATTAATGATGTCCGCTCTCAGTCATCTCTTACCGAAGCTGAGCACTGCTCACGAGGTTGCTGCACTGGTATCTGTTCCAAGAGCACTCCTATAGAGCACACCGATGCCCTGCCTGCATACACAGCATCTCCATCTTTCGCTGAAGGCACAAGGAGAGGAAAACCTTCCAGGAGGTCAGCGTTGGGATCCTCCAGCTCCCGTGGCACCTCAGGGGAAGTGCATGCACCCCTCTGCCCACCCAGGACAGGCTCCCGAATTCCTCCGGGTACTGGGGCGAGGGGCAGGTAAGGACAGAGAGAGGGAGCGGGACAACCCCCCGGTGCCCGGGGACGGGGCAGAGAGCAGTGACAGGTCAGAGAGGGTCCGCGGGGCACGGCGGCACCTACCGTGTACTCCCGCACTTGGCTGTGGAAGTTCTGCTCCCGGATCGTCACCTCGTCCGCTTCCATCCTTCATAGTACCGCGGCCCCCGCGCGACGAGCGGGCCACCATGGCCGGAGGCAGCCCGGCTGCTCCCCCGGGCCCCGGCAGCGACTCAGGGGCCCCGGCTCTGCCGCTCTGTCCCCGTCCGGCGGGCGCGGAGGAGGAGGAGGAGGAGGAGGAATGGCGGGAAGCGCCGCCTCAGCTCCTCCTGCTGCGTCACCGCGCAGCGACCCCGGGAGGGGCGGGCGAAGGTGTGGGCGGGGTCAGCCTGCGGGGGGCGTGGCTTAGGCTGAAGGGAAGAGCGGGCGAAGTCATGCCCGGGGGCGGAGCTAAGGGGGNCGAACCCCACGACGTCAACTAGCCTGTGGCACTAAGTACCACGTTGTCTCTCCTGAAACACTCCCAGGAACGGTGACTCCACCACCTCCCTGGGCAGCCCATTCCAAAGTCTAACCGCTCTTTCAGTGAAGAATTTCCTCCTAATGTCCAACCTGAACTTCCCGTGGCGCACATTAAGATTATGGCCTCTCATCCTATCGAAAACAGGTCACCTGTTTGTTCCCGTGTGGGGACTGGCAGGGACAGAGAGCCCATCTGTGTCCTGGGGGACAGGGAGCGGGGGACATGGGAGAAGGGACACTCTGAACGGGGGTCAGGAGGCTCCGGGGGGCGAGCAGGGCAGGAGGGGAGAGCTGCAGACCGGGGCCGTGCAGGGAGCTCCCCAGTGGACAGAGCAGTCTGGAACCCGAGCGTCACCTGCAAGGGTCACCCGGAGCAGCGCACGGAGCCCCTCAGAGACAGGTGTGGACAGGGGTTCAGCTCCCCCCGCGGGGAGCAGGACAGCCACCGCTGTCACTGAACCCGTGAGGACAACCTGAGGGAGCCAGGGGTGTTCGGCTCTAGTTATCCTCCTCAAACTCAACACCGTAAACGCAACAGAATTTCTAGTTTGAAAGATTGTACTTAAAACTTCAGTCACAACTTGTGTTCCACTTCCCTGGAGCAGGTTTCTGCCTTTGAGGGATTTCTGCTTTGTTGGTTTTTGCCCAGGTGCTGTGGAGAGAAGGCACAATCTCCCCATTTTCCCCTGTTCCCTCTACATGCACGGGCAATCTTTTTTGTTTCTGAGTTTGCAAGTAGATCAATTGTCTAAATATACATAGAAGACTATTAATCTAGGACACACTATAAATTATAGGTTGTGGTTTAGCAAATCAAACTCTTATTTCAATCCAAATATCTATCATTAGTGGAAAGAAGTTTCAAAAATAAGGATCATCATTTTCTGCTTATTTACAACTACTGATACATTATACATGTTGTCAATTCCAATTATAATTCCAATAATATTCATTCCCCAGCTTCTGGCCCATTTTCTTGGTTAAAAGCAGATTGTAAAATATTTATGAAATTTTAGAGCTAGAAAAAGTAATCTTTGACTGATGTATTTCTTGTAGTGCTAAATGGATGCAGAGCATCCTGCAGCTTCAGTATGGCCACAGTTCCACCCTTGTTCTTTTGACACTTGCAAACAGGGTTATTTGCAGGCACAGTCACACCATGCATGTGACAGGCCAGAAATGTCCCCATGCTCTCTCCACTTGAAGCCCATTGCTCAGGGAGGGAGACTTCAGGTGTTCACTGATGCTGTAGGAACAGAATACCATTAAAAGCGTTGAAGGAGGAGGGAGCATAGTCTTTGAGCTGCTTCTTGGGGAAAACTGTCCTACTTTACAGCTCTTTTCTGCACAGCACTTGATTCTGTCTGATAGAAAATATTATTGCTTGTCTGGGTTTTTTTCCTTTGCCTCCCATTTATCTTCAATCTCCTTTTCTTCTTCAAATGCTGAAAGCGGTTAAAGCATCCCTAGTTTCCAAGATTATTTTGACATAAATTAGACTTCTAGTTGAAGTCTAGTTCTAATTTTGACTAGAATAACAGAACTAGTTCTGTTCTCTGCTCTGGTCCAGACTGAACGGTGTAACTGAAGGCAAGGTTTATAGGTAGACACATTATCTTTTATTATAACAAACACAGCTGGCAGGAGCAGGCAACTGTCTGCTACGTGAAAACCTGACCCCAGGGAAACCAAATTCCCTTAAAGCTCCCTACAGAAATACTGGTAAAGAACAGACAGGATCCCAACTTTCATCATCTTATATAAAAGACTCACACAATAAATGACAATGGTATTGTGGCCAGGCTGTTAGGAAACAAGTGTTAGGCCTTCACTGGATTTGTGATGAGGAGAGAAATGCTGTCACCAGAACAAACCTGCTCTAAGAACTAGGGAGACCAGATGGCCCAATCAAAGAGGAAACACGGGAAAAACCGGAGATTTAGTCAGCAGTCTAAGCTTGAGCTGAGAGTTAGTTCCTGAGCTACCTGGGAAATGACTCACCCACCGTCAAGGAACAGCATTTCAAGCATTTCTAACTTTATCTGCAGACATATTAAACACTGGAAGATTGTAAGGAAAATTAACTGGATTTTTGTATCTTATAGAAATTAAGATTTAGAAGACCTGAAGCTTCTACTTCCACTTGGGCAATATGTATTCTTTTTAATCTACTGAATTTGAAGTAAACCTAAGGAGGAGATATAGTGCATAATTTGTTTTATATTGCGGACTGTCAAGTTCTTTCTTCCAGTCCTAGCAGATGAATCATCAGAAACACGATACACATTTATATTTGCTGAAAAGGCAGGGGAGGAGTGGAAATAGCTTCGATCCTTTCTTGGGCAGAAGTTACTGCTCAGTTCTGAGGTATCTGCATCACAAAGGACAGTCAGAGTCGCCAACACAGCAAAATCTATTTATACCAAAGGAAATCCAGTCCAAAGTGGGCAGCTCTTGCAAACTGATGAGAAGGGTGAAGTTTCATGCATTGATCTGATGAGAGTACAAAAGTAATAGTTTGAAGCATACTAGATGTAAAACTACTAATGCAAGTCTGAGGTACCTTGCACTGGTGCCTTAGGTTTTAACTTCTGTATTTTTCAAATCCTGTACTGCTAGTGTAACTCTGAAGTTTCCTGTAGCTGGTTAAGTGCTGCTCTCTTATGCTAAGATAGACATAACAAAGCCTCTCCAGCTCGCTCTCCAAGGACACCCAGACTGTCCTAGACTGAAAAACTGTAAACCTTCATCTTGGGGAGAGGGGGCAAGCTTGGGGAAATTCCATCATTGGCTGGAGTCCTGATTAGTGAATTTATGCTGATATCAAAGTGTGCAGAACTCGTGACCTGTCGCCCATTTTAAGATCCACTGAAGCAAGACCCTCTGGAGCTCAGGGTGTACCTCTGAAGGCCTTTCAAATAAATCCCTCCTTTATTCCTTTATTCCTGTCTAGTCTCTGTTTCTAGGCAGCCATTTAAGGCATCAGCACCAGAGAGTGGTTAAAAGACCTCTAGATGTTTTTCATCCATATCCAGACAAAATGCTGGAGGGACTGTCCTCAGCCATCCTTAGGACCTCCTCAGTAACCCTAAGGGACCTGGTGTAGGTGTAAGCTAAATGTGATTTAGGTGTAAATAGAAAACTTTCTCCCACTGGTAATGGACAGATACACAAAAGCAGTAATAAAAAACAGACTTCTCTTAAACTTACATTTGGTGGTGCCTAACCCCTCAGCATAAAAGTTGAGAAGATTATGAGATTTTGCTCAGTTTTTTGCTTTTCAGCCTAGTTTTAACACCATTTTTCAGCTCCAGGATGACCAGTAAGTATCTGGTACCCTGAATGCCTGAGGAGGGTTTTATGTGTGCAGGGTTACCTCTGAGATTCTCCAGAAAAAAAAAAAATTGGGATATCCAAGCTAATAAAATTCATTCAAATTGTCAAAGATGGAAGTTTCTGAAGGTGGAACTATTTCTCTAGGAAGTTTCTCCTCAGAATTTGCCAATGGACTTTAAAGCACTCTTTAACTATAAGTGCAAAATTGGCACTATGCCTTTAAATCTAATTTTATGTCACAGCATTTGAATAGGTGATACCTTCTTTTCAAATCATCCTTCAGCCAAATGCAGCTTGGACTAAACAGAAAATAGGAAGTTATTCTCTCAGTTAATATACTACTTATGTACTTATATTCAAGATATTACCCAAGAATTGGTCAGACTGAAGCCCAAAGCCCACTTTAGTATGGTGCCAGGAATTTAAACTGAGAGAGAGAACTTTGGGTAAACACATGCCACAGATGACACCCAGCACTTTATACTTTAAAAGCCAATTCTGGAAGACAAAAAGAAAGATTCAAAAGTTAAAATATCTTGATCATGGTATAAAAGAAACATAATAATAAAAAATAAAAATAATAAAAATTATGCTGTCATAATTACGTACATTAAGTTTATTTATTGGGCAATTTTTTCAGTGTCTTATATTTGGTAAGCTAAAACACAGTAAGAATTGCATTAAAACTTTAGAAATCCAGATCAATCAGTCTTGGATCTGTATTCAACTTAAAATATTTCTGGCTGACATTTCATTTCTATTCATAACTTATGCTTTTTATTTCTTTGGGTTTTTTTAGAACAAAAAAGTAGGGTTTTTTTGGTTCCAAATACTTCCAGTCTGTATTTTCATTGCATCAACCCAGTAACAATAACTTCCCTGCAAAATGCTGTATTATAGCACAATATACATATTGTATAAAAATATACATATAGTATATTTTTAAAGCCAAGGGGAAGAAATTTAAATTAAAAATGACAACGTTGGCACAAAAAAAAGGATATAAACTAGTTCAGTATAGACTCACATAGGTATATGCTGGATTTTATATATATATAGTCATAAATATACTGATGAATATATACTCCCTCAAAAAAAAAAAATCTGCACGACTTCTAACTTAGAGCTTGGTCCACTTGTAAAAAGTTTAGTGAAATTGCTTTCAATAACAAGGAACTGGTTTTGGTGATGAATAAAACCCCTAGTAATCCTTAAGTTTCCTTCACTGATAGGAGCCTAGAGTCAGAAAACCTGCAGAGTTTATTAGAGTCAGGAGCATATACTCTGCAGGAGTTGAGTGCTGTCAGGTAAAGGAAGCATAAGTCACATCATGAAGCTAGAACAGTTTCTCTTGCATATCTAGGCAGCATGAAGTGACTGAAAGCTCATTTTGCTTCCATTCACCCTTAATGTGTCTTTCATGTCACACTAGGAGCATTCAAAGCAGTTCTCAAATCAAAACAAAACAAAACTCACACCACATTGCAGCTTAAACTTGATTAGGAATAAAATGAAACTAAATATTCAAGGATATGCAGCTGCATCTCTAAGTCAAAGTTCATCGGCTACGTAGATATGAACCAGCCCAGGGTCATCTGTTCCATGCTGTGCACTCATAGCTCTTTGGGCTGATTCTTCAAGTAGGTATTTATTGGTAAAATTCTGAAACTACTGTCTGGGTCAATATTGTTACAGAGGAACCAAAGATCTAAATCAACCAAAGAAAAATAAGTGTCCCTTCACCAGTCTATGTCTGCTTTGAGCCCAGAAATTAGTGTTAGACTCAATCAGCCTTTGAAAGGGGTTCAGCTAGAGTAGAGGGATGAAAAGAGTGAAAATTCATTACTTCTCCTGATGGTGTGCTCAATATTTAATTCCTGCTAATCACAATTCTCCTCAAAATCTCCTTTTCAGTCAGTTAAAAAGATTTACTCTAAGTAAATTTACCCTTTAAAGATTTTTCTCAGCCATGAAGTCTTTTTTTTCTTTCATCCCTGAATTGTCTCCAAACTTTTAACATACTTATTAAAATGCAGACACAAGAACTGAAAGCAGTATCCTAGGCTATTTCAGCAATTCTATGAACAGATGTAAAATCACCTTCTTATTTTATGCTCTTTGTTAGAGACCATTTAATCATTGCAGAGGAAAACAGCACACAGATTCAGAGGTGAAAAACATGATTGCTTCCCAGAAGTAAATGGAATGTGCAACTGAAGACACTCTATGAACTCCTGTCTTCCTGCTGTCAGAGGCCTGGCTGTAGGTAAAAGGCTGCCTTGTGGTTTTAATTGCCATGTCCACTCACTTCCTTACAGAGAGTAAAGAGCCAGTTTTAGGGACATTTCAATCCAAATGCTATAGCAATCCTTTCCTTGACATAGAAAAAAACCTCTGCATTTCACTCATACCAACCAGCAGCAATCTGTAACTTCTATTCTGAATCTCTGCCCTCCAGATACAGCCCCGGTTCTGCATAAAGGACCTCAGCCCCTTGTTCCTGATGTATTCATGGGCTTTTGACTGAATTCAAGCCTCTTTTGTTTTCTGCTTCTCAAACATTTCAGATTGCTCTTCATGATTAGCTCATCTTTGTAATTTACCACTCCTATTTCCAGTATGTGCCAGCATTTTCATGTTATATGCCAGTAGCATTAGCAGTGATTTGTGGACCAGAATAAATACATCCTTTAAAAAAATGTCATTACCATCTCTGTGGGGTTCATTTAATCAAAATAAGTTTTTCCTATATTTTTTCCTCATCTTTGGAAAGTTCCTGATGTATTAAGTACATAAAATAATTATTTTACTGGTTGCAAGTGTTATGTTTGCCCATATGTAATACGAGCTTGCCAATATCATGTATTGGTTACATAGCAACACCATAATGGGATTAAAAGAGTTATCCAAGAGTGAAGTCAATATTATTTGTGTTAGCAAATAATCATTAGAAGCTCTAATGTTATCACTGGCTGAATAGTAGCACCAAACGTGTCTCTGAAACCAAAGTGTCACAAACAACTCTTCTATTCTTCCAGAGGAGATGCTCTCTTCACTCCTGCACTTTCTCTTCAGCCTCTGTTTAGTTCCCACTCTTGCAGCACCCACTTTCCCATTTTCAGTGACCCCAGGCCCTGCTGCACTTTGGTCTGTTGTGTTCATGGCACCAGGTTACGTCTGCTCAACACAAAACATGGGCTTCAGAGTCTCACCTGTCATCACCCCCTGCTTTCCCCACAAGCTTTGCTGATCATTTACCTTGTTACTTTACAACATTTCTCTGTCCTTTCAGAATATTCTCCTTTGATTTGTGGGCCAGTCAACATCTTGCATTACACATCTGAGTCTGCCAATCTACTATTGATTCTAAAAGATGTGATCATGCATTAGCCACATTATAAATGACGAAATTGCAAATATCCACCCATATGATCAGTTCCTGACTACTTAACGTGCCTGTAATCATCGTCCTTTAAAACAAAATTAAATCATTAATCTGCTGGGCCATCTGTGCTTACTCTGAACCATCCTCAAGCTATTTTTTGTTAGTTACATAGTTTTGAGAAATGGAATTTTACCATTTTTGGAGAAGATAGGCTACACTGTCAAATCCTTAAACAATAATTAAGAAAAAATTTGGCATTTGTTAAATAATTTTATTTTTTTCTCTCTAAATTCAGCATCTGACTCATCATGACTAAGACTCTTGTGCTGTTAAATACCACATGGAAGGCATTTCAAAAATCTTCCCAGTATTAACTACAACCGTTTTTCAGTCCGGGTGACAAAAATCACATTGCATAAATTTAGTCTTTGAAAGTAAGCCATGCACCTTTTATGAAGGACTTTTATCCAAAATGCTAGAAATTTTAAAGGAAATTAATCATCTTAATTTCTTAAATTAATAGGTGCAAGATTTATTCTTAAATCATGGATACTCCTTTCTAATTAAATTCAAATGTGTTTAATGCATCTCAGGAGTGTTAAGATAATAAGTAGTCCTTTTCTGGAACTTAACATCCTCGATCCCTGTCAATAATTATATTGGGTGACTAATAAAATGTGATGCCAGGCATTTTTTAAATCTTTATCTTCCTCCTCTGTCTCATTAGCAAAATGAATAGGTTTGCTCCACAGGCACCACCTAATCTGGAGAATTCAATGTTGTTCAAGGACACAGCAAATAAATTTCAGCAGGTATTCCTTCCTGCAACAGTAATATATAAAATGCATTTTAACAGCATCTGCCAGTTGCTCATTGCTGTATAAGATTATTGCGATTGTAAAATCCACCAAAGGCTGGAAGACCAAAAAGGTCTGTCAGGTGTGATCTGCTGACTAGGAGAACTTTATGCAGTTATCTCATCAAAGACTATGCTCCTCATAGAGCTCCAGTGTCCAGAAATGGATCCACAGAAGACATGGCACTCGTCTGTTCCACCAGTGGTCTATCAGAAAATGCTGACATCAAGACAGCAATTTATTTTATAATATAAAACTTATTTTCAGAAACTGGACCCAGCTCTAGAAGGCCTTTTAACAAAAATCATGCCATTAATGTGAAATTAGCTAATTTGTTCTTGGGAGTTTAATTTCCTTCCTCAAGTAGACATTACATTACAGTAATTACACCTGCAAGTAAGAAAAAAAAAATGGCAGGATCCTCAGTCTCTGGGATGATATATAGTCCTCTGGCCCTCATATAAAAGCAAGCCATCTCTAGTCACTTGGGTATATCTAAGTATTTGAATGGAGGACTCCAGGGATTTCATACACACTCAAAGGTGGGAGGACAGAATGAGGAATAGGTTGTGATTCATCCAACTCATTAAAATATTTTCATTTTTCTAATTTTAGGTCCTGTAAGCCATACATTAAACTCAAATTATACCTACCCTGCCAGTGATTGCAACTGCAGAGATACTGCATGCTGATACCCCATCTCTGTGTATGCTACAAGACACTTATGTGATATTTGACCACCTTTTACATGTGGTGTGTCACAAAGAATCCCAGAATCTTTTGAGTTGAAAGGGACCCATAAGGATAGTCAAGCCCAACTCCCTGCTCCTTGCAGGACTACCTGGAACTAAACCATACACCTAGGAGCAATGTCCAGATATCCTCTGAACTCTGACAAGCTTAGTGCCATCACCACTTCTCTGGGAAGCCTGTTCCAGTGACCAACCACTCTCTCAGTGGAGAACCTTTTCCTAACTGAAGTCCAGTCTGAACTTCCCCTGACGCAGCCTCATTCTATTCCACAAGGCACCCCTTTGAAAATCACTATCACACTGTGCCCCTTTATTTCTTTTCCCATTTTATTGAGTTGTAGCCCTTGGCCTGGGCAAGAAGAAAGGTCAATCTACACAACATGTAGAAAAGCATGTGGCTGTCCTACAAAATCTCCCTATCCAACGTTTGTCTAGAGACTATTGCCCACATACTTCATCTTACTCTGTGAGTAATCACCTATTCGAATTGTAGAGATTAGTACAAAATTAACAAAGTTTCATAGGATGTATTCCTACTGTTTTACATCATGTGTGTTGATACCTCAAAACTTATTTGCTTCTACAGAAACAGTATTTTTTGCGTTGTGGTTAACTTGCCAATAACTACTCATACATTAAAAGAGTACATTAAAAGTCACTATAAGGCACATGGGAAAACCTGAATACAAAAGGGTAACTTCATCCTGAATAGTAAAAACAACAAACCATAGGAAGTAACTCTGCAGTTTGTAGTCACTGGTAATCTGATGCTTCAGATGGCCACCCAAAAACAGAGACTAGACAAGAACGAGGGAATAAAGGTAGGTATTTATTTGAAGAGCCTTCAAATGTACACCTTGGGCAGGCCAAGAGCTACACCCAAGATGGACCCCTAGTCATGAGTTCGTCACACTTTTATAAGTTTGGTTCATTTGCATATCAGGGTTAATTGTCCAATTCTAACCTCAGTTCATGATGTAGTTACCCCAAGTTTGCCCTGCTTCTTAAGGCATCAAGGTATTGCAAAGGATGCAGTTTTCACTGCAGTACCATCAATGCTGCATAGCATATGACAGCTTTGCTATTTATGAAGTCATGTCTGTGCTGTTTCTGTAGTCTGACAGCCCATCTCCCTACCCCACACAGTCCTGTCATCACTGGGGTTATCCAAGTGCTATTACTCCAGACATATGCTAACCTGACATCATCCCCATCTTTAAATCCTAGCCCACAGCACCCGTTGGTCCATTTATAGTCACATGCCCCAAAATTGGCATAATTAGAATATACTTCCAGAACTATTTGCTGTCTCATTGTGTATTAACACCCAAATATCATCAACAAAGTTAGAAAACAACCAGCCTCTCTCAGACAGATCTTCTCCCCACTTCAACTCTGTTACCAAAGTGACATTTAGTGTGGAATGCATTCAGGCTGCTAGCAAATCTGTTAGGGAATTGGTTATTGAACATTGCTCTTGTCCTAAGTAACACTATAGGCAATGACATACATTTGGATATTTTTGTTGTAGTGGCAAAGATAGCACGCCAGGGAGCTCATCATCTTTCCAGGTTCTCTTCAGCCCACACCCCACAGTTAAAATACCAGCAGCACCCTGGTGGGATGAAATGCCAGCCATACTCCTTGCCTTCCTCTGTCTTGCAGCCCCACCACTGACTCCCATATTCAACACCATCACCACGCAGCAGGATCTGCTGATGCATTCTTCTACCCCTCATATTTTCTTGTTGTATCTTGAGTCATACCAGGCTTGAGGGAACATTACCTTTCCTGTCAAACAGCTCTGCAGGAAGTCTCAGATTCCTTCTCTGTGGCCTAAAGCACCTTACAGAATATCTGAATCAAAAACTATTTTGTCTATTCAAGTTCTAAAATTTATCACATAATTTGCCACTTGTGAAGTAATCCTCCAGCAGATATGTACAACTCCAGGTTCTCTGCATCTAATTGATTTTTATATTCCTGCAGGTTAATAATCTCCATAGAGCCTCTGAAAAACCCAAGTGAGGATTTCATTTGAGGACTTTGTAAAAGTACTCGAGCAAGTACTCTTTGGGCTGTAGTGCTGATCCTGTCCAGCTCTGGTTTTGTTCCATTTGTTCCCACTAGCTGTCAACAGCACCGACACAGCCATACATGGCTGATCACACCTGGGGAAAATAACTGAGCAAAAATAAAAACAATTTATCAGAATTAATACTCTGAGCCAGTTCATTCTGCGTTCACACAACAGAAGGAGGGATGTAAACTGAGCAGAGGCTACTCCAGCCATCACTGTTGCAGAGAGAAATGCTTGTGAGCTACAGTGTAGACTTAAAGCAATCACAAATATGTTTCTCTGTTTGGCCAATGCCATCTGTAGTACTGAGAGTAATAGAAAATGTGAGAAACTGTATTGTTCTTTTGCTCTGTAAGGATTTATCAGTCAAGATATAACTACGGACCAACAATTTTCAGACAGTTCTTCCTGCCCTGGGCTATGGAATAAGAAATACATATGCAGAATTCCAGCAGGACATATTACTGCATTTTTTAAGAGTTTGTTTAAAGATTCACTCATGCAGTAGATTTTAAAGTGTACCTTTTCAAATCATTGAATGAATTTATATATTGTATTCATACTTACACATAGTGGGAGTCTGTGTATTTATATAGCTATGTGTAGTGTGCGTATTTATTTTTATTTAAAATCCTCCAAAATATAGTTACTCTGCCATAGTGCTAAAATAACTTTGTACAGAAGAGAGCATTGTGGAGGACACTCAGAGGGTAGTGTCCTCTAGAGAACTTCTTTACAAGAGCCAAACTATATAATTTGTATTCTGAGCTAATTTCAAGAAAGGTACGGGTATGAGCTTTTTTAAAAAAAAACCATGGTTGGGTGACTTTTCTGAAAAGAGTACTTTTGCCTTTACAAAGAAGCAGCAGCTTATATTATTCATTCATGTGAGTTTGTATGAGTATATATATGAAAGAAAAATATAGGTTAATTACTCTTGGAGGGCTATTTTATTATGCAGTTCCTCTTCAGCTCTTCATTTTATTTTGCAGTTTATATTTTATTTCCTTAAGAGGACCATTGAAGTATGTGTCACAAATAAATTCTTTATTTAAAAATTGACAAAATATTTAAATGGCTTCTTAATATACTGTAAGAACTAATAAGCTAAAGTTTTATGAACTGAAAAAATTATTTTAGACAAATCTGAAATATACACAAACTAAAGCATTATCTTAGTTATCGTCCCCTGTTAAAAGCATCACTGCATGCTCAAAGTCATGTCAAATCAATGTCTTCACTTAAGCTATGCTCTGGAAAAAAATGTGAGTTTTGACTACATTGAAATATAATAAGAATTCCACAATGTGACCTATAGTTTTTACCGAAATAAATTAATGGATGGGATGCAGATGCCAAGATTAAACAGAGTAATAACAAAACATTAGTAAGCACTTTTAGTGTAATTAAATTTTTGATGTATTACAATTTTTAGTGTGTAATTATTTTTGAAGGAACTGAAGAGCAATACTGGATCACACCCTTACTCAATCTAGTTACTAAAGAATAAAGTGTGGTGATACTTTCAAATTCTATTGCAGAATAATGGTGTATTGTCCATCACAGATAATGACAGCAAGGTTTTTCTCATCTGATAATCACTCATAGTGATTACCTAATAAAAGGACAATCCTTGGTACTGCAAGAACCTCTGGTCAGTCCAGAATGTAAGCAAGCATTACGATGTGCTATATAAAGCATCTCAGCTTGCAAGTGACCTTGAATCTGCTTCCTTATTGCTGGAGGTTGGGATTGTTCCATGGCTATGTTCCCAGTCTGCATCAAGAGGCTGCTGATAACATCAATCTTATACACGAGTCTTTAAAACTATTTTTGATGTTGGCCTTGAACAAGTCTAATAATTTCACTTAATCACCTCTGTTTCTACACAAAAACTGGAATCTAGGCTGACTTCTAATTTTTCATTCTTGTGAAATCCAGCCATAGGTTTTTTGTCTGCCATCAAATATCTGGAATCACAATTAGCTAAAATATGTCAGATGCCCTGTGACTCCCAGCCATCTTTATTGTATAAAAGTTCGCTTTCAGCTAAGAGTAGAATAAATTCTGTTTGACTGAGAGGTCAGCCCTTGGGAAGAAAAATGGGAAGTGTGTTCATTCGCATATTCAAACATGCAAATTGAATGCATCCAATTTGCGTTATTTGTCTCCTAATGAGAATGACCTTTCCTGCTGATGGGAAAAAGCAATTGAAATTAGCCATGTGAAAGTCATGGAAAATACAAAATTCCAACTCTTTAACAAAACAGGTCAACTGCTTGATCCTGTGAGTTAAAAAATAGTCAGTGTCATATTGAACCCCAAGTCCCAGTGCACTCTCATCTTTAGGACACCCAGATTAGGTTCAGTATCTGAATTTTGCTAGTCAGATGTATCTCTAATAACAGTTCTTGCCTAGCACAACTTCCTCTTCATCATCCTTTATGAAGAACATCTAAACAGTTCTGACACCACTAATGTGGCTCGAGTTAACACAACATCTTTATAATTAATTTGCATAACAAAATATGAAGCTTTAAAATTCAAAGATCAAGTGACTTGCCCAAGGCTTCAAAGAGGATGTTACTACATCAGGGTTGAAATTCAGTTACATCTGGTCTTTGGCCCTGTGTAGATCAAGTTTCTTTCAGTACCAAAGTTGAAACAGAAAGAAGCCACGATCAATTTACCAAGAAAAGGAACATTAAGATCACATAGCCGGTGTTGTTCTCCTTCTGTGAATGCCAGAGAAGAAAACAAGTCCTGCATATGGGCAGCTCATCTGGTGGCAGATATCATCAGCACTACTCAGCATTAATATGCATTAACTATTTTCTCTTCTAGGAAAAAAAAAGGGAAAAAATACATATGGTCAAATTGCTGATATGTTTCACTTCCTTTCAAGCTTCCTCTTTCATCTACAGAGCTCAAAACCAGGCAGTAGTGTCACCACATAGGTAACAGATCTTAGAACTGGAACCATTCATGTGCAGGACTCAGGACTAATAAAGAGCTCAGTATCCAAATCAACGTCTTGACATGCCTTAGAAGCAAGGGCATAGTTATTTATTCTGGTTTTTTTGTTTCTTCTTCATTACGGTGCTGCAGGAGTCTCCCATCAGGGATCAGGGGCCCATATTATGAGGATTTAAACACTTAATGAAAATATCACACCTGCAGTTAAGAATTTACAACTGTAATTATAAGATGAAGAATAAAATTGTCCCTTTGGTTGATTTCTGTAATCATAAAATTCTAAATGATACTAACATGTGCTTCATTTTAAGTGTGTGTTTTCCCATGATTACTTAGAGGAATAGGATGCAGTAAGCTTAAAACTGCCATTCTGGAAGTGCATCCAGACAAATGTGGGTTGTCCTAAAACCAGATTTCTTACCTTTGCTACCAGTAAACAAGGAGGAAATTTCCACTAAAGGAAAAAAATTCAAGCTGTACAGACTCAGCCAGCTCCCAAGGCACACACATACAGTTGAGTAGGCTTTATTCTTAACATTAACTTACTTGTTAGCATGCTTTGCTTTTTAGAAAATTATTCAGAAGAGCAAAGAGAACAAGCCCTTTCATGACAAACAATGTAGTTACACAAAAAGGGGTTTTGTAATTGTTCCTGTTTTTACCTGGGTTTCAAAACCTATTTCAGACTGGGCAACAGAAGGGCCAGCTGTGGCTGTTGAATAATGAATTTTCCTCTAAAGCAGCATGAGAAATAACCCTGATGCAGTAATTTCTGTAATCTGCTAATGCTGTCGTTTCATAACTGAGTTTGGGTGATCTTGCTCTGTGCTGCAACTGGAAGAAGTTCTCTTCCCTTTCCCACAGCTAGCTACCTCTTTGTGTAGCTGAATCAAAACTAAGCCAGTTCCATTTAAAAACTTTTTAGTTTCATTCTGATTAAATCTCGAATTTGGTGCATTATGCCATGACTCCTGGTGTTAACGTGGGGAAATGCATTACCTGGACAAATGCGTGGCAGATTGACCTAAAGTGGCTGCAAAACTGCAAGTTTGAGAGAAGGCAATCACTTGAAAGGGAAGTCATGAAGTGAAGGAGTAGATTAGGGTGGTATCTAGTGTCAGATACTGCCGGACACACACTGTGTAAACACGAGGTTACTTTAGGTCATGTGGGTATGGTTTTGTTTTGCTGCCATGACCTCATGGGTCATCTAATGAGGTATCGCCAAGGCCACTGCCTGCAACTAAGCCAGTCATGGAAGGCAGCCTTTTCACCCTGGTTTAAGGGAGTCTAAGGCACTGATCTTCTTGTACTGATGCAGAAGCCTAAGATGAATTAGATGAGGTTTTTTCCTCTAAAAGTCATTTTTTCTCTCCGTTTGACTATAAACAGAGAGCAAGGTGACTGGCTTAGCTGTAGATGTCTGTCTAAACTGAGGGAGAAGAACTCTGTTGTCTGTCAGGCTTAGATCAGTGTGACTGTTTCAAAGTACTTTGAGAGAAGGGTCTGTAACTAGAGACTGACAGGCACAGTCCACTGCTGCACTCTGCTTATGGTCATATAAGTAGAGCTCCCGATCAGGAACTGTGCCTTAAATCAATACTATATTATACATAATAACATCATGCTTTATAAGAACTGGGATTAAAATATAGAATGGTAGCCAAAGTGTATGAATTGATATCGTTTCAGTACAAGGTTGCTGACACCCTGGAGAGACCTCCAAATGCTTTGTTGTATTTGGCTCAAACACACCTCATATTTTGCATGTTTAGCAAAACCTCAGAAAAAATGCAGTAAGGCTTTTGTTGACAGCTAGGAGCACCCCACTGAGCTGAAAAAGCAGCTGGAGATTGTCCCTTGAAATAATCACCTTACACCATGTACCAAAGAGACAGTGCTAGCAGGGGGATGAACAGTAGCACTGCACACTGCTACTGCTGCACTTCTCCTGTGTCAGTGCCACATGTACTCTTGCCACTGTCTTCACTTTCATAAATAAATAAACAAACGGGTAAAAATTGACTTTAACAAAGTAACAGTACCTGTTGAGTTTAGGGAATTTGTTTGTTGAATTCAAGCCTTCCCAGGTATTTATTCTGGAGTGTCACTCCAAAGTATTCTTTTTCTAAAGTTTTCCTTGTCAGTATTAAAGAAAAAGCTAATAAAGACTGATCTTCAGGGAACAGAATTACAACTGGTATGTTAAAGCTAAGTAATTAACAACAAAGGAGAAAGAACAGAAGGAAAAGGATCCCTTGGTATGCACTTACAGGTTTTTGACAAAAACTGTCTTCTAAATGATAATACAATGCAAGTGTTCATTAGATAAGGTTGGTGTTTAGCACAAAGTCTCCCACAGAAACAATTCTTGGCACAGAAGCTTTGATGATATAAATTTTGTATGAAAAATGCAAACTGCCATAATGTGGGACTTTGATCAATGGTGCTATCCTGATTTACAACTGTTTTTTTTTTAACTATGATTTGCACATAAAAGCTCATTTTAGTTGCAATTTACCTATTCCTTTTAATAGCAAGAAAATAATTTGATTGCATTTTTTTAGTCATCCTTGTGCCACGTATTAGATAATCTCCTTATAGTTTAAAACTAAAAATGCTAATGGATTGGGGAAATGGGTTTCTGCTTTCACTCAGCATATCTGTCTTTTTTATGCTTGTCTTTTGGATCATTTATCTAAATAATAACCTTTAGTACCCACTCCTTCCTTCCAATGAACTAAAAGATATTAATGATTAAAATCAGTGAATATGCATCTTCTCCCTACCCGAGTTTTGCCAGCTGAGGTTTTCACTTTCAGCTGCTGCTTTTTTGGAGGGAACGGGGAGAGCTACAGAGATCCCCATTTGAAATATTCATGGTTACTTTCTAATTTGTTTCAATCAAACAGCCTAAATTAGCTTAAACTAACGGTAGGTCTCTTTTAAGGAGTATCACCAGCAAGCACTGACTGAAATGACATCGATTTCAGGGACTAAAAGACAGCAATTACATTAAAAACTCAGCAAACAGCTTTCGGTCAGCAAATCTGTTGGAACAGCCCCAGAAAAGAGGCAGGAATTACCCCTCAAGAGGAGGTTCTGTGGGTGGGAACTTCCTCAGCAGACAAACCTGGAGATACTGGAGGGTATACTTGTGTGGCTTTAGTCTCAGAATGATGGAAAGAAACTCATTTTGTACAAAGGCAGCAGAGAGTAGATAAATGACCAGCCCAAGGTCAGGTACAAAGATGATGGAAATGTGGGAGAAAGTGCCAGAACAGATATTTTTCTAGACTCTGTGTAGTCAGTTTTCAGCATGCCTGGCTAAGCTTTCTACAGACCAAGACTGCAGGAATTACTTCGCACATACACACACCCTGGGGAAAAAAAAAAAAAAAAACCAAACAAAAACAAAACAAACACAGAACCCAAAACCAAACCAAAAAAAACTCAACAAACCAACAACCAAAAAAGATTCTGAGCATCAGGGATATATCTTTAAAACACCAACCAAGGAAACCACTTTCTTCACCTATCAACACCTTCTGCAATAGGTAGGACTGAAACACATCTGAAGAGCCAGCAACTTTGTACTGCCTTGAGACTCTGGAAATTGTTTTCCAGAAGAAAATTGTCCTTCCGCAGACAGTCTTTCCCAGCAGACCAAATTTCAGTTCTGCTGATCCCAGTGGTGACAGTACGACATGAGGAGAGGCAGCACCTCCAGTAGATGGATGCTGTGCTGGGTACTCAGAGCAGAGTTGCAGAGCAACTTGCACGGTTCTGAGGCTCTCAGTGCTTGGAATAAATTCATTCTGGCAAGAAGCTTTTCATCTCTAGCGTCGAAAAAGGCTTTGTATTTAAAGCCATGTTCTTACATTAATCAGGCTGTTTTCTCCATTGATGAGAACAAAGAACGACTCTTATGAGCTCAGTCTAAAAGTCTCTGGTGCTGCTTTGATATTTCCTGTGGTGATAAATATTCTCAACAGCTGCAAAATACAAAGGAGCCAGAATATACCTATGTGCACTATGTAGCCACTAAGGCACATTTTCATGGCATGTGGGAGGTGATCAGGAGACAATAGCAGCCAGGCAGCTAAAGGAATTGTGTTCTGCTCATTCTGCTAAGGGCTGGGAAATAATAATCCATGCGTGTAAAGTAATAGGAAAGGAAATCTGTTAACAAAGATTATTTCAGCAGGAAGCAACAATTCTATACAAACTTTCATTTCCAGTAAAACATGCCATTAAGCTCAATTTCATTGCAAATGTGAAGCCTGCCCTCGTGGCTTGTGCTCTGATGTGGGATCACTGTCAAAACAAAGGACAATTACAAAATGTTCCCTCAATTGCAAATTCCTGTTTGGTAAGTGATGCTCACATGATGCAGAGATCTAAATGTGAAATTTGTGGAATGGAAACTGGATTTCCTCCCTTTTCTGGTATTTAGACAACACAGGAATGTTGGAAGAGTCCTTGGCAGGAGTTTCTAATTTATTTACATTTTAGATCTTAAGAAGACTGTATTTATCAGGTACTTGAAGCCAAATTGGTACATGTGAAATAATTAGCCATGATATTCTGGGATAGGATCTGAAATATTTGTTTTAATGTATTTCTTTTGATATGGCATCACTAGATTTGAATGCTCATCTATTAAGCAGATTGGTATTTCTTTAAATGCTACATTTTCTTGACTATGATATCCATGTTCTGTCTGAAATATTGTTTTAATTCTTTGAAAGTATTTTTACATCAAAACCAGGTAATAATAATACTATCCATATATTTTTTGCAAAAGTAACATGCCCATTTTCACCCAATTTGGGATTATGGGGTTCAGCAAAATACATGCTCTTCACATTTTGCTTTGTGGCATGAATTATTGAAAAAGGCAAATATTGGCATTTTCTCTCTTTGAAGATACATGAAATTTCCCATTATTGGAAAGCTCTCTTGCCCTGAATAACAAATTACATGATGAGACACAAGGAAGATGCAAATCTTAGAGTTCTAAAAGCACCTAATATTTTCTCAAATTATATTCAGCTGTATTTATCTTGCATTCTGGCATGCTGCTGGATTACTGTTATCAATAAATCTATAAATAGGATGCAAAATGCATGTGAGCTGTCTGTGCATGAATAAAGAGTGGCCCGGCAATAAATTACAACATAATATATAGTTTAAAATGTAGCAGAAGGAATGCCTTGACAAATCAATGCAACATATTTTGTCAGTGAGGATGAAAGATTCATGATGCATCAGCCTTGAGAAAGCTGAATTTCTGAGGCATGGGTCATCTAGGACATATGATGTAATCAGAGAATATGGAAACATGCATAGAAAGACAAAAATAATCTTCTGAGTAATAAAACCATATTAAATTTTCAGGTAAAATGTAAGTCCTGTGCAGTACTTCATTGTCCAAAAGACATCAGGAGTACCGTGACAAACAAAATGAAACCTGACTTCCTCTGGGTTGGTCCCCACAGCAGGTTCAAGACCAACCCTTTTTCTGAAACTAGGTCATGTGTGCTGGCTTTCATTTGTGTTTTTCTCATGTCTGCTAAGGTCTAAGCTCATCTTGAGCCTCTTTGTTCAGCCAAGAAAATTCTTTCCTCTACCCAATTTTCAATGAACCTTGGAAAAATTCAGTGTTTTGGGGAACTCCAGGCATCTGCCAGACAAGCCTGGCACACACCCAGCAGGCTACATAAGCCTAGAGCACAGCAGAGACTAAAAATAAGACCGACCAATTGGTTTTCCTGCTGACAGCAGCAAACTGCCATGGGACATGAAATTTCCCCTGATCACATAGATGACAGACAAGCTGTCACCAGCTGTGCAGAGCCAGGAAGATGCATGCCTGTGGTAGGTACACAGATCCCAGCAGTTGCATCAACCTTGTCCTGCACATTGCTGAGGGTAGAGATGCCCCAAGAGAAGCTGGCACCTGTCACAGAATCCCAGCATGGGTCAGGTTGGAAGGGACCACAGTGGATCATCAAACAGGGTCATCCCAGAGCACAAGGCACAGGATTGCATCCAAATGGTTCTGGAATATCTCCAGCAAGGGAGACTCCACACCTTCCCCGGACAATCTGTTCCAGTGCATGGTCACCTACGCAACAAAGTTCTTCCTCATGTTTAGGTGGAACTTGTGTGCATCAGTTTCTACCCATTGCCTCTTGTGCTAATGCTTGGTACCACTGAGAAGAGCCTGGTCCATACTCTTGGCACCTTGCCATAGGTATTTATTTACATTAATGAGGTCCCCTCTCAGTCATATCTTTTAGAGGCTGAACAGGCCCTGCTCCCTTAGCCTGTCCTCGTAGGAGAGATGCTGCAGTCCCTTAATCCTCTTTGTACCCTCCACTGGACTTGCCCCAGGAGCTCCATGTCTCTCCTGTACTGAGGAGCCCAGAACTGCACGCAGCACTCTAGATGTGCCTCACCAGGGCTGAGGAGAGGGGCAGGATCGCCTTCCTGACCTGCTGGCAATGCTCTTCTGCTGGCATTCAAGGATACCAAGACATTCTTGGCCACAAGGACACACTGCTGGCTCATGGACAGCTTGTCATCCATCAGCACCCCCAAGTTCCTCTACAGAAAGACATGGATGTTGGCTCTGGCACACTCAGGAAGAGACACCTGAGCTTGGCAGGGTTGGAAGAGGTTTAAAATATGGGTCTTGGCAGTTGGAGGAGAGGCCAAGGGCTGGTGTCCCTCAGCTCCTCAAGAGGCATCAACGAGAGCCTCATGGCCCATGGGAGCCTTGTGATCACAGCCAGGGCTGTGAAGGACGAATTGTTCCAGTTCCTGGTGTAAGAAGAGGGACAAGCCTTGCATTTTCTTTCTGGAGCATGTCCAGAAAGGGACAATGAAGGTGGCAAAGAGTCTGTAGCATAAGTTTTATAAGCAACAGATGAGGAAAACGGTGATGTTTAGCCTGGAGGAGGCTCAGGGGAGACCTTATCATCCTTTACAACCTCCTGAAAGGAGGGTGCAGCCAGCTGGGGGTAGGGCTCTTCTCTCAGGTAACAAGTGATAGGACGACAGGACGCAGCCTCAAACTGCACCAGAGGATGTTCAGGTCGGACATCAGGATAAATTTCTTCACAGAAAGTGTGACTGGAATGGGCTGCCCAGGAAGGTGGTGGAGTTCCAGTCCCTGAAGGTGTTAAGAAAAGACTGCACGTGACACTTAATGCCACGGTCTAGTTGCCATGATGGTGTTCGGTCATAGGCTGGACTCCATGACCTCAGAGGTCTGTTCCAACCTAATTTACTCAGTGATTCTGTGATTCTTAAATATATATGCACAAACGAGGGGATCTCTACGGCGCCTCTGGTGCGGCACTCAAGAACCCTGACCCCTCAGAGCTGGAGCCGCCTGCGCCCAGCAGGGGGCGCTGTGCCCGGCATGGCGGCAGCGCGGCGGAAGCGGCCGCCCGGCCCCTCTCCAAGATGGCGGCGCCCAGGCGCGGTGTGGCCGCGGGTAGGGTGAAGCGAGGGGCGGCTGCCCGCGCCCGCCGCGGCGGGAAATTGGACCGGCTGCGGCAGGCGGTGCAGGACTATGTGCAAGCGGCCGGCGACCACCCATCGCTAGCCCTGCTGAAAGACTCGGGGAGGCAGAGCCGCAGGAACCGCCGGGACGCCAGGAAGGAGAAGCGCAGGCTCAAGCGGAGCCGCCGCCGCCAACTCCAGCGCGGGGAGCTGGTGGAGGTTCCCACCGCCCCGGCCAAGCCGGTTCAGGCCAAGCCGGTTCAGGCCAAGCCAGCCCAGACCAAGCCGGCCCAGACCAAGCCGGTTCAGGCCAAGCCGGCTCAGGCCAAGCCGGTTCAGGCCAAGCCGGCCCAGACCAAGCCGGCTCAGGCCAAGCCAGCTGCCGCCCCTCGCCCCGGAGCCCCGGCTTCGCTCGCCGCTGGGAAGCAGCAGCTCAGACCGGTGTCGGCACCGACATCGGCAGCCCTTGAGGCCCCCTCGGCCGCCGCAGCCACCTCGGCGCGGAAGCGGGCCCTGCTGGAGGCCAACGAGGAGGAGGAGAAGGAGATCCGGCGGCTGGAACGGCAGCTGGGGCTCGGGAAGCGGCGCAAGAAGCAGGAGGGTTCAGCGGCCGAGCGGCTGCCGCAGAGCTTCCTGCGGGACGGGCTGGGATACGTGCTGGGAGCGCTGGGCACACGGGCCGGGCTCAGCCAGCTGTGCGAGAGCAGCGACGAGGAGGAGCAGGAGAAGACCCAGCCGGGGCCGCGGGAGCGCCCGCCGGGGAAGGAGGAGGATGGTGAGGACGAGGAGGATGATGAAGACAAAGAGGATAGTGAGGACGAGGAAGCTCAGGAAGACGCTTCAGACCCCTCCGAGGAGGATGAGGCGGAAGGACATTGGGAGAGCGAGAGCTCGTCCCCTGAGGACGGCAGGGTGCCAGAGGCCAGCGAGCCCCCGAGCGAGGAGGAGGAGGAGGCAGAGGTAGGATGTTCTCCTCAGATAGTACAGACCTGCTTGCGAAAGCACACCCCGCAACCTGAACATAAAGCAGAGTTGCATCGCCGCTGCTAAGCCCAGGTGTTTGCTGTCCAGCTGGGCCATGTGGAGTGTTGTCCTGGTTCAAAACAGCCGGGCCCAGCGATAGTGCTGACTTGAGGGGTCTGCCGGGTCCTAGGGACACTTGTTAGACATGGAGGGGAGAGTTCCCGAGTCAGGCTGGTGGCAGGAAATACCCTCTAGTACAAGGCATGTGCGGGCTCTATATGTGTGAAAGCTGCAATTAAAAGGAACTGCCCTGGCATTCGAGTGTAAGAATGTGATTAACCCTTCTGTAAAGAGAAGGGTTCTGTGTTGAAATTAGCAGCGGTTACACACTGAAATGTTACTTTCTGAACGATCTCAGAGGTTCTGCCGGTATTAGGTCTTGTTGAATGGGTGGAGGAGAGGAGGTCACACAGGTCATTTAGCCCTCATGGGACTAAGCTTAAACTCTCGCTGATAAAACTTGAGTAAAACCAAGACCTAAGATATCAGGGTTTAGTGACCATAACTTAAAGAAAATTTCGTGTATGGGGAAGAGGGGCTTTGCTGCTGTTGAGTTTGTCATAAAGGGTAACTTTTTGACTGCTTCTTTTCTGCATGTTGTTCCTTTGGCATTGATTATTAGATGCTAAGATACATCCTTAACTAAAAGTTAGGTATTTTAATCTTAAATAGCAATATATATTTGTGTTCAAGTATTTCAGATACTGGTCTCATCTGATACCTTGTTTTCTTCTTTTCCTGATAAGAGTGATAATCACAGTGCTACAAAGTATGTTCCTCCTCATATAAGGAAAGCTCAGGAGACAGTAGATGACAAGAAAAGAGAAGAATTGGGAAGACTGAAGAAAATGGTGAATGGCCTCATTAATAGGTAATGTAATAAGGAAAGTCATTAATCTTTCTGGATCAATGTGACAGTGCTCATCATTCAAGCCCAGGTGGCAAGGATGTGACTTTTCTCTTCACAAACTGATTTTAAGTTGGCAATCATGTCTGCTATTGTTAAGAATAATTATCTTTATTGGTATAAATTCTTCAAAGTTAGTCATTATAGATGTTGAAAAATCTAGAAAATAAATTTAAGATTGGGCTGAATTCCACATAGCAGTTGCCTGCAAGTGCTAGTTATAATTCACTAAGTGTCCACTGGAGTATGCTTATAAAAAACCTCAGAAGAAAACAGGTTTTGGGTTGTTTAAGAATTTTTTTTATTAAATTAAATTAAGTTTTTGCAACACTACAACTGAGAAGGAGCAACCCTTCATAGGTTAAAGTACTGAAGAATAGAAAAAGTAATTAACATTCACTTCAATTTTAGAGTGTTTTTTAAATAAGAAATCTATTGTCAATTTTCATCCATTACCTGTAAAATGCAGACTAGAGTTTGTTGAGTCATTAGAAATTTGATATACCATATATGTTAAAGTATAAATTATTTTCATACTTAATTTCTTCAAAGACTGTGATGTGCCATAGTTAAAACTGCTAAAACTGGTTTGTTTTCTTAAGAAGAAATCTGTTCAGTGTGACAGTAAGCAGATTGACAGTGCTTTGTAAATACTGCTGCTAATGTGTTTTTACATGTAGTGGGATTTTTTTTTGTAAAAAACTACACTTAAATGTACTATACTTTTTTAGTTTAGTAAACACAGAAAAATACAAAAGGTTTTTCCAGTCATCAATATTGAATCTTTTCTTCTTAAGTCGAACTAGTTTCTCTAAAAGGAATGGTTTTTTGTTGGGTGAACTCAAAACTGTGGAACTGTGTAAGGAGAAGAAAGAGTGAACATTGAATTTGTTTCTACATAGGCTGAGTGAACCAAATTTGTCGTCCATCAGTGGACAGATGGAAGAGCTCTACATGGCCAACAGCAGAAAGGACATGAATGACACTCTGACAGACATTCTCATGAATGCCTGTGTTACTGCAGTCGCCATGCCTGCGAGACTGATGATGGAACACGTTCTTCTGGTTAGCATCCTTCATCATAATGTAGGAATTGAGGTAATTCTTGTGCTTGGGACAAATTTTGTATAATAATACGTATTGTAGAGTGTTTTCCTTGATTTTTTTTTAACTACCTTGTAATTTTTAACTGTGTGCCACTAACAAGCATCTTTAGTTGAGTTCCATCAGTGTTTTTTAGCTTACTTGCAAGGCTTACACAAGTGAAACGGTCTAAATTTGTTGCTTTATCTGATTTTATTTCCTCCTTGAGTTATCACTGCTCAGTTATAAAACCATCATTTTTTCACCAAAATCCTTCTGCACCCAGTAATCAAAAATTTTTAACCTTCAGCTTCTCTTCCCTTTAATTGCACTAATTTATTTATGTTCCAATGGATACATGAGGGCATTGTGTTAGAATTCTGTGTATGCAGAGAAGAAAAGCGTTACCATTGCAGAAATCCTTTTACAGTGGTGGATAAACTTCTTTTCTAAGTAAATCATGCAAATCATCAGTGGAATTAAGTAGTTATAACATGGAATAATAAAAACTTCAAAAAGCATGGCAATTTTTTGAGGGGATTTTGTTTTGTGTTTTTAAACCTGATGAGTGAGGTAAAATCTCTCTCACTTAAGTTGATGCTGAAGCTACTAATGCCAAAGAGAAGATTTTAGCTAAATTTCAGTGAAATGTCTGTCAGGAAACAGTTGTTTCAGCAGTATGTTCCTATTAGATTACTCTTTTTTCTTCCCTCCAAATCTCAATGCAAAAGAAGTATTAATGCATGTTTTTCAGTTTGTCACACAGAGGCCTGAATGCTGGCTCTGAAACCATATTAAATATCAGATGGATGCAATTACAGCAGCTTTCTCCATGTAGCCTTGGCATTAAACTTTTTCTTTGCCCCACTTTGCTGCTTGAAAGGCAGTTCTGACTGCAAATATAATGTTTCTGTAAAATAAATATACAATGTGCATTACACAAAAGTGTGATAATACAGCTGCACTGAAGATTAGGTTGCCCAATGCAGAAGTTGGCCCATGTTTATAAATATGTGCAGCCACTGGATAATTAATCCTTAAGATGGTCAAGGCTTATGAAGGAAGTCAGTACTGCTGCTGGGACTTCTGGTTTTCTTAAGAAGAGCAGATTTTAGCACAGTGATAATGGGCAGGAGTCTTATTTAGCAGCAATGTATTCATTACCTCCCTATGTTTTGGTAGGCTTTCTAATCCCAACATTTCTCTCTTCAGAAATAGATATATTCCAAAATTTCTTTTTCCTGGCTGTACCACTGACAAATGAATCTGAGAATCATTCTCATGTCAAAAGCAGCTTAAGCTCTTAACTGTGAAAACTTGGTATTTTGAGGATTTTTTCACAATATTATTTTTTATCCTTCTCTTAAGGATTTTGTTCTGGAGTGCCAAACTGAGCAATGCCTTTGGTTTTTGACATGCAGCTTTTCCCAGATGAATGACTTGCAGTAGCAGCATGCTAGCTTGACAGCTGGAAAGATGCTAATATGTGTCCATGAAAACTATGTAAACAAATGCTGGTATATGTGTACTGTAGGTTCATAATGCTTGTTTTTCTTGCACAGGCTTTAAAAGGCAACTGATGTCATACATGAGGGGTAAATGATGTAGATTTCTACAAAAATGTCAGACCTCTTAAATACTTGTGTATGTAAATGTAGAACATCTATATTGGTTAAGTGAAGCAACAATATTTCTTTATAGTGGCAGTGACCCAAAAATGAATGTTTTGCAGATGTCTGTAAAATCTACTTACAGTTAACAGCTGGATTTTTTTTTCTTTTTTCTTCCCCTTAATGGAATTGTTGCCAGGTTGGTGCTCACTTTTTGGAAGCCGTGGTGAAGAAATTTGATGAACTCTGTAAAAGTGATGCTGAAGGGAAAGAATGTGAAAATCTGCTTGCCTTGATTGCTCATCTGTACAACTTCCATGTGGTTCATTGCCTGCTGATCTTTGATATTCTGAAAAAGCTTGTTAGCATTTTCACTGAAAAAGAGATTGAGCTGATTTTGTTCCTTCTGAAAAATGTGGGTTTTTCCTTAAGAAAAGATGATGCGTTGGCTTTGAAGGAACTGATCACTGAAGCCCAGAGGAAAGCAAGCACAGCAGAGAAGAAATTCCAGGACCAAACTAGGGTATGTGTTTGTTCTAAAGATTTTATATTCTCAACAGACTATAATAAGTACTTGGATACATACTTTAATTTACAGAAACATTTTCTGCTACATTCTGTTTAGGTTCTAAATTACCATTAGCGTGAAATTATTTTATTGTTATTTGCATTCTTCTTGTCTGTCTTTCTGCATTAGTTCTTAGGACACAGACACCAAAATGCTTCTGATGGGTGAGACAGGACTGGTTTGTATCATATGTAATGGACAGTTTTTCTGTTTCATGATACTTTGTACACTTCAAAAAATCGTCACTGGGGCATGGTGTTTAGCAGATGAAGCTTGTACACAAATTAATATAATAGGGGTTAAAATAAACTTGTATACAAATTAATATAGTAGGGGTTAAAGTAATGTTATATTTAAATTTAATGTATGTTGCCAGCTGAGCTGCTTATTCTCCCAGAATAGTAATTTCAAAGTACACTCTTGTACTTTATTTTACAAACCCACAGTACCTAATCCTCAGAACTGTTTCTTTTCCCGATAGGTTCGTTTTATGCTGGAGACTATGCTGGCACTTAGGAACAATGACATGCGTAAGATTCCTGGTTATGATCCTGAGCCAGTAGAAAGACTCCGCAAATTGCAGAGAGCTCTGGTGAGAACTTTCTGGGCAGCTATAGTGTCGTTATTCTTAATCCAGGAGTAATTATTTGTATTGGATGTCAGCTGTCTTGGGGGTTTTTTGTTTTGTTTTGGGTTTTTTTTGACAGAGAGGGCAGTTTGTCTGGAACAACCCAGTATAAAAGGGGTGATTGTTGTTTATCAGTGCAGGTTGTGTATATCAGGATAAGAGGCCAGGCAAAAACAAGCTAGGTAACCTAGTTCTGTAGGATTGCCTCTCTTAAATTTTTGCAGTCCTCCTGATACGCTTCTAGACTCTTTTGTTGAAAATTCTTATTTTAGTCGAAGGATTTATAATTTTTATTTGAACTGTACAATATGTAAGGCTGTTTGTTGTCATTTTATGTAATCACAAGTGTTCAAAAGGAAAATCATGACCAGATTGTAAGATGCTGCAATGTCAGCATCATCTGAATTCTAATTAGACTTTGTGATTGGAAAATATCTGCTTTTTAGATTGATATCTCTCTTTTCAAATAAAAAACCCAAGAGCTTCTACATGTAGATTTATGCAACATTATGCATTTAAAAAACTACAGCATGTAGGAAACGTGTAAATTCTTTTCAGGTTGCTGATTGAAACAAAGGATGGGGAGGAAACATGGGAAGACCTTTATGGAGATAGGAACTTGTATGTTTAAAGTCTATATTTAAAAATCATTTTAAGTAATTAAAGTATTTGTTGTTTTCTGTAAGAAAAGAAGTTTGAAAAAAAAAACGCTTTTGTGTTGGTTTTAATTTTTGTTTTGTTATTCAAGGTTCATAGCAGTGGTTCAGGAAAAGACACTCAGCTGCGTGTGTCCCTGGAGTCTCTCCTCAGTGCTGACCAGGTTGGTCGCTGGTGGATCATAGGATCATCCTGGAGTGGAGCACCAATGATCAGTGATACAAAACACCAGGCTCAGCAAAAGCTACATGTAGGAAAGGTAAATACAAATTATAAGTCTAAGTGCTTGTGATCTTTTGAAGATTTTTCATACATGTCATTAAGTTCATTTCAGAGCCCACCAAAAAAAAACTTTCACGTGTTCTTGTAAGACCAAGCTTTTGGACTGTAAATGCTGCTCTTAGGTTTTTTTAAAACATTGTACTCATCTTCTTCAAAAGAGCTGTTACTACAAATATGGTATAGCTTGTTTTTTCTTATCCTGTGGAATTGCTAAGGTGAAAGAAGAGAATTAACAAGGGATTTGCTGGTAAGAATTCTGACAGTTTGTGGTGTCTGTGGCATATTTCCAAGCTGATTCCAAAAGTAATGTGATGAGATGGTCATGGTGAATTACTTACATTGGAGAAGCACGTCTTAAAATTAATTGGCACAATTAAAGTAGATTAAAATGTATTTCCATAGTTGAAAAAGCTCCTGATGATGCCTGTGCCTCTGGACAAAAGCTCAGGACCTTTGGATTGGTGATTCATGGTTTACTGGAGAGCTTCGTTGATGGTGTTATTTAAGGCTGTACAGAAATAGCTTTTTTAAGGCAAACATAAAATAGCATATAACTTTATTTTCAGGTGAGTTCAAAAATAATGGAACTTGCTCGTAAGCTAAGAATGAACACTGATATCAGGAGAAGTATTTTTTGTGTCTTGATGACAAGTGAAGACTTCATGGATGCCTTTGAAAAACTTCTGAAGTAAGTACAGACTAGCACTAATGACAGCCCAGAACTAAAAATAGCATTAAATGGGTTTAAATACAGCATTTCTGGTCTGGGTTTAAATGCATTTAGTTGATAATACAATTAAAAGAAGTGCATAGCTAGGGATCCACATAGGGTAAAAGGGTAGGAGAAGGGACCTGAACCCTGATGTGAGGATTAATGGGGGCAGGCAGAACTGACTGGCAGTCCGAGGAAAGGAGTAGCCTCTGTTCCTGTCACTCCTGGCTGTAACTGTGATTTGCAGCATTTTTTTAATGTAAGGAGCCTGTGTCTTTTTGCATTGGAGCTGTGTATCCCAGCAGAGTGGATGGAAGGCCAGAAGCCCCTGCAGAACATCTCTTGGTTTTCTTGCTGGATTGCTGTGATTTCTGTACTACTGCCACTTCTTTGACTTCTTGCCACCTTGTTGAGCCATCTCTGCCCATACTTGCATCACCTGGTAGTGTTCTAGTACCTCCACTTCCCTCTTGCATAATTTATTAGCTTTGGGTTTGCTTCACATTAAGACCAGTCCCCTTACCCCTTGACAAGCAGCTCCTCTGATGATGTGATGGGGAAAAAGCTCAAACTAAGCTGCTCCCTGTGTCAGAATATTAATTGTAAGTCTGTAGTAACTGGGAGGGGAGAGATCAGGTCTGAACTTTTCTGTCGCAGCCTTGTAATTCAAGGGTATTGTCTTACCAGGATGGCATGCAATTATTTAATTTGCTTACCAAACCAAAACAGACTTTGTAATAAAGTCAACTAATATTTGATTAAATGCCACTTCTGCAAAACACAGCTTGGATTTAAGACTGGGATGGAGTCATTCCAATATCTTAATATGGCCTGTTCAATTAAAAGAAATTAGCTGCTGCTGCAGCTCTTGCCAAGACCTGGTAGCTCAATTTGCAAATTGGACTTGACTCTCATCTGTGCTATTTAAGCTAGTACACAAATCTGAATACATACAGGCTTGGCAGAAAATCTCTCTGCAGGCTGCCTGGTGTGTGTTGGTGCTGATGTTTATACAGCAAACTCAGACAGAGGAATTCTTAAATCTGCCCAAATCTGGCAGAGTGTAATGTAAAGTACACAGATTTGTCAGTGAAGGAATGAACTTCAGTGTGAATATGTGTTCCAGAGTGTATGGGAATTTGAATTCATGTGTTTGATGTCAGTCTCATGAAGAAGAGCATATAAAGAAATATTTTAACTGCTCTCATTGATTCATCTGCTGCTAGTTGTGTGGCAGAGTTGAGATGTGGTTAAAGGATAATTTAAACTATTTTAAATCCAGGCTACTATAGTTGTTCTAGTCCCTTTCCTCCTTACTGCAAATGAAAGTAATTAGTTTGAAGCCAGAACAGCTCCCTGAAGCAGCTCAGTGATTGCAGAGGTGTCAGTGAAGAAGAGGGCTGGGAAACATCACTGGTGACAGAGGAGAGAGTGAGACTGGATCCTCTTCATTAGATGAAAGGCCACACCTTCTTCACAAGCCACACTTTCACTCGGGAGGGAGATGCTGCTTAAGTTTGATGGAGAAGCAGTTTCTGAAGTTACTTTGTAGACATAAAGAATTTGAGAAACTTTGCATCTCAGAAAATACTGAGACACTCATAAAAAGCTCAGCTATCCTTGGAGTGAGACGTATAGTTAAGGATGAGTATCTATCAAACTCATTGTATCTACTAATGTAATTTGAACTGACTTTTAAAAGGGGATTTAAGAGTTGCTATTTTTGATCTAAAGGCTGTGATAGAATTGGGCTTCAGCTGATAATAAATAACCTACTTGGAGGCAGGCTTCTGATGGTGATAAATAACCTACATCAGAGGCAGTTATCCCATGTACAGCAGGATCAAGATATACAACTCCATGGGAATACTGTTTCTCATGAATAATTGAATCAGTGAGGTGGTTGCACATTCTTTATCAAAGAATATCAGGCTTATGAAATCTATACAGGTTTATGGTAAAGCTCAGCAGTGAAAGGTAGTCCAGACTCTTAAATTTTAGATGTTTAGGAATTCTAGTTCTGTGAAGAAGTAAATATAAAAACAAATATATATATATATATATTTATGTCCAAGTGGTGTCACTTGGTTACAACTCTGGCAACATGAGTATTTCCTAAATAAGGAAGTCATGATAGGAGCGATGATGAACAAATAAAAGGAGAGTGTGCCAAACTAGTGATTGCAATGTAACTTCCCAAGTCATCTATTAAATGCAAATCTGATGGCTGAAAACCTGTGTACTTGTAAAAAAACCTTTTGTTGCTCTGAAATCAGATGGAACTTGGCTGATGGGAGAGCAGGTAGGTTATGACAGACACAGCACTTACAGTACTGACCCCTTTTGGAAGAACAGACTTCTAAATTTTCACTGCTCATTAGCAATCAGCCTAGAAATCATCCCAGATTTTCCTACAGTAAAACATTAAATTCTGGGGAGTTTAGGCTGAACAGCAGTGCTTTATCTGTTAATCTGGTGTGTCTGTGGTCACGTGCAATGCAGATGTTTGGAAGTGTGTACAAAGGAGGAATATTGGCATCAAGTAATGACCAAGTACCCCACAGACAGTAGGGCAGGTTCCAGTGGAGTCAGACCTGGTTAGAAAGTACTCTTGAGTTGTGCTAATGCCCTGTGAAACTTGAAGCAATGAGAAGAATTTTTTTTTATATTTTTCATATTCTAATATGACGCATTTTTCATTTTAATTGGTTTTAATGCTGCCAAGCATTTGGCAGCATCAGGAAGTTAAATCATATTACTCACAGACCAGGTACACTGTGAGTTAGTTACCATTCCCTGCCAGAGTGTCTCAGCCCTCTTTTAGACTGGTCAGTGGTTGGAGTGAGAAGGCTGCTCAGTCCTTGGCTTTCACACTGGGACAGCCAACATAAGTACTTGTAGATATTGTTTTCTTCAGGCTTTTTTTTAAGGTGTTTTGAAATCACTGACTCTACCCTCTTAGGCTAATGTCAAACAAAAATGAATTTCAGCTATCACTTAGCATGGGTTTGACCCAGAAATTTAAAAAATCATGTTACCAAGTAAGAAACATATTAGAATGTTTTCTTATCCATACTAAGTACCACAGAAGTGAAGGACATGTTTCTCCAAATAGGCTTATGCTGATCCAAAGGCTGGTTTTCCTCCCATGACCATAAGTACAAGCGTGAGATAATGACAATGGGACCCTGCAGTTCTTGTTTAACTGTTTAACACTGGTAGTGGTAACTGTGGGTGCAGTGCTACTGCTCTGTGCCCTCTCTTCTCTTCATGGAGAGCTGCAAACATGGAGTGGGATACCTTTCCTTCCCTGGGCGTTGATAATACTTTTATCATTCCACTTTTGTTTCTTGAGGTCTTGCTTTTGCATCTACTCCTTTAACACCCATAATGCTTCGACATTTCCACAGTGCCATACCAAGATACTCATTTAGCCAGCACTCATAAAGGTTGAAGTCCATTAAGAGTTTTAAAGATTTCACAGGTACTTTGTAAGAAGTAAAATCTAACGTGATGTTTGGAGATGTTTTTAAGTATTGCTTTCAGATGTTGACTGTAGCTATTACTCTGTCAGGAAGTTTTTCCTTACAAAATGATTCTCATTTTCTTTCTACATTTTAGACTTGGACTGAAAGATCAGCAGGAGAGAGAAATAGTTCATGTAATTCTTTACTGCTGCTTACAGGAGAAGACATTCAACCCCTTCTACGCATTTTTGGCTGGCAAGTTTTGTGGATATGAAAGACGGTTTCAGGTAAAAACAATTCTGTTGCTTCCTTGGTTTAGTGTCATAATTGTGGTTAGGAAAACATTACTGAATACCTGAGAATGGATGCAGACCTGTTAGGATCTTGATCCCAGGAAAAATTCTGCTGGTGTAACTAAGCATTCAGTAAGGTATCTGCATGGTCAGATCTGAGTAGGAAATAAAATAATTACTGCTGAGGATTTTCTTTCTTCTGTTTTTTGCATTTTAAAATAATTGGAACAGTCTGATCAAGCATTACTGTTAATTAACAGAGGGCTTATAAAGAATAGAAGGTCAAAAGGTTTGTTGTGTTGTTATTCATTTAAACAGCCACTTGATTTGTAGGATTATTTTTTTACCTTTGACCCTTAGGTGACATTTCAATTTAGTATTTGGGACAAAATCAGAGGTTTAGAAAACCTGTCAGCTGCTGCTATCTCCAACTTGGTTTCACTACTGGCTCACTTAATAAGGACAAAGTCACTTCCACTTTCAGTTCTCAAGGTTGGTGTGTTTTATTTTCAACTCCTTCTGTGTTTTCCCTGCATTTGCTAGTTCTTTGGAAGGCATATTTTCTCTGTTACCTATCTGGTACTTTAGCTGATTATGCTAAGAGAAACTTGTTTTAAAATTACGAAATTGTTCCAATTGATTATGTTAATAATGTTATTTGGGGAAAGGGGAATGTGTGGTGACCCAGGCATAGAGAAAGTCCACTTTTCTTTATCTAGAGCAGTTGTAAGATTATTTCCTTTATTGTATCCAGAGCTGGAACTGAGGCCCCTTCATTAACAAGCTTTGCCAGTGATTTTGTGCTATGGTTTTTAGCTGATGTTGTTTTTATTAGACAAGAAAGTGCTGAGTAGATTTCTTGGATTTCAGAATGGGCAGTCCATAGAACTCTATTAGAAGAATAACTGAAATGTATTAAACAGGCAATTAAATGGATTGTCCCAAGTACTTACAAAGTATTTATCTAATTGAGAAATGACATCTGGTATTCTGGTACCAGCAGATTTCTATTCCTTAGAAGGTTTTTTGCTTTCCTTATTGATTAACTTTTGGAGGCAGCATTCTCAGGTAATTATTCTGTGCTAAACTCGAGGCTCAGTAGATGCAGAGGCCAGTTGGTGAGCTAAAAGCTTTTTGTTTAGGAGAGAAGACCAGTTTTTTGAAACACTTGAATTAATCTAATTCTCCTTCTCTGTCTGCCAGGTAATTGAATTCAGTGAACTGGACAAACCCAAAGTCCGTTTCTTGCGACAGGTATTAAGCACATTGTTAACCAAAGCAGATGAGGAAGAACTTACTGACATTTTTATGAGGTAAGTGGTCACTGACATCTCCAGAGAACACTTGTTGAGTAGTAGTTAAGAAGTTTGTCTACTTTGTTTGGAATTACACTGTGCCTTTTCCACACATCAGCCTTCTGTCTCTTAAAATGTGAGCTCTCCTGGCTGAGTGGGGGAATTGTGTCATTTGTGTGTTGGTACAGGCTCTGACAGAGATGCAACTTTAAGAAGTGGTATCATTTTGGCCATAGGATTTTCATGAGCAGAGCTCTGTAATTGCCTGTTTCCCTTATGGTGCAGTGGGGTTTGCTCTGCCAGCAGTCATTGCTAGGAGGTATCTTAAGAAGGAAAAATAAAGTTTTATTAATGAGGCAAAGGTTTGGGGTTTTTTTAATGGGTTTTTTTGTCAACATCATCTGAAAAATCTTGTTTTTGATATGGATCAGGGTTGCCTGAAGAGGCTGGGAAATCTCCATCCTTAGAGATGCTTAAGACTTGAGTGGATAAGATTTTGACTGTCACATAGACAAAATTAGGTGATGGTGTTTCAGCTGTCATTTAGCAACAGAAGGAAGCTTGAACGCGGTGTTTGCTTTGTTTTTTGCTGTAATGTAATTGTTTACATAAAGCAAGTGAGGCTGTAATGTTCCATTTTATTGTTGAGGGCCAACTGTGTGTCGAGTGTTTGGGCTGTTTGCCAAACCAAGGTAGATTTGGTAATTTGAAAGCTTCTTCAATAAAACGTCTTTTATAGGTTGAATTTTTTTCTACAGCTCTAATGAAGATGATAAAATTAAGAAACTTCTTAAACGGGAGAAGACTAAATAATATTTTTGATCTGTATCTTTACAGGGTATCTGAGAACCCCAAACTAGGAATGCTGCGGGAAGGCTTGAAACTCTTCCTTACCCACTTCTTACTGAAACATGCACAAGCCCAAAAGAGTGCTGAAGAAGCTAGCTTGTTAAAAGAGAGAGTGGAACTAGCAACCAAGGCTTTGGAGGCAAAAGAACCCAAATTGAAACTATAGTTCTGTTTTGTCTAGTAAAACATACAGAAGAACCTAGCTGGGGTCTTTCAGACCTAAATAATTGAAATTGAGAATGGGGAGAGCTGTGTTACTCTAAAGGAACCATTTTTTAAATATAAACAGTTACTTTACTCCACAGCTTGTTAGAGGTTTAAATGAAGGGGATGCAAGGCCTTTTTGAAGGAAGGGAAAATGTAGTTTTGTCATATCCCTTTTTATTACAAGTGCTTCATGTTGATGGTTGGTATCTGGAGAAGAGGGTGAATTTCTCTTCTATAATACTCTGTTGTTTTGCAGAGCATACTCTAACCTTTCATTTAAAATAAATAAATAAAATAAGCAGCCTTAATAGAGGCTTTTAATAAGGAATCATGGTACTCACCTGAAGAAAGGGGCCACTAGATGGCATAAGCACTGGTGAGTCGGTGTGGGAAGAAATCAACTTTTTTCTTAAAGTGTTGGAAGTTATTTGCTAATTCTGTGAATTGATTCCCTGACCATGGGTCAGGAAAAGATCTTCAGTTGGATTCAAAGCTGTAGCAAAGCAACTTGAAGATCTGTCTTTGCCCAATTATATTGGGTTTAGAGATCACAGCATAGTTTTATGGCTTTTTAGCCTGTTTTTCACAGCTTTAGAATTGAAGTTGCTGAATCACTTGTGTTAATCAGGTTTTCCTAGGCAAAAACAATATCATCAATATGAGTCTTTTAAGGAGAGAATACCTCCCTTAAGAGTTTGCTCACATTTTTCATCTGGCTGCTTAAAAAAAAAATAGGCACATGTCTTTCTGTGACACTCTGTTAAATGCTTTGTTTCTTTTGTCACCTTACCACTACACATTAAACTGCCATTTTTCTAAATGCTTTGGTGTTTGTGTTAGCTTTACTCTGGCTGGCCTGGCAGGGAAGGAATGACCTTAAACTGGGTGGAGGGCAGGAAGTACTTTTTTGTCTGCAATATTCATCTGTGATCTGCCTGTGTTGGAGTTGTCAGCCTTATTTCTGTAGCCAGACTTGCCTCTGGTGTCCAATAGGCCATTTACTTATGGTGCCTCCCCACTGCCCTTGATACCAATTGATCTCTCCCTGTTGGGAAAATTTATTTTTGATCAAATTGTTGAACATAACATACTCTGCTTACTGAGGTGTACTGTTGCCACGTGGAGGAGTTCTTCTTCCAGCAGCCAGGAGGATGTTTTTTCTCACCTTTTCTCTAGAGGATAGTGTGTGTTTTAGGGACCAAGGTGTCCTGGGAGCAGAGAGACCCACTTTCAAAATCATGGGTTGCCCTAGGAAGGTAACAACAAAAGAGATTACAATCAAAAAAACAAAGCAAGATGACTTTTTCAGCCTGTTTCATACCACTGGCAGCTTTTAAGTGTACAAAACTGGAAAAAAATTATTATGGTATTTTCTAAAACTCATACCAGTTAAGAGAAGTGTGGGCAGCAGCAGAATTGATGCTATTTTGGTGTCTACAAAAAGTCACAACTTCAGGGTGTGTGTAAGTATCTCCCCTTACAACCAACCATGCCAAACCTTGTATTTAAGGTTTGGAGTATGGACTCAGAAGATGTGTGCAAGCCTCTAGAAAGTGGCTGCTGTGGAACACGTGGGACTCAGTGAGTAAAAATGGCTCCCCCTACACTGCAGCAGCCACTTAATTAATTGCCTTTTTCACAGGAGTTTAGGTAGAACCAGTGTGTCAATGTGTTGGTGGTTTGATAACACAGAAATGGAAACACATTGCTCTAGCAAGGAGGTTGGGGCAATTTTGCTGCTGGAGATGAATTTTGAATATCTTCCTTAACCCAAAGGTGCCAGGCTGCCTGTCCCTGCCTGGTGTGAGTGCTTTGCTTGGTGATGGGAGCTGACCAGCTTTGCTGCCATGGCAGGATTGCCAAGTGTTTGATGGGTGTGAGTATTCACTTGCTGCAGCTGCCTGAGGTGGTGCAATGCAGGTGTTGCTGTGCAATTAGAGGGGATTGTTTTAACCTTACAGTCAAAAATTACAATTGCTTTTTTTTTTTTTTAACACTGAGACCTGTATTAATTATTATTTCTCAGAAAGAACTCGCATGTTTTTTTCAAAATGTTAATGTTATCAGAGCCATTGGTTTTTTTTCTGAAGAAAACAGATTTTACCTGCCTGGGGCTTTTACATTCAGCAGATTAAAATAAAAAAAAAAGGAACACAGCACTTTTCCAGGAAAGCAGCAGAAATACTCTGCCAGCCCACAGTGCTGCAGTCATGTCGAGGATGGGTTTTGTGGGTGATTCTGCACAAGTTCCATCCTGTCACTGTGATTCAGTGAGGGAATAACTGTCCGACAGAAATTTGACTGTTACAAGATAAACGTGAATTCCTGAGTCTTGGATCTTGCCATATTTAACAATTTTTTCCGTGGTCCCACTGGCCAGACTGCCACAGCTCGACAGAGGAAGGCCTGGCAGAGTCTGCTGTTGATGGACATAGGCGTCTGCAAGCTGTTGCTTCTGTGGTCATTACATTCCAAGGATATAAAGCACATGTGAAAAGGAAAGCAGAGAGGATTTTGTACTTACTTATATCTGTATTTATATTAAAAATATATATGCATAATGTGTTTTATAGGTATTCTATATGTATGCTTCTGTGTCTAAACATGCATTATACACAACGTATAGTTTTTACATATATCATATTTCTAACCCTGGATTAAAAACTTGTCCTTGCAGTGCTGGCCCTGCCAGAGTCTCTCCTCCTAGCAGGGCTGTAAGGTCTCTGTAAGAGCAGCAAGACCAAATGCTGGCAGTTGCCTTCCTGCAGGTCTGCACACTAAGCACTGCCTGCCAGCAGAGGCTGCTGGGGAACTTACCCCTGGCTGGGACACATTTTGCTTTGTCTGCCACAGAATGAGTGTTCAATAACATATACAACATACAGCCCATTGAGATTTCTTCCTGTTGAGTATTAGTCTGGCGGCCCATGGCAAAGCCCTGTAAGAAATGGTCCCTGATCATTCCAACAACAGAGATGCCATTTAAAATTTCCCAAATTCTTCCATAAAGCAGGTTTGGGAGAGTTACTACTTAATGACAAGAAAAGGACTTTGAATTGGTAAAAATACAATATGCTGGAAAGGCAAGAAGCTATGGTTGCAGCACTAATCCTTACTCCCGCCAGGCCAGTGGAAAACAGTGTGTGATTTGCTTTAGATGTGTTTAACAAAAAGCCGGATGTTTGATTTTTTAGCTGTGTAGCAGAAAATTTCAATTCCCCCTTTAAACAGCACGATTCACTCCTAGCTATTATGGCAGCTTCGATTTTTGTTTTCTTTCGAGCTGGACAGCAATGTTTTAAACTTTCTCTGTTTTCTGTATCAAAATTAACAGGGCAGTGAAGTCTGGTTTTTAGCTTTGGCCGGAGTGTTATGCTGATAAATCATACACAAGTCCTTTTGGCAGGGTTTTAACACCACACCTGAACGAGCCAAGTATCTGCAGGGCTTTTTTAACTTGACATTTTTCCATTGTCCTGCACGCTGGGGATGAGGGGCTGATGTCAGTCATGCTCCGAAGGCACAGGCGCAGCGGGGCTGCCCTGCCTGGTGCTAGGGAAGGTGTGCAACCCAATACTGTGCTCAGAGCACATCTGGGATCGTTTGGTTCCCATTGTTCTGGGGGTGAACTCTGCACATGAAAAGTTACAGCCCAGGAGCAGCCGGTGCACGACAGTGATTTCAGCTTAATAAATATGTGAGTGGCAACTCTAACACTCCAATTTTTGTTGCATTGATTGTAATTGCAGCTTAGTGCCCAGCTACATCCCATGAGTGTGAGTCAATAGGTGATTCTTTCCTGCAGTTGATAAAGCAATTTTTGTTTTCAGGAGACAATTTGATCCGTAGGGTCGCTTTTAAAAGGCTGAGTGTACGTTTTACCCAAGACTTTTTGGGTTGGACTGATTTCAGGGATTGTAGGTAGAGATATGACTCTTTTACCATATGACACTTTTTGTGATTTCATCTCCTGGAGAAACTTTCCTTCACCCTCCAGTAAAGCCTAGTTTAGTGTGAGGCTTGCAGGCATGGACAGCACAGCTGCCCATAGGAAACAGCTGTGCTATCCCCAAATTCTGGTGTGACCTGCAGCCTTGCTTTAAAGCTAATTACAGTAGCCTTCTCCTAATTTAGATGCATGCACAATTCCAAATCGGATACCACATGGTTTCCCTAATAACACTTTAAGGAAATGAATGGGCATCTATCAAGGATAAGTTTAGGAAGAGCCAGCTGGCACCAAAAATTCCTTAAAATTTGTGTCCTAGGACAAAACAGTCAACACACCAAAATTAGCTGACCTCATGTGAATGGAGTGGAATTCACCTCCAAGTGAACTAAAAACGACTGAGTAATGTAACTAGAATGAGAGACACAGAGCAAAATTAAAACAGAGACCATTTTTGAATGGTTCCTTAATAGTCTTTTGTCAGTTACAATGAAATCGTTGTTTCATTTTCATAAGTGAAATATTTCCAAGCATTACACATTTTTCATTAGAAACTCCATTATGGACCTTTTACTGTTCAGATGATAAGAGTACCCTCAAATCTCTCCTGGGTGCACAGGCCCACATGGCTCTGGTGTGGAATAGCAGGGAATATTGTTGGAGGCCCTGAAGCCACTGGGGAGCTGCCATTGGTTACAGCCAGGGGACAGAACAACATGCTTTTCTAATATAGAGACAATAACCCTAGAAATGCTTGGTGTCACCTTGGGGAAAAATAAGTCACCTTGATTGCATTTTCTAGGCTTGCATCTTCACAAAATTATCTTTCCTCCTTAGCCAATGGCTTAGATTCTGGATAGGATTTATTTTTCCTCCCTCCATAGTTCCAATGTTAAAATGTTGGCCAGATGGTATTTACTTTCCAAATTTCCTTACCTTAGTGGTTTGAAACTGTGTGTGGATGCCTTGGGGATATTTGTTATGCCAGGACTAATGCAGGTACTGTGTGACAGGGATGAGGAAGTAGTGCAGAAAGGCAGGGACAGCACCTGAGAATCCTAAACTGCTCCTGTCATGATAGAAACTGTGGAGAGCTTCAGTGCTTCTTCAGTTCAGAGCTTGAGCAGAAGGCAATAGATCAGCTCAAAAGCTGCTGTGGATTTTGAATCAGTTCAAATCTGTTATCTCTGGTCTGAAATCTCTGTGAGAATCAGATCTGGAGAGACCCTAGGCCCATCTGTGCTTCTGAGCTGCCCTGTTCTTGGGGTGCCTCACACCAGGTTTGTGAGTTTAAGGAGCCTTTAGATTGCTGAGAGCTGGAGAAGCAAACCTTTATTCCTGGCCAGGTTTTTGACACCCTGACAGAAGCTGAGTAACACTTTCTCTGAAATGGCCTCCTCCAGGGAAGAGCCAGAGCTACCCAAGGCTGACGTGGAGCTGTTGGAAGCACAGGAGTAACAGGTTTTGCAAAAGAGCACATTTAAGACTTTTTGACATTATCCCATTTTCATCTGCTACCAAAATCGACCCCCAAGTCTGACCAGTAGATGTAATTATCAATCCTAGAGATGAAGATTTCGAGGGATAAAGGAATGGGAGGTTCAGGTATCTTGCCATCTGATGCTAGCTGATGAAAGACTTCTTCCTCTCATCCCCAAAGCCAGAGGAACCCATGAGTTTTTGGGTTAATACAAGAGTGGCACATTTCAGAGGCACAGACAGGGCATCTCTCCTCTGCTAAAACCTCCATCACGGGCTTTCCATCCCCCTCAGTGTTACACTGAGTAGAGTATGATCACAGGCTGAAGAGTGAAAATGTGGATAAAATTTATAAGTTTTATTATAACAAACCACGCACTTAGATGTTTTTCCATCTCCTCAGCGGTCATTGATTGACTTACCAGAGGTTTCCAAGACACACAAAAAGGCAAAACAAGGTGTTAAGACCAGCCACTTCATGAGGTGGAGGCTGAAGAAAGGTGAAGTAGCTTGCAGACATTGTCTAAGCAAGTTATCTACAGAACAGAGCAGAGTGCCCTGATGCTCTGAGCAGGAGCATAGGGGCAGCAGATCACAGCCTCACATCACCCAAATCTGCTTCTCCCAACACCCCCAGCTCACCCTCACAATACCATGTGAAATGCTATTTAACAGCTTAAAAATCCTCAGGCTGGGGTGAACTAGGCCCTTTAGATAGCTGGGGGGGCAACAGCATGGGAGGAATGAAGGGAGTGAAGAAATCTCTGAAGGAGTGTGAGAGCTGCAGCAGGAGCTGGGAGGGGAGAAGGAGACAGCACAGACAGCAGGAACCACTGGCTGATGCTGCTGAAGTGTCATCTTAATTATCCCTGGCAAAAGAACAGTGATTAACATCGATGACTGTGGACAACCTTTATATAATTACTCATTAACATTTCTAAAATTGCACCTAGCTGCTACAGCAATACATGCTTTATAGATTCATCATGTTGAAGTCCAGAAAGAATCATTAGATGGTCTATGCAGGCCCCAGCACACTGCCAGCCACTATTACACTGCAGAAATCAGCACCGGAGGCGGCTCAGTGGCTTCTGCTTGGCTCCCACGTCCTTTCCAGAAAGGCCATCCAGGGATACCAAGCAATGGACAATCTCCCCCATCCCTTGAAGTGTTGTTCTAAATTGAGATCAGTCCCTTACCCCAGCCTTAAATCAAAATCCATGCTGGCTGCTCCTTTTTTTATTATTATTTATGGAAATGGTACCCAGAGCCAAGCAGGGCTGGATGGGGACAGGAATTCTCCGTCCTCATCTCCTCTGTGCGGGAAGAGAGGAGGCAGCTGAATCAGGAACTTCTGCATTGTCCATCTGTGCTCCCTCTTCAGACATGAGTCCCACCTGCCAAAAGGTACCATTGGCCAAGAGCACTAACAGAAGTCCTATGAATAATAATTTAAAATAGTGGATTAATTAGAGGAAATTGTGATCTGCTTGCAAATATCCTGCAGGTAGTAAAATGGAGCTAAGCCTTGCAGCTACAAAATTCATTGCAAGCCACTACCTCTGCTGAGTTTTTACTAGAGGAAAATGGCATTCTCCTCTACTCATTTTAGAGACCAGTCCCAGTTAGACTAACTAAGCAAAATGTGGGGTTTTTTTCCAAAAGGAAGCAGAAAACCAAATTTTTATAGTAGCTTGTGATCAGAGAAAAACCGCTCTGATTTCCTATATGTTGCAGGTGATTCCATTTCCATGCAGGCACTTCCTTTTCCACCTAGGACTTACTTAAATTAAAGGTCTTCTGTCCTCAGAGTAGGGAGAAGACAGTGAATATCTCCCAGGTCCACTGCCCTTGTAGAGCATTTGGTTTGGAAGAGACATTACACAAACCTCAAGGCCAGAAAAATGAAATAAGAAGTCCCAGGAAAGACAAAACCACCTCTTCTTAATGTGGGACAGCCTCAATTCACTGTTGCTGTGATTCTGGTTGCATGAGTATTGGCGAAAAATAAAAATTCTGTGTCACAATTGCCAAGTAATTCTCAGAGTAACGTGCAGTTGGTATTTAACTCTGGCCAGACCAGACCTGAACCATTTTTGGGGGATGGAAAGACTACAGTTTGGTCACTACACAACACCCAAGTGATACTAAGGAGCTTGGGAGCTTCATCCCTTCCACTGTCTGGAATACTAGTGGAGTATTTCATTCCCAGCAGTTTCACGGAGAGTTAGAGGGAGATTATATATTTATGGTTTCCCATTTGAAAGACTTTTAACAGGTTTACCTCGAACATATGGATCCTGTTTTGGTTCTTTTGTTTTAGCACTTAATGCTTGTGAAATTGCCAGTTAATGACATCCATCCTTAAACCATGTTGCTTTTTAAAGTAAAATGTCTACCAAAGGTCCATGTTCATACTTACCACTTCTCGAACACCGCAATGAAAATTTTAAGAGGTTTATTACCTACTGTGTCTGGGGAAGGGAACCGACCGAATAATGAAATGACAAACAGAGGGTTAGATTAAAGCCCTGCCTGTGCTGGGTCTTGAGGCAACGCAACCCCACCAACACCAATGGGGCACCCCGGGGCAGGGTGTCGGGGGCACCCTGGAGAGGGGCGCAGGGAGGCCCCACACTCGCAGGAAGGTTGGTGTGGGGGGAGGTAGGCTGGAAGCATGAGGCTCCTGGGGCAGGGTGAGGGGTGCGGGGGTCGGGGGGATGGTGCGGGGGCACCCCGGAGCTGCTGCGGGGGGACCCTGGTGCGGACTCAGGCAGAGAGTCCATCCCCTCCGCCCCAGCCGCTGGCTGAGCGGGCTCGGGGGTGGTAACGGAGCCCCTTTGATACCTCCCTGCTGGGCCCCTCCCGGCAGAGATCTCCCCCGCCCGGGGCGCTCCGGGAGCGGCTGCGGAGCCTCCCCGGGCCGAGCGCGGAGCGGAGCAGAGCGGAGCGTGTCGCACACGTTACCGGCTCCGCTAATCACCCTGAGCCTTTGATTGCCCTGCAAGAGGGGACGAGCCTCCGCACTTCAAAAGAGCGTGGGAAATCCTGATTAAAAGGCTTTTCTCCCCCGTTGGGACCGACACCTTCTTTGAAGCCCTTCCAAGCGACAATGCAAACGCACCCAGCGCCAAAGGACCGTATCTATATTTTAAGTGACTTTAATTTCTCTTTCCCCCCTCTTGGTCTCTTTCCCCCTCCTCTCCTTTCAGTTTTGGAAACACCTGGTAAGTTGTAAAATGATTTACGAAGTGAAAGTGTTAAATGAGGCCACCAGCTGTAAGACTGACAGAGCTTTATGAGTTTTATTAGGTGCCCTATTATGGAAAATAAACTTTAATCCGTCCATAAAAACAGAATCTGAAAAACATATTTGCCCTTGTAGTCTGGAACACTGAAGGTATTCTTGTGAGACGCTGGGCTCTAAAGAGATTAATTTTATTGAGACAGACACAATACACCGGTAGGACTTTGATACCGAGTCCGTGAATAGCTGCCTGTACCCGCAAGGCTGGTTTTCATGAGGCTGAGACAAGTTTGGACACACACCTCTTGGGCATACAGGATATTTCTGGCCCGATGGGACACGTCTACCATCTTAATTAGTGGGTGTTTAATTGGAAATTAATGACTGAGGGAGGATCTTTGGGGGGGGATGATTTCAGGTATCTCTTTAATTATTATTATTAATGTTGTTGTTGTATACACCATACATTATATTTCATTTACAGGTAATTTTTTTAAGGTAATGTGTCCTCCAGACTGATACAGTTTAAACATTTTAAGGTCTAAAGAGGTAAATGCTGCTGACAGTGAGTAAGTCGGATGTGTCGCCAGGATTAGGGCGAAGAAGACACCGCGGCCCTACGCGGGTGCCGTTCACCCACGAAGCTGCAGCCTCAGCCAGCGGTGTGGAAAACCACAGAGATACTCATGCCTTTATTCTTCTATCGCCTTGAAGTGTCCACAGCCTGTGGCCAAAAGAAAATCGTTTACAAATTTAAATCAGAGCCTTCGACGCGACCGTTTCCGTGCAAGGGGGCAGGTATCGGTCAAACCCAAATCGAGATTATCTCCATCAAGTTTCTTGACATATGGAATCTGTTCAGATTTATGACATATCCTGATTTTTGGCGTGTTGCCGCGGGGCACTGGGTGTGCGGGGGCGGTGAGCTGGTAATTACCCGCGTTACGCCTGGGTACCACCTCCAGCCGCCCCACCTGAAACTCTCCGTGGGAGATAACGCTTTTCCTTTGTGAATCTCATCCCATAATCTCATGCATCCGCCAGCCTGGGTTTCACGGTGCAGATTTTTACAGAAGCCGTTAAAAGGAGCCACGATGTGACCCCATAGAACAGGTTAAGGCAAGTTTGTAGAAAATACTTTTATTAAAATTATTAATTTTTATTTTTAAAGTGCACGTGAGAGGAAGAACTCTGTGTTTCAGAGCTCCTCATTCTCACCCTCCGGAGCTATGAGGGGGAGCCGTGCTCCTCGGGCCAGTGGCACTCGGGATGCGGGAGCTGGGTCCCTCCGCCCCTCTGTGCGGCCCTACGAGGGAGCGGAACGAAGCCGCCCCGTAATTTATCCGCGGGGATGAATTACCAGACGTGGCCCCGAGCTGGTGGGGATGAGCCAGTGATTATATTTAAATTCGCTATAATTGATTTGGGGAAGAGCTGCGGTGACAGGGATTAATTGATCTGCAAATTTATTGGCGAGATAAATCCCGCAGTTATCGAAAACCCCACGCTCCACCGCCGGCAGGGTGGGGAGAGGGGGTCCCGTCCTCAGTACCGGGGAGTGCACGGGAGCCCCTCACTCCTTTGGAAGTCTAGCCGTCCCTGGAAAACGGCACTGCTGCCTTCTGTCCTATGGGACATGCTCCCGAAAGCATCGCACGGCGAGGGTCGCCGCTGCATGCCCGAAACCCGCCTGCGACACGCTGCTTCCTCCCCTGAGGCGCTCCTCTCGGGAAGACGCCACGCCGATATCAGGCATTACACGGCAGCGGTGGCACTGGGATAAATTCGGATCAGGAAGGGGTTCCCAGCTCCCTCCCGAGCGCTTAGCACCTCCCACGGCACCGGGATGCCCTGGCCCGGGAGCGGCGAGCATCGTTCCCTCACACAGCGCTCATACACCTCCAGTAAAAAACGCCGTTTATTTTCCCCCCCATCGCACGGGTGGGAAGACATGGGGAATAATTTAGCATGCATAAGTAGAGGTAATTTTTTTTTTTATAAATACAATATACAAAAATAAAGACAGTATTGAGATTTCCAGCAGTTTTAACGTTCATGACATAAACAGTTTTCCCGATATATAGTAAGAACAAAACATTTCCAATACTCAGCAAAAGGAACGCGCTTCCAGAGGGCAGGGATGGGAGGTGGGGGAGCTCAAGTTTTGTCTGTTTTTCAGTCAATAGTAACACTGTATTCACGATAAATCCTCTTCCCCGACCGGCATGCGGAGGATCCTCTTCTCCATCCCTCTCCAAGCAGGGAGAAATCAGAAGGAGGGGGGAGCGGGACCGGTGCCAACCAGGAGCGGCGGGACTCCCCCGCGGCGGGACGGCTGGAGGGAGCGGGGCGTGCGGGGGGTTCACTGGGGCTGCGCCGGGGCTCCGTGCCGGCCCCGGGGCTGCGTGTCCTCCTCGTCCGCCTCGGAGCAGTCGGAGGAGTGGTACGGGCAGCATCTCCCGGCTGCCGCCGCCGCCTCCTCTTCGTCCTCCTCCTCTTCCTCGTCCTCAGGTTCGCTGTCGGGCAGGTCCCGCATCCTCCTCCCGCCGCTCTTCTCGGGGGCGGGCAGCAGCAGGTCCTCATCCCCCTTGTCCTCTCCGCCGCCCCCCTTCTGCTTCTCGGCCTCCTGTGCCGCCTGCTCCTTCGCCTTCTTGCTGCGCTTCCACTTCATGCGCCGGTTCTGAAACCAAATCTTCACCTGGGGGAGACGGAACACAGACACATCCCTTCATCCACCGCCCGCCAGGGCAGCCACCCCCGCCCGCCCCTCGCTCGGGGCCGCGGGCACTCACCTGTGTCTCGGTCAGCATGAGAGACGTGGCCACCTCGAAGCGCTTGGGCCGGGAGAGGTACTTGTTGAGCTTGAATTGGTGCTCCAGCTCCAGCAGCTGCTGGCTGGTGAAGGCCGTGCGGGGCCGGCGACACTTCCCCAGGAGGTTGGACTGCGCCTGGGCTGGGAAAGGAGAAGGGAGAGCGCGGAAATGAGCGCGGGGCCGCCCTGCCGCGGCCCTGCATCCCCTGGGAGGGCGGTGGGAAGTGGGGAGGCAGGAAAGACTCTGCGTGTGAGACTAAAGCAAGGATGGACCATTATCCATGGACCGAGGCAAGGAACTCCTCCAGCCTCCAAGGCCCTCTGGCTCCGGGATTTCTCGGCTTCCACAGTGTCAGGGGATCGCCCACAGGGACAAAAAAAAAAAAAAATTAAATTAAATCTTTTAAATAAAGGAAAATATGTCTCTTGATTTCCCAAGAGCCTAACAAACGCGAGACAATAAACCGAAGCCAGGGATCGCGGCGAAGGGGCACGGGGCTCTCCGGGGAGCGGCAATTTGCTCCATTTAATGTTTTAGGTAAATCTGCCGCTCTCCCAGCCCGCCCATACCCGTTTAATTAGCGGGATTGCAGGCGGGCACACCTCCGGCGGGCCGGAACCAGGACCAGGACCGAGACTGGGGCCCGCTCCGCGCCCTGCGAGCGCCGGGCACCAGCCACCCCTCGGAGCATAAATCGGCAGCGAGAACTAGAAAACTGTCTTGGAAAATGAAAAAAAAGGCGTGTTTTCCGCATTCAAAGCATAATAATTAAAACTGAGGATTCATTAGAGAGGGGGAAAAAACCCACTAGAACGAACCAAAAAAGACTCAGCCACGAGCAAGCAGGAACTGAGCCCCTTCGAGGGCCTCGACATCCCTGGGCATGCGACCCGGCAGCGCTACTGCCCATTCCTCAAAGTATTTTGATACTTTGGCTTATTTAGTTCAGAAAATAAAAAAAAATCTGGGAAAGGGCGGCTCCTGCTCCCCAGCTGCGGTTGGAGATAGCTCGCTAAAGCGGCAGGAAGAAAAGGACAGTGTCCGCTCCTGGCCGCAGCGCCCGGGAGATTTTCTCACCGCGGTGCGACTTTCCGAGGCTCGTTTCGCTCGGTTATTTATTCCCCTCTGCCCCTTGTTTGAGAGGCAGGGCTCTGACAGCTCTCCTAATTATTTTTTCTTCCTGAACGTTCCAGCCTAAACAACCCCAATTCGAGAGAAAACAATGGACTTTTTTGTCTGCGAATGTGCGTGCAGAGTAAGAGAAGGGGAAAAAAAAAAAAATCGCAATTCTTTTCCTGGCATGATTTTCGTAAAACTACACCTCCGGTATTGTTAAACCGGCCATTCCCACCGAGAGCTCACACCTCCGAAAATGATCTTTGCTTAAACCAGATGCACGCAAGTTCCCCATTGCCGCGAGGCCTAGAGCTCGGCACCGCGCTTTGCTGGGACTTGGGGGTTGCCTGGTTCCATTCAGCACTCCCAGCCTTTCCTGGGCCCAAACCTAAACCCTTCCGACCGTACTTGTTTCCTACTCACCCCCAGGGGAACGCAGAACCCCAAGTGTTTGGCCGATCCCAGATCCTCCCTACATCCCTTCGCCTAGGAGACCTGACATCGTTATTTTACGCCCATTTCCGATAAAGGAGAAATAAAATTAAGGTCGGTGAGCGAGCAATGCAACTTGCCACCTCGCTTTGGGGGGATTACATTGAGACTGGAATTTTGGGGACACCATGGGGACTCCTGCCCCTGCCTGTCCCCATCAACCCCCACCTCCTCTCCCCGGTGGCTTTTGCCCTCCGTGAACGGTGGGAAAGGGCATTTGCAAAGGCAGGGAGCAATTTGTCACCTTCCCGTTTAACCCGCCGCGAGAGGCCGGACTGTCCGGGGCTCCTCCAGGGCCGGGAACGGAGAGGTGACGTTTCCCGTAGCGGAGCACTGCTTCTTTCTCCTAATATAAATTTCTCAAAAAATAAAAGCATCGCTTCCAGTTTAAGCCCGCAGCTAGTTTAGGCGGGGGCAGGCTTAAAGGGGGGAGAGACTTCTACCCTCTCGAAAGGAAGCAGCTCCCGGCGGGGCCCTGCAGCGGGACAGGGGATAGAGGGGACGTGGCTGCGGTGAGGAGGGAGGCAAATACTCACAGTTAAAGTCGGGCATCTTGGGCAGGATCATGCCCGCGGTGGAGGCCCGCAGCCACTGGTCCAGCTGGAAGGTGCCGGCGCTGAGCTTGATGGGGTCGGCAGCGGGGTGGGAGGGGTGCGCTCCCTGCACCTGCGAGTAGGGGTAGGAGAGCGCGGGGTGCTGCCCGCCCAGCGCCGAGTACCCGTACACCGGGTGCCCGTACAGGGCCGCCTGCGCCGGCATGCCCGGCCCGCCGGGCGCCGCGGGGTGCAGTCCCAGGGCCATGCCGGCCGCCGAGGCGTGGTGGTGCGGGTGGGCGCCGGTGCCCGCCCCGGGCAGGAAGCCGGGCTTG